>CM046954.1:32401231-32873731 GCA_025698515.1 Gossypium sturtianum
ATACTTAAATAACACTAAGATAGTTGCAACTTAGCAAGTAAATATCTCTAAAATAATAGCAAAATTAATAATAAAATAAAAGTTATACAATAATGAAACAATAACAACAAAATAATAGTAATATAACCGACTTGTTTAGAAAACGAGCCTTGTTTTTTTTTTGTCCAAGCCTATTTTTGCCCAAACCCTCCCACTTTTTGAATGGGCCTTTGGGTCTGGACAGATAGCCTAACTCATGATTAGGTCTAGTTGTATTGGGGCAAGCTTGAGCCTCGGATATTGAAGCTCAAATTTGACCTTTATCTTAAATTAACTTAAATTTTTTTTCCGAAATCATAGACACTAATTGAAGTTAGAAAAGCATTTTTCAACCCAAACCATGATTTCAAATTAATATATATAAACAATTAGCTTTTCAAATCAAATATTGATTTTAAATTGAGATTTTAAATCAAAATTTTTTTTGAATTAAGATTTTAAATCAAGTTAAAAAGTCAAATTTTTTAGTTTTTAACTTTTGGAAAAATGTTTTTCAATAAAATTACATTTTTATCTATTCATTAAATCATTTACTTTATACAACATTATGTCTAAAATAGACATTTTATCTTTTTAAAAGTACTTTTGGATAATAATTGTAAGCATTATCAAAATTTTCAAAAGAATTTTTTGAAAACGTTTTTGAATAACACTTTTCAACCTCAATCATAACCTTTATGATAAACTAACTTTATGATCTTTTGGTTTTTAAAAATCTAATCTTAACCCCTTGAAAACCAAGAGTGCTCCCTAAAAGAGTCCTAGAGAGAGCAGTAACTACTGTGGCTTGGGATGGAAGAGAGTGGTGGCGTGGAGAGGGAGACCAGTGAGGAGATCTCACTGTTAGCAGAAGAACTCATCCAACTATCAATCAAGAGATCGTTGGTGGTGCCGGATATCAAGCCGACCTTGATTTGCTCAGTCTGGACGAGGAAATCATTTAATCCAGAGAGTTTTAGGGCACAGTTAAGAAGTATATGGAAGACTAAGAAAAAGTTTGAAATCCATGTGGCTGGGCAGAATCTTTTCTCCATCGTCTTTGACTTAGAAGAAGATCTGGAGTTCATCATGGAGGGGCGGCCTTGGCTTTTTCGCAAATATCTAATTATGTTTGATAAATTAAGATATCCAATAGAACGGGATCAGATTCGACTAACTTCATCGCCATACTGGATAAAGACCGGGCCATGTGCACCAGAATATGATAAGAAAGATCTATTGTATGCTATTGGAAGTACATTCGGAGGTGTTCTCAGATCTGAAATCAATGATGATTACTGCAGAGTTAGAGTCAATATGGATGTTCAGAAACCCCTTCGGAGAGGTATTTTCGTTTTAAGTGAGAATAGTGTTAAGTCATGGATTCCTTTTAAATTTGAAAAACTACCAATTTTTTGTTTCAGATGTGGGAGAATGGATCACGGCCTCAATGACTGCTGGTTGTTAAACCCTGTAGAAAAGAATAAAATTAGAGAGGATCCCCCATATACTATAGCATTAAAAGCTGAATCAAAAGTGGTGGGGAAAGAAAGTATGAAGTTTAATGCCTTTACCAAAAAGTCGGGCTCACAGCACAATTACACAGGAAGATTTAAGGAGCAGCATGGGTGGGAAGATGAAGCTGAATCTATTGTCACGAAAGGTCAATTATTAGGGGGGAAAATACTATCTAGCTGGGAGGAAGGACTAAAGGAGCAGGAGGATAGTAGTAGGGGGTTGGAGATTGGGAAGTTAAAGGAGGATAATAGTAAAGGGGATGGATGCTCTAAAGACTCAAAGAAGTCAAGTTGGAAGAGACTAGTTCCAACAAACCAGACAGATTATCGAAAACATGCAAATGTTGGGTCCAAGAGGAAATTTCTAGAAGAGGAGGATGGGAAAGGAAACACGGATGAAACAAGTGACGATGGAGTGAAAAGATTGAAATAGCTGGCTTAATTAAGAATGCAGTAGATTGTATTGAGACCATTTGTGTTGATGGGGAGCATAGTCTTGTTTCGAATAATTTAGGATCGGTGGCTGGCAGTGAGCTAGCCGACCGGGCACAATGAAACACATCTGTTGGAACGTTCGTGGGTTGGGGAGCCCACGGGCAGTTCAGAGGCTGCGACACCTAATCAAGCAGAATAATCCCCATATGGTCTTCTTAATGGAGACAAAGCTGGATCAGAAGCGCATGGAAAGGGCAAGGAGGAGCTGTGGTTTTATCAATGGAATTGATATTGAAGCTGAATGGTCTAGAGGCGGTTTGAGTTTAGCTTGGAAAGGTGACATTGAGGTAACTTTGAAAAGTTTTTCTAAATGGCATATAGATGCAATGGTGAAGGAGGATAGTATTCAGGAGGAATGGAGGTTCACGGGATTCTACGGTTCGCCATATTCGAAAGATCAGAATCATGTATGGAATTTGCTGAAAAGATTAAGCCAGGATAGTAATTACCCGTGGCTTGTTGCAGGAGATTTCAATGAGATTATGTATTCTGTCGAAACCATTTTTCAGTTTTTGGAACAACGGTGATCGACCTAAAAAATATACTGTGGAGTTGCCACCAACCCTTTTTGTTTAGGTGTGATTGGATCACCTTGTAAAATTTTTATTGATCTACGAAATTAATGACGAAATGGGTTCGGAAGTCGGTTACGCATAAGGAAGGGTTAGCACCCTCATACGCCCCAGAACGGGTACCAAATCAATTAATTAATGTCCTTGCATTGAAAATTTGAAAATGTTTAAAATATAATTCTTTTTTTTTTAAAGGTTAATTTAATGTTGAATTTGAATCTCAAGATTAACTCATTTCGAAGGAATAAAAATGTCATACCCAGTACGTTAGGATATAACACGTTTACATCTCGACACCGAGATCATCTTCGATCTTCAAAACATGCAATTAAAAAGGGTATTTGGCTATTTGGTTGGACGGACCATTGACACCCAGTACGTTAGGGCATAATTTTCCGACCTTCCAAACGCACAATTATTGCCTTATTTTGGAAAAAAGTTTTTAAATACACAATCTTAAATTCGGCTCAAAATGCATTTTTAATGAAATGGAACATTTAGTAGAGACTTGAATACATTAGAAATCGAGGTATGATAAGATGCATAAACATTAATCATGAAATATACACAAATTAAATATCATATTAACAACAGGCTATAAAATACAATAATCTTACCAAACTGACAATGACAAATTAACATAAAATTAATGTTGAATTTGAATCTCAAGATTAACTTTCGTTTGAAGGAATAAAAATATCATACCCAAAGATGCGTTAGGATATAACACGTTTATATCTCGACACCGAGATCATCTTTGATCTTCAAAACATGCAATTAAAAAGGGTATTTGGCTATTTGGTTGGTCGGAAAATTGACACCCAGTACGTTAGGGCATAATTTTCCGACCTTCCAAACGCACAAATATTGCCTTATTTTGAAAAAAGTTTTTAAATACACAATCTTAAACTCGGCTCAAAATGCATTTTTAATGGAATGAAACATTTAATAGAGACTTGAATATATTGGAATTTGAGACATAATACAACAAGATGCACAAACATTAATCACGAAATATACCCAAATTAAACATCATATTAACAATAGGCTATAAAATGTAATGATTCTACAAAATTAGTCATAGCAAGTTAACATAAAATAAAATCTTGGATGTTAACAAAAATATTTAAAATAAATAAAACAAGTTGATTTAGAAATTAACACTTTATGAGATTATTTACAATAAAATAATTTATGAATATTCTTATTAGAACTTATTTTAAAGAGAGAATTTATGCATTAAAATATATATATATGTAAACATATACAAATAATAAGATATAAAAATATATGAAATGAATTAAAATATACAATAGATACTCTTTCAAATTAATACATTACATATAAAAAATGCATATATATAAGTAATTCTAAATGAAATAAAATAAAAGTTTAAAATGAAATATACATATGAAATAATACATAAAAATCTTGTTTATATATATATATATATATACAAAATAACCACCTATACTTGTATTTAAATATTATATAAATCGTTAAAGAAATATCTAATATATGTTTTTGAAAGTAAATATTTGTATCCTATCAATTAACTAAGTATACATCAATAAAATAAATTACAACATTATAGAATTAATTTCAAAATAATTTAATTAAAAAAAATTGAATGGTAAATGAATTTAAGGTTATAAAAAGAATTTACAAAATTAGCACTTAATTGCAATAAAAATAAAACTAGAAATCGATTTCATGAATAAAAAAATTACCTAAACAGAATCGAGGATCATATTTAATTTCGCATAGAAAATAAGGGATCAATCACGGCAAATATTCTAATATCTAAAACGCAGCGCATACACGAGGACTAGATTGAAAAGACGCGCGCAATTACATGGATTAATTGAGAAATAATTAAAACATATAACAGAGCTTAGTCAAAAATTAGTACAATAGATAGGGACTTAATGTGCAAATACTCCATTATCACAAAAGACGCTTGCGGATCCCGTGGTTTTGAATCGGTCGGGTCGAGCGATTCACAACTGCGCGATTTCAAACTTATTGAAATGAAATTGAACGGTGTCGTCCTCTTAATGCATTAAAACCAGAATTTAAAAAAAAAACAGATTAACATTTTATTTTAAAAAACAAACCCTAACACCCTTCGTTATCCTCCTCAGCCGCAATCCAAAACCCTCTCCGTCTACCACTAAATCACCACCATAACAGCAAGTAGTGATATACGAGCAGTCTGATTTGCCCAACCACCTCTTCGTCTAGCCCCGATTGCACCGAAGTGGACGAGGGCAGAATCTTACAGAGGTAACCTCTTATTTCCTTTTACTTTCTCTGTTAACCACTAAAACGCCATTGCAAACGGCGAGAAGCGATATACGAAAGCCCAGTTCGATTGACTACCTCTTCGTCCAACCCTGATCGCGACGGAGAGAACGAGAGTAGAATCTTTCAAAGGTAACCTCTTCTTTTTCTTACCCCTCTTTCTATTTACAAATAAATAACAAACAAAGAAAAAAACAGAAAGGAAAAGAAAAGAAAAATCGAGAAAATCACCTTTTTTTCTGCTTTCTATTTCTTCTATTTGTGTGTGTAATACAAAAAATCGGATCCCCTTTTTACAGGTTACATTCGGCCCCCTTTTATAGCCGAAAAAAGAAATATAAAAACTCTCCCTCAATTTTCTGTTACATTCTGTCTATTGTTGCTATTTGCTTTCTGTTTTGCTTCTTTGTCTGCAGGTGCAGCTGTGGAGCAGATGCACGCGGGGAGCGCGTGGGCGAAAGCTGCGGCACCAGGCGATCCTAGAACCTTCGAGGGTTTCCGAGATTTTCAACCATTTGGGCCGCTCGGGCCTGCTCTGCCTTTGGGTCTGTTCATTTTAGATTCGGGTTGATTTTTTGGATTTTAATTTGGGCTATATCCGGGTCAAGATATAAACCTGTATTCGGGTTGGGGTATGGTGTACTTTGGGCCTCAGGTTTGTAATATAGATTTGAGTTTAATTTAATAATTATGTAAATGGACTTTATTATTGGTTTTTATTTTCTTGAATCTGGTTACTATTTAATATTAGGCCCGGGTAAAAATGGGCTCCTACAGCTGCCCCTCTTTGCTCATTGTCGTGTAACGAGAATAGAGCAAAGACTTCAAAAATGACCATTTTTGCCCGGTCTTGCCGAATCTTGACCTTTTTCAGTGCTTTTCTTCTTCGAGTAGCTTCATTCCATCCCACTGCATCTTCAGGGGCATGAGAACTAGCGCTTCGATCCAATTTAAGGAATTTAGGTATGTGGCTTAAATCTGCTCCGCAGCAACTTCTGAGAGATAAGATTTGCTATCTTCAGTCTACTCCACTGCAAACTCAAGGAGATAAGATCTGATGTCTTCGATCTGCTCCTGCAACTTCAGGAATGCCAGATCTGCTATCTTCGATCTGATCCACTGCAAACTCAGGGAGACAAGATCTGATGTCTTTGATCTGCTCCTGCAACTTCAGGAATGCCAGATCTGCTATATTCGATATGCTCCACTGCAAACTCAGGGAGACAAGATCCGAGGTCTTCGATCTGCTCCTGCAACTTCAGGAATGCCAGATCTGCTATCTTCAATCTGCTCCTGCAACTTCAGGAATGTCAGATTGGTATCTTCGATCTGCTATATTCGATATGCTCCACTGCAAACTCAGGGAGACAAGATCCGAGGTCTTCGATCTGCTCCTGCAACTTCAGGAATGCCAGATCTGCTATCTTCAATCTGCTCCTGCAACTTCAGGAATGCCAGACTGGTATATTCAACCCGCTTCACTATACTGTCTTCTTGAGAACATAACCTGTAGAATGGGTACATGCTTATGCAAAACGGTTAGGATGGAATGATCAGAATGAATTCAAATGCTCCTAGCCACATGTGTTATGAATGCCAAAAATGACATGATTTTTTTTTTAAATACAATGATTAAGATGCAATGATCGGAATGAATCAATTGCTCCTAACCAAATGATATTATGGATGACATTTGCATGAATGCAGAGTGTCATGAGTAGAGGTGTACATGGGCCGGGCGGCCCGGCCCAGCCCGAAGGCCCGCCCGAAATGTGGGAGGGTTTGGGTAAAAATATAGGCCCGAAAAATGGGCTTGGACAAAAAAATAAGGCCCGTTTAAAAAATGGGTCGGGCTCGGGTAAGGCATTTTTGGCCCGGGCCCGGCCCGGCCCGTTTCGAATTCACTAAAGGAAAAAAAAAACTGTTTTTTTAATATTATTTTCTTATTGTTTTTCTCCTTATTTTGCTACCATTTTACTATTATGTTTCTATTATTTTGTTGTTATTGTTTAGATATTATATAAAACTTATTTTATTGTTAATTTTGTTATTATTTTAAAGACATTTGTTAATTTTGTTATTATTTTTGAGGCATTTGCTTGTTAAGTTGCATCTATTTTAGTGTTATTTAAGTCTACATATTTTTTAAAATTTATTTTCAATTTGTTGAAAAATATTTATTTTGATTTTTTTAGTATTTTTGATGTATTATATATATTTAAAAATTATATAAAATAATATAAAAAAATTAATACGGGCGGGCCGGGTTGGGCCCGGGTTTTAGCATTTTTATATGGGCTGGGCTTGGGCAAAATTTTAGGCCCATTTTTTGGGCCCGGCCCGGCCCGAGCATAATGAACGGGCCTAAATTTTTAGTTTGGCCCGGCCCGGCCCATGTACACCTCTAGTCATGAGCATGATCTCTTTTTTTTTTTAAATGTATAATGATTAGGATGCGATGATCGGAATGAATCAAATGCTCCTAACTAAATGTGTCCTGCATGAATGCAGAATGAAAATGATCCCCTTTTTAAGGATTAGGATGCAATGATCGGAATGAATCAAATGCCCCTAACTAAATGTGTTTTGCAGAATTTTATGAGAATGATCCCTACTTAAGGTGTCATCATTCATTGTTCATCAGGGTAATATGCTGCCCTTTTGTTCGGCTGGTATTCTCGACAGAAAACCCGAGAAAACCATTATATCTTGCTCAAACAGATTTGCCCCACTATAACTTCAGGGTTCATCTCAATGTGACTTAGGGGTATAGGATTTGAATCCCCTTCCAATCCATCCCACTACAACTCAATAGTATAGAATTTGTTTCATCTTCAATCCAACCTACTGTTAATCAGGAGTATAGGATCTGTAACTTGTTCCATCAACTGATCACTCCCCGGGTGACCCAACCAAATATGTATGCATGATATTTGCATGGATGCAGAATATCATTTTTTTCTCGAGAATGATTCCCCTTTTACACTTAGGTTGACACTGTCCATTTTTTGTCAAGATTGTATTACTGACGCAATATCTTGACATTTTGTTCCATCACCATTTTTGACAAAAATACGGAGAGATAGTCTCAATTTAGACTCGTCCTCCACCAATATTTCCATCCCTTAAACTTGGTGGGTTTTAAACGATAGTCTTGTTTCAAGTTCTTTTATTATTCAGAAGTTTCCAGAGTAATATGTGAAACTCCTTTTATGAAAGTATTATTAGTCCACTAATCGTTATTTCAATGCAAAATGCTTGAAAAATATCATAACAATGGACAAGAAGGAAATTAATTAAGAGCATAGCTCGAAACGAATAAGTTAAGCAAAGCTAGCAAATGCAATCAAAGGAAATTTATTGGTAGTGTATTTTAAAATGAATAAAATAATTTAAGATAACAAATTTAGAATGGGTAAGATGGAAACTAGGTGCCCCAGATATCGCAGCCTGAGCTTCTCTTGTTCAAACTTCTTAAGGACCATTTTGAGCCCAGGATGTGTTTAGGAGATCTCAAGTACTTTGTCAATGCTCCAAGATGTAACATATCCCTTCTTTGTTAATTCAAGTATAGCAAGACCACCACATGCCCCTCCTTTGATCAAAATTTGAGCCGCCCTTTTCGGGTTTACAACTCAAATCCCCTTTGGTCTCAAAGCGCCCTTTGCGGGTTTTCGCCTTGGCCTCTCCTTTTTCTTTCTTCTTTCTTCTTTTTTTTATTGAAAAAATTTTATTTATTTTCTCTCTTTTTTTTTTGATTTTTTGATTTTTTGTTTTTTTTCATTATTTTTTTTCAATAAAAAGGTGCTCTTTGCGTGTTTTCACCTTGGCCTCTCCTTTTAGATGAAATCTGAATTCACCAGCCTAAGCATGTCCTTGCCATCCATCTTGGTCAAGGTTAATGATCTTCTAGAACAAGCCTTCTTCACCACATAAGGTTTTTCCAAACTTTGGCATTTATTTTCCTCTAAAGTCCTTTTGTATGAGAAGAATCCTTCTTACTGCTAGGTCCCCATCATGAAATTCTCTTGGGCGAACCTCTTTGTCATAAGCCCGTATCATCCGTTTTGAATACTTTCAATCAAGCTTACTGGAAACATTCTGTTTAATCCAATTCTTAATTCAATCAAAACTTGGAGAAAAGGAATCTTAACTTCCAACAATTGCTTCCCTTTCATAAACCAATGAGAAAGATGTTGCCCCGGTGAAGGTCCTGGCCAACATTCAAGAAACATAGAGGGTGAATGGTAACTTCTCTATGCCAACCTTTACAAGTCTCAGTCATTTTTCAAAAATTTTGAATGTTTTTTTTTTGGCTGCCTTTGCTGCACTGATATGGTGTCTGATCTTTGAACAGACTGTAAATTTTTGACATTGTGCAATTATGTTAAACATGTTTCTTTCTGGCATTCTTTATTGCCACTTTTTTTTTGTGAATTTGAATTTGAATTTGCATTTGCATTTGAACTTGGATTTGAATTTGGATTTGGGTTTGAATTTGAATTTAAATTTGAATTTGGATTTGGATTTGGCTTTGAATTTGAATTTGGATTTGAATTTGATGACTGCTGACTTTGTAACTTTGGCATATGAAGCAACATTCACCCTCTTAGTGAAGTAATTGATAACCACGAAGATGAATTGGTATCGGCTAGATGCTTTTGACGAGATCTGCCCTATAACATTTATGCCCTATCTATAGAAAGAATGGAAGAGGCATATAAGTCTTGTCTTCCCCAATTTGGCATTTATGGCGTAACTGATGCCATTTCCTTTTCTTGGTAAACCAGTAGCCCGATCCTCTTGATTAGCCTGACCATCGTGGAACCATTATCATGGGTTCTTTAAACATCATACCCACATTTCAAGCCTGGCGTTCCTCTATATAATTATGTGAAAACATCTTAAAATTCTTGAAAATAGCTCAATGATGTCTCGCCTTATTTCTGTGGTGAGTTAGGCTTCGATTTTTACCCCTTTCCTAAGCTCGCAACGTCCACTGACCCTTTGCAAAGTAGAGTCTATTTTCATTTGTTCTACCATCCTTAACAAATCAAAAGATAGGCTACAATCTCAGTCATCTTCAAAGTCCTTAAATCCCCTAGACCCATATCTCATTCAAAAAGGGAGTCCAGAACAACGTTGCTCATGTCGTTGATATCCGGGTACCTAGGCACGAAGGCAAAAATTCCAAAGAATAAATAATTCTAAGGATGATTATTTGAATGGTATGGTCATGAATAAAGAATGAAAGAATATTCTAAAAAACAAAAGAATGTACAGTATGAATTGTAAAGAATGAAAAAAAAATATTTGCTTAAAAAGATGCATTTTATTGAAATAAAAATTCTGGACACAAGCCCATTTCACAAAAGGATTCTTATTGCTTCTGGGCTTAAACCTACAAGCATGTTTTGAATATTACTCTAGATTAATTCTAAAAATACAGGGATCCCTTCCACAGTCCCATTGTTTAAAATCTTCCCAAGCATGTAAGGGCTTGGAAACTTTTATTCCTCCTTCGGATATGTCATTAGTGTTCAGATTCCCTAATATTCTTTCCAAGCCTCTGACTTCTTCAAGGAATTGTAACTCTTCTTCCTCCACTTTCAACTAACATATTCACTGCTTCATCCGAGTGATTAGGTTCTGAGGAATCATCGACTTTCACAATTCCCCTTTCAAAGAGCCTTTCGACCAACTTTTTAAATGCAGTGCAGTTTTCAATTGAATGCCCCTTTATTCCCGCGTGGTACTCGCATTGGGCATTTTCATTATACCATTTTGGGTATAGAGGTTGCACAGGTTCCGAGTAGAACGGAGACACTACATGTACATCAAAAAGATTCTGATACAGCTCTTTATATGTTATCAGGATGGGTGTGAACTGGGGCCTTTCTGTATTTGGCCTCGAGTTGGATTCCTACCTTGAAGAGCCTTGATACGTACTCAGGATATTTACCTCATTTTCCTTGTTTCTCAAAGTTGATCTTTTGGTGCTGATCGCTGTGATTTCAGAGTTTTAAATTTATAAAAAGAATGATCGAACCTGAAAACTAACTATGACAACGATTTGAGGCAAGCGCACCTATCGAACAGTAATATAGTTTCGGCAAGACCGGAATGTCGAACCTAAAGGAACCAAAAGTACTAATACTAACTTTCTTTTTATTATCTAGCCTAAAATAAGTGAAGTTGTTATTTAATATAAATTTAACTAACTACTAAGCTAAAGATGCAAAGACAAAAAGAATGAATTGGGGAAATACTGTTGGAAAAACTCAGTTGATTAAGACGATACCCTTAGGAAGAATCCACCTAGACTTCACTTGTTATCTAACTCGAACTGCACGATTTATTCACTTGACTTAATCCGTAAGACTCTCTAATGTATATTAAACCCTCTCTCAAGCGAATAACGTCTAACCCTAGGTTGATTAATTGAAATCTCTTTCTAATTAAAACCCATAGAATTGCATTAACTCGATCTATAGACTCTCATATTAGGTTTTACCCTAATCCGGCAAAATCTCGTCACCCTATCTCTAGGCGCGCGATCAACTCCGCTTAATTATGCTAGATCTACTCTTAGCGAGACTTTTGCTCCTCCACCTAAGCACATCAAACTCGAATCAATATCCCTAAATATTAACACAAGAATTAAGAACACATAATTAAGAACAAATCAAGTATTTATCATATAGTTCAAAGAAATGATAACAAGATTCATCTAAGTTTCATCCCCTTCTGTATCTCAAGGGTTTAGTTCATAATGATAAAAGAAAACATCTCAGAAGAAAAGATAAAGCAAAACATAAGAAATCCCTAAAACCCCCTGAAGGAATTGAAGGAGAGATCCGCCGTCTTGAGTAGAATTTCGGCTTCTTGATATGGATCAACTGGCTATCTTCGAATGTTTCCCACAAATCTGACCTTTTCGGCTCGGCTCCTTGGCCTAGCTCACCGCCTCGTTCTAGGTTATACTTAGGGTGTTTATACAGGCTTTTGAAATAGGTTTCTTTGCCCCTAAGTATCCTTTTCCGAGTGAAATTGCTCTTCTCCACGACAGGGACATGGCCATGGCACACGCCCGTGTGAATCATCTTTAGGCCGTGTTCAGACTTTTAATGAGGTGACACGCCCGTGTAAATCGTGATCAGGCCGTGTTCTGGTCTATCAAGGAGACACAACCGTGTTGGCTCAAGTCCAGGCCGTGTCGATATTCACTTTGGCCCAATTTGATCCGTTTTGAGCTCGTTTCTCGTTCTTTCCATCCTCCGGTGCTTTCCTGAGTATAAAACATGAAAAGAAAGGATTAAGAGAACCTTTTTATATAAATCAAGGGATAAATCATCCAAAAGTATGCTAAATTTGGGATTAAAATATGTTACTTTTACGGTTTATCACATACCCCCACACTTAAGCTTTTGCTTGTCCTCAAGCCAAATTCTCAACTTACAATTAAAACGAACTTTCCATGATTTAATATTCCTATCAATAATGTCTCATCATAATTCATAGATAATTTATACATTAATAATTTAACTCAAAGAGTCCTAAAGATTCAAACAATATAAGTCATACATTTGTAGCACAAAACATAGGTGTTTCCCCTCATCTAAAAAATTACCTCTGATCCAAAACCTACAAGGATTGACATCCGCACAAAAGATTCACTCAAATCACTCGAAGTGTTTAAGGTTCAGGATTAAGCACTCAAATGTCAAACCTGAAAAGTTAATCCCATAGACTTGCATGAAAATCAAATCTCCACCACTGTAATATGAGATGATGCACAAATCAAAAGGTCTTTGAAAGGGTTGTAACGGGGCTTGGGTTAAGGTGTGGTTAAAGGCTGAATTAGAGGGTTAGAATCGAGATCGACCTGAAAAATTACCTAACTAGAAACAACGAACTGAAAAATAAATAATTACATGAATTGAAACTTTGAAACAAATAATACGAGCTTCTTCTTCAATAAATAGACTTTAACTGTACAAGCTCGCTTTTCATCATACTAATACTGAATATACTTCGATTTTTTTTTAAGAACAAATCACAAATAATAATAAAGAACTTTAACAACTGAAATATAGAACATAGTTAGATAACTGTTCAAAATCAAATCTCGACAAAAAGGATAGTCAAGAGGAATGGTGATAACAAATACAGACTGGGTTTTGGGTTAATATTAGTGGGTGAGTCAATAAAAAGGGTTGTTAGGATCAAAGGGGTTCACTAGGGGTTAATTATGAAGGTAGGCTTTTTATAGAGTAAGTGGGTTAAATCCTAGGTGCCTTTATCATTTCTGTATATCAAATCAAAGATGTGGTCTCAACATGTATAATCGAGGCAAGTTCTAGAATAACAGTTCAATGTTGACACACTCATAATCAAAAAGTGAGCATGAAAAAGGATATATGCTCTTATAAGGCTCAAAATCTCACAAAAATTATGAGTATTTTGATATCAACCTCGTAAATTTCAAATTTCAAAGTAATATTCAAATTCAGGTTGACAACCTAGAAAAATTTTAATTCTGAAAAATGGACTTATCATGCTTGATTCTCTAGTATCTTAGAATTTAATTATCAATGCACAATTATCAATGACTTAATCTAAAACATATCAATAAAGATCATAAATCATGGAAATTTCATTCTAATGATAATATGAGAAATTTACTTTAAGACAAGGCATAATTCAGGGATTTGAGAATAATGCAAAAAGTTTTGCACCTAATTTCAGGAATTTAAGAATAATGAAAAAAATTAGGCACCTTTTTAGGTTGTTCACCCCCCACACTTAAGATGTACATTGCCCTCAATGTACAAAGATATATATATATATATATATATAGACAATTAAGAATAAATTCAAAAGATATGGAGAGAGGTGAAACAACCTGAATTATGGATGAAATCCTTGCGTTGGAGGTGAAAGATAAGTTGGAGGGGTCGTTCTTGATGACGATCCTGCGCTAGATGAAGAAATTGGGTAGCTCATGGAGGATTAGCCAGGATATAATAATAATAATTAAAACTATACTAATTAAATAATTAAAGAAAAGCAAGCTAAAGTGAAGAAAAATAAAAAGTGAACTAAAATTAAAAGAAAAGATAAATGGACCGTAAAGTCCTTATTGTTGGGTGTGATTTCTAAGGCTGTGGATATGGTGGTGGTCGTGGTGTGATTCCCAAGTAGCCTGAAGAACCTAAAACCAAGAAACTAAAATAAAATAAGTTAAATTAAGCAGAAGAGAAGTAAAGATAAGGAAATTGAAGCAAAAGAGAAAAACGAAATAAAAACTAAATGGCCTCAAATATCCTTGGCTCGTCGAATGATTGAAGCGGCCGGCATGAACTTATATAGATCGGTCTCCCTCTGGGAGACTATGCTTGATTCCTTCCGCTTCTTCGGTATTTGGTGTAGCTCAAGGGTTTTGGGAATGTATTGGAGAAGAAAAGTAGGGAGAGGTTTGAGAAAGAAAAGAAAAACTGAATGGGCTGAATGGGTGAGAAGAGGGAGAGGTGGGTGGTTTAAATAGAATTCTCAAGTCAGGTACATTCCCACGCCCGTGTACCATGGGCGTGTTGATTCACACGGTCGCCTCGCACGGCCGTGTTATGCATCGTATCGTTTCTCCCACGCCCATGTTCTGGTTACCACGCCCGTGTGTAAACTACCAGTGTTGACCACGGCCGTATCGCACGATCGTGTTGAGTGTCGTTCATGTCTCCTACGCCCATTTTACAGATTGCCACGCCCGTTGGTGATAAGTTAGTATCGTCCACGACCGCGTCGCACGGCCGTGGCATTTTGTCGGTGCCCGTGGAGTGATGGTTGGAGTCCGTGACTTGATTCTTTCTGACTTGTACCTCTTCTGCCATTGTCGATCGTGAAGATTCTGTACTCCACACGGCACGGTCGGTCACGCCATGCAAGGCCGTGTGGTGGAAATCTGTACTTTTGGTTAGTTTAAAACTAGGTGTTTAAGACTAAGATAAGAGAAGAAAATAAAATGAAAACAAATACGAAACTAATTAGGGTTAATGCTCGGGTTGCCTCCCGAGAAGCGCTCGTTTAAATTCTTAAGCTAGACTTTCCTCGTATTCGCAAAAATCAGGGTGGTTTAAAAATTTGAATATCTTCCCTCATGCTATCAGTTCTATTTCCTTGATAAAGTTTAAGTCGAGAAGAGTTTATATTGAAAGTACCAAAACTAGGATTACTTACCTCGACTGTTCCGTATGGGAAAACACCGGTTACCCTAAAATAGATTTCTTTGTTAGTGTTAGGGTCAGGAGAAGATATTCGATGGTCTGCTTTATCAATCAATACTTGATCTCCGATTTTGAAGTGGTTTGTTATTCCTATGAGCTTTTCTGGGGGCTCCTTCGATTTTACTTCGTGTGGTTCCGGTTCTTCTTTGAATTGTGTTTTCCACTCTTCTAATTTGTCGACCCTAAGGCTTCGTTCCTTATGTAATTCTTCTTTGTTGTCATGGGGTCCATGATTCGGCTCAGGTCTGTAACCTTGTGGTGAAAGTTGAACAACTTGGTTATCAACTGAATTTACTTTCTCACCTTCATCAATTGTTGTCCTGGCCGAGTCAAGAGCTTGTAAACTGATCGATTCGTCACCTACACGAAGCATGAGTTCTCCTGTACCAACATCAATTTTTGTTCTAGCAGTTGCTAAAAAGGATCTTCCTAAGGGAATCGAATTATCCTCATCCATGTCTAAGACAACAAAATCTACTGGGAAAACGAATTTATCAATTTTTACAAGAACATCTTCGATAATACCCCGAGGAATTCTAACAGTTTTATCAGCTAGTTGGATGCTCATCCTAGTTTGTTTGGGTTTCCCTAGACCTAGTTGCTTAAACAATTTATAAGGCATGACATTTATGCTTGCCCCTAAATCAGCTAACGCATTATCAATAGGTAAACTACCAATTAAGCATGGAATTGTAAAACTCCCTGGATCTTTTAATTTTCGTGGTAGTTTATTTTGCAAGATTGCCGAGCACATTGCGTTTAGTTCCACGTGTGATGCCTCGTCTATCCTTCGCTTGTTCGTCAAAAGCTCTTTTAAAAATTTTCTAGAATCTGGCATCTGTGAAAGAGCTTCAAGTAGCGGTAAGTTAATATGTAATTTCTTTAAAAGTTTAAAAAACTTACCGAACTGTTCCTCTGTGTCGTCTCTCTTCATCGCTTCGGGATAAGGAATGCGAGGTTGGTACTTTTTGATTACCGGTTTTGGATTTTCTTGTGTTACCTCAACTTTACCTTTCTCTATCTCATTTTTTTGTATTGGATTGGGTTTATCTAACCCTATACTATCATGAGCTGTGATAGCTTGGATTTGCTCCTTTGGGTTAATCTCAGTGTTGCTTGGTAGACGCCCTTGCGGTTGTTCAGAAATTATCTTTGCAAGTTGTCCAACTGTCTTAGTAAGTTCCCCAACTTGACTTTCGATCCCCTTAATTGATGCCTGTTGATTCTTAAGGGTGGTTTCAGTGTCTTGGAGACGGTTATCTGTGGCTGCTATGAATTTTGTCAGCATCTCTTCAAGGTTCGGCCTCTTTTCCTGTGGATAGGGCTGATTTTGGAAATTTTGAGGAGGTTGTTGTCTTTGAATTCCTTGATTTCCTTGTCCTCCCCATGAAAAATTTGGGTGGTTCCTCCAACCTGGATTATAAGTATTACTATAAGAGTTATTATTAGATCTGAAATTATTACCTATATAGTTCATCTGCTCGCTTCGCTTTATTGCTAGGTTGGTAGGGTGGGTACTCAGGATTTGCCACAGTTCCACTTGCGTCGCACTGCATTACTGGATGTACCTGCGAAGAACACAAACTATCAAGCTTTTTATTCATCATCTCTACATGTGTTGATAGCATGGTTACTGCATCGAGGTTGTAAACTCCGGCTGATTTTGTTGGTTTTGTCCTTGTAACCTGCCACTGATAGTTATTCAGTGACATCTCTTCAATAAACTCGTAGGCTGCTTCAGGAGTTCTGTTATTCAGGGTTCCACCGGCGGCTGAATCAATTAGTTGCCTCGTTGAGGGGTTTACACCGTTATAGAAAGTTTGGACTTGGAGCCACAAGGGTAAACCATGGTGCGGACACCTTCTCAAGAGATCCTTGTATCTCTCCCATGCGTCGTATAATGTCTCTAAATCCATCTGCACAAAAGAAGAGATATCATTTCGTAATTTGGCGGTTTTGGCCGGTGGGAAATATTTTAATAAAAAATTTTCGGTCATTTGATCCCATGTAGTGATTGACCCTCGTGGTAACGAGTTTAACCACTGTTTGGCTTTATTCCTTAATGAAAAGGAAAATAATCGAAGACGGATGGCATTATCAGAAACGCCATTTATTTTGAAGGTATCACAGAACTCTAAAAAATTAGCTATATGAGTATTTGGGTCTTCGTCCCGTAAACCATCAAATTGAACAAATTGTTGAATCATTTGTATAGTGTTAGGCTTTAATTCAAAATTATTAGCAGCTATAGCAGGCCTAACAATACTTGATTCTACTCCTGTTAAATGAGATTTAGCATAATCATACATAGTAAGCGGAGCATTATTTTCTGTCACATCTTGTGGTGGTGGATTATTCTCGTTCATCCATTCAGTAGGATTGGATCTGCCTTCTCGCTCTTTTTCTGTGTAGTTTAGGGCTCGCCTAATTTCTCTGCGATTCCTGCGAGCGGTAGCTTCAATATCACTGTCGTATACTAGTGGTCCTCTCGGGTTCCTTCTAGTCATAAACTAGAGGTACCTGCTAGGAAAAGAAAGAAAGAAAAATTAGCAAAGTTAAAAACAAAACAAAAACAAAAATAAAAGTAAATTGCGGAAAATAATGGCTAAAGTAATAAAAATAGAGCTTTCTTAATATTTTAGTTCCCCGGCAACGGCGCCAAAAACTTGATCGCTGTGATTTCAGAGTTTTAAATTTATAAAAAGAATGATCGAACCTGGAAACTAACTATGACAATGATTTGAGGCAAGCGCACCTATCGAACAGTAGTATAGTTTCGACAAGACCGAAATGTCGAACCCAAAGGAACCAAAAGTACTAATACTAACTTTCTTTTTATTATCTAGCCTAAAATAAGTGAAGTTGTTATTTAATCTAAATTTAACTAACTACTAATCTAAAGACGCAAAGAAAAAAGAATGAATTGGGGAAATCTTTGTTGGAAAAACTCGGTTGATTAAGACGATACCCTTAGGAAGAATCCACCTAGACTTCACTTGTTATCTAACTCTCGACCGACGATTTATTCACTTGACTTGATCCGTAAGACTCCATAATGTATATTAAACCCTCTCTCGAAGGCGAATAATGTCTAACCCTAGGTTGATTAATTGAAATCTCTTTCTAATTAAAACCCTAGAATTGCATTAACTCGATCTATGGACTCCCATATTAGGTTTCACCCTAATCCGGCAAAATCTCGTCACCCTATCTCTAGGCGCGCGATCAACTCCGCTTAATTTTGCTAGATCTATTCTTAAGCAGGGACTTTTGCTCCTCCACCTAAGCACATCAAACTCGAATCAATATCCCGGAAATATTAACACAAGAATTAAGAACACATAATTAAGAACAAATCAAGTATTTATCATATAGTTCAGCAAATGATAACAAGATTCATCTAAGTTTCACCCCCTTTAGGTATCTGAAGGGTTTAGTTCATAATGATAAAATAAAACATCTCAGAAGAAAAGATAAAACAAAACATAAGAAATCCCTAAAACCCCCTGAAGGAATTGAAGGAGAGATCCGCTGTCTTGAGTAGAATTCCGGCTTCTTGAGATGGATCAACTGGCTATCTTCGAATGTTTCCCACAAATCTGACCTTTTTGGCTCGGCTTCTTGGCCTAGCTCACCGCCTCGTTCTAGGTTATACTTAGGGTGTTTATATAGGCTTTTGAAATAGGTTTCTTTGCCCCTAAGTATCCTTTCCGAGTGAAATTGCTCTTCTCCACGACAGGGACACGGCCATGGCACACGCCCGTGTGAATCGTCTTTAGGCCGTGTTCAGACTTTTAATGAGGTGACACGCCCGTGTAAATCGTGATCAGCCCGTGTTCTAGTCTATCAAGGAGACACGGCCGTGTTGGCTCAAGTCCAGGCCGTGTCGATATTCACTTTGGCCCAATTTGGTCCGTTTTGAGCCCGTTTCTTGTTCTTTCCATCCTCCGGTGCTTTCCTGAGTATAAAACATGAAAAGAAAGGATTAAGAGCACCTTTTTACATAAATCAAGGGATAAATCATCAAAAAGTATGTAAATGTGGGATTAAAATATGTTACTTTTACGGTTTATCAGGTGCTTTCTCCCACTTCTATCTTTCCGCTTCTTATAGCATTCTCAATGATCTCACCTGTAACACCCCAAACCCGGCCCAAACACTACGACCGAATTTGGTTTGCTACAGAGAAAACAATTTGAGAACCATTTCAAAACCGTTTTAAGTTTTGTCGAAAATCTTTCAACTTCAAGTCTCTTGTTAAAAACCATACTTAGTGTTGTTTAAAAATATTTATTAAGTCGAGTTGTTTATAGATTGCAAATGTGCCCGATGGCATTTTTAAAACAATTTTCGTTTGATTGGGAAAAACATGTGAATTCATTTTTAACATAATTATATAGTTTAAACAAATATTCAAAGCATGTAACAATAATAAAATAATTCTAGGAGGCCTTATTACAACTTAATTAAAATAAACCAACATAAAATAAAACAAAGTCCAAGTTCATCTATTAAAATGTCCATTTGCATGGCCACCTCGAGTCCATCCACTCCATCTCCGCGATCTACCCATCCGCAAAATGTTAAGGGAAGGGTGAGTCACCAAGACTCGAGTGTGTAAATCCCCACCCGGAAAATATATCTCATACACAATTCATTAATAAACATGCTCATGCAACCCAACTAGCCATCCATACTCCTTTTCTACCCCGTGTGGTCAAAACCACTGATGACTTTAAGTCACAATTTAAATGATGGGGCCAACCCATCGTGTGGTCAAAACCACTGATGACCATAGGTCACAATATATCAAATGTGGTCAAAACCACTGGTGGTACCAAACCACTGGGACTTAGTCGCAAATAATCAATTGCTGTGGTCAAAACCACTGATGACCATAGGTCACAAAATAGTCTGATGGGGCCAACCCATCTTGTGGTCAAAACCACTGACGACAGTCCATATTTCATCCCCCTCCTCTCATTAATCCCACCATCACATGCTTATATATCAATTATCATATTTCATGGCATAACATTTAGCATCATGTGATGGCATGCAAATCATATATCAACAATCGCAAGTTAGGGGACTTACCTGAAATCCATGCTTAGCCATAAGCGAACATTACCACAAGAGTGACTAACAATAACAGTAATCATGTAAATTAATAAAGTGTGTAATGAGTTTTTACACACCTGTTACTATCGTAATTCCTAGATCTCGAAACTCCGATCTACAACGCTAGATCTTGACCTCACACGTCCTTTGAACCCTAACCCCCTTACGATATGTACATCCTTTTCGCTTCCCTACAATCGGCACTTATCCAAAATTAATAGCCTTCGGCTTTTCTTAATCATTAGGAGATCAATCTATTTCAAGTAGGCACTTACCACCACTTACCTCAAATCCTATTGACAGAGACTGGAGAGTTAGATCTACTGCTTGGAAGATCCCAAAATTCCCACTGAAACCGATTGAAAGGAGAGTCCCGATGAGTCCTTAGTGTTCGGCAAAGGTGCTTCCAAAGGGGAGAAGGGAATTTCGGCACTCTAGAGAGGTATATTCGGCTTTTATGAAGGAAAAATAATGGAAGAAAAGGGGTGGTGAGAGTTTCGGTTTGAAAAGGGGTTTGAGAGAGTGGAGAAAATAAAAGAAAAAATAAGAAGGAGAAGGGTTAGGATTTTCGGCTCAACAAAGATGGAAAAAGAAAATCAAGTGATCAATTGGTGTTTTTATAGGCCAATCGACACCCCCCCCTTTGAAGCTTGCCGTCCACTTCCCTTTGAAGTGTTTAAAATTCAACAACTACCTACAATTTCTCTCGGCCACTAAATTTAAACTATTCAAAATAATTTGAATGCTCACATGCCTAAGTTCTCTCTTACCAACTCTTAAGGATTACTCAAGTAATAATTCAATTAAAAATCAAATTAAAATCCTCATTATCACTCCCCCCAATTGCTTTGCCGTCCACTCCACTTTAAGGAGTTTTAAAAAAAAATTCAATCAATTCCTTAATTTGCTCTTGACCACATTTTTGACTTAATTCAAAATAATAGAATAAATTAAAGGCCTAAATTTTCTCCTTGGAATTAATCAATTAAAAAGCAATTAAACCAAATAATATCCTTATCCCTTCATCACCTCTTCAATTTAAAATACACATTAAAGAGGACCCATGTGCTCATCAATTTCCAGCCGAATATTAAGCAACAAAATAAAAAAAATATGCCTTATCTCTAATCAATTTAAGAGTCCTAAATACTGCCAACTCTACCCTCTTCATGCCAGCAGCAGAGGGAAGGAAAAATAAAATCAAGGTGCTGCTCCTGGGGTTCGATCCAGCGACCCCAAGCAGCGCCTCCCCCCTTAAGCGCCCAGTCCAACTCTCCCATTTGACTTTCGTGTCAAATAACCGCAATATTTTTATATAAGGCCTTCCAACTTGAGCCCAGCACCGCATAAAAAAATTAAAACACAAACCTCGGCCCCAACTACTCGAACCTAGGACCAGCTAGGTCCCTTGCTGCATGATGCGCCCCAAACCAACTCTTCCACCTGCCTTTCATGTCAATTAGCCCCCTGATTTAATTATAAGGCCTTCCTAGGCCTAGCGCCCAAAAACCCAAAAATTAAAACACCCTTGTTGCCGCCTGGCCTCGAACCCAGGCCCTCTTTAGCGCCACTTCCAGCTCTTAAGCAGCGCATGGAGCGACTTTGCCAACTACACTTTCATGTCCATTTCCCCGGCTATTTATTTTTAAAGCATACCTGGCCCAATTCCCTTAATTGACGCAAAAAGTGAAACCAAACTGCTGCCTTTGCAGTTCGAACTTGAGACCCCTAGCAATCTTTTAGGCGCACCACGCCACTTCTACCAACCCATTTCTTGCGGCATAAACCCACCTAAATTACTTATAACCCCTAACTCGCCTAGCTTCCCTCCTTTAAACACAATAAAAATAAATTTTAATACTAAGTCAGGCTTAGCTCGGGATTATTTTTAGGTCTTAAAACATGCCAAATAAATCATAATATTTATTCTTCAGGCACCCACATGGGAAATTAATTAAATTACACACAACCCCTAATTTAGGATGTTACATCACCGGACATTACCATATCTGAGAAGCTCGTGGTGGCACTTCCCAACATATAGTTAATGAACGGGGCCTTCAGAGTATTGATGAAGAGCATCGTGGTTTCTTTTTCCAGTAGAGGTGGCTGGACTTGTATAGCGACTTCCCTCCATCTTTGAGCATACTGTTGGAAACTCTCATTTGTTCTCTTCTCCATATTCTTCAAAATGATTCTATCAGGGGTCATATCTGTTACATGACTATACTGCTTCATGAAATCTTGAGCTAAATCTCCTCATGAACTAAACTTGGTACGACTCAACTGGTTATACAATTTGGACACTGCCCCAGTTAGACTGTCTTGGAAGCAGTGGATCAGTAATTGATCATTGTTGACATGCCCAGTCATACGTCTACAGAACATAGTGATATGAGCTTTGGGACAACTATTTCTGTTTTACTTCTCAAACTCCGGCATTTTGAATTTGTGGGGAAGTACTAGATCTGGCACCAAACTTAGATCCTTAGCATCGATCCCTCTATAACTATCAGCACTTTTCATTGCTTTGAATTTTTCTTCCAGCAATTTATATCGGTCCTCTAACCGCTTTTGTGATTCCACTCTTGCTCTTTCTCTTTCTGCTATATTATCTAGATCGGAAACAGCGGGATTGGCGGGATTACCTTCTGGAGTAAAGCCTGATCCAGTTTGGGAATTCACCAGATTGAAGCCCCGGCTCAAATCATTGCGGCTTTGATCGTAATGAGATGGTTTCTGCAGGTATACCTCAAGTGGTGTTTGAGCATTAGTAGGGATAAAACCATGAGGATATTGGGGATCTTCATTATCCATGATGCTTTTCCCTTTGTCCATCCTTTCTACCAGCAATTGGGACAATTGAGCCATCATGTTTTTTTGGGACTCCATCATTTGATCCCTCATCTCTTGCTGGATCTTAGCTAGCTGTTCATGCATCTGTGTTTACATCTGTTCTTGCATCTCCTTCTGCATTTGCTCCAATTTTTCTAGTCTTTTATCCATTGACTTGGTCTTTTTCCTTGTGCCGTAGGGATGCGTACTTGGTAAGGTTTTGTCGGCTTCCAGGTTACTGAAATAAGTTTTGATTAATTAGAGTTTTTCTACAAATTTTAATGCATATGTCATAATGTAATGCGAATGCATGAAATGCAATGCAAATGCATGGAATGAATGCAAATAGAAAGAGAGGCGTTGATTCTGAATTCAGTTCCATTAGAATAATTTTTCTAGAAAATAAATTCCTTTTATATAAAACGGATTATATATGCGGCTTTGTCCTCATAGTCCAAGTGAAGAAACTAATCCTTTCCTTGGTAACCGGATGTTATGGTCGTGCCCCGTGAACTTTCTCAATAGATGCATCTTCTAGCTCCTTGTTGCTTGATTTAGGTCGTGACTCTTCACCCACTTATCCTCCACGACGCTCATAAGCTTCTTTAAGAAAATTGAGACATGTTGACTCTCGAACAATCCTTGTTGGCTTAAATCCTCGGGAAAAGTCTTGTATTCTTCTGTGGACTATCAGCCTTCTCTTGTTGTTTACCTGGACTATGTTCGAACGACCGTATTATAATCCACTTTATCAAGTAACCCATTTCCTTATGACAAACTCTTCTATTTAGCAATCGAATATGCATCAACACCTCCTTTCTAAGATGATGCGATTCAATGCAATGCAATCATAAATAACAAAAAACACGTTAGCACAAGAAAAATAAACAACCAAAATAGATTACCTAAATGGGTGACCACTAGGGTTCGACGTGGCTCTACCTAGGGTTAGCTCTTAGGGTCCACTATATGTGGTTTGGTTCTAACGATAAGGTACCTGAACCAACAGATTCCTCAATCCTCACCCATTATAGGCTCATACAGACCGAGTTCGGTTCAGGGGAATACATTTCCCTATATCCATGCGGAGGTGAAAACCTCATGAAGACATAGGTACAGATGTATCCCGGAAGCAGTCCACTAGCCCATGCGGAGGTGAAAACCTCACCAAGGCATAGCTTCTTACTCCCACTTAAAGGTGTGACCACAACGGTCATGTAATGCAATGCCAAAGTATTTTATGAGACTCAACATTATTACAGTCATAGCATCAAAAATGCATCAAAAGAAACATGATTTTTCAAAACAATTTTCCAAATTTTCAATCAAAAGGACAAAAATTAATCAATCTATGGCCTGACTCTCAACCAGTCCCCAGTGGAGTCGCCAAGCTGTCGAAACCATTTTTCAGCTTTTGGAACAACGGTGATCGACCTAAAAAATATAGTATGGAGTCGCCACCAACCCTTTTTGTTTAGGTGTGATTGGATCACCTTGTAAAATTTTTATTGGTCTGCGAAATTAATGACGAAAAGGGTTCGGAAGTCGGTTACGCACAAGGAAAGGTTAGCACCCTCGTACGCCCCAGAACGGGTACCAAATCAATTAATTAATGTCCTTGCGTTGAAAATATGAAAATGTTTAAAATATAATTCTTTTTTTTTTTAAAAAAGGTTAATTTAATGTTGAATTTGAATCTCAAGATTAACTCGTTTCGAAGGAATAAAAATGTCATACCCAGTACGTTAGGATATAACACGTTTACATCTCGACACCGAGATCATCTTTGATCTTCAAAACATGCAATTAAAAAGGGTATTTGGCTATTTGGTTGGACGGAACATTGACACCCAGTACGTTAGGGCATAATTTTCTGACCTTCCAAACGCACAATTATTGCCTTATTTTGGAAAAAAGTTTTTAAATACACAATCTTAAATTCGGCTCAGAATGCATTTTTAATGAAATGGAACATTTAGTAGAGACTTGAATACATTAGAAATCGAGGTATGATAAGATGCATAAACATTAATCATGAAATATACACAAATTAAATATCATATTAACAACAGGCTATAAAATATAATAATCTTACTAAACTGACAATGACAAATTAACATAAAATTAATGTTGAATTTGAATCTCAAGATTAACTCGTTTCGAAGGAATAAAAATATCATACCCAGTATGTTAGGATATAACACGTTTATATCTCGACACCGAGATCATCTTTGATCTTCAAAACATGCAATTAAAAAGGGTATTTGGCTATTTGGTTGGACGGAAAATTGACACCCAGTACGTTAGGGCATAATTTTCCGACCTTCCAAACGCACAAATATTGCCTTATTTTGAAAAAAGTTTTTAAATACACAATCTTAAACTCGGCTCAAAATGCATTTTTAATGGAATGAAACATTTAATAGAGACTTGAATATATTAGAATTTGAGACATAATACAACAAGATGCACAAACATTAATCACGAAATATACCCAAATTAAACATCATATTAACAATAGGCTATAAAATGTAATGATTCTACAAAATTAATCATAGCAAGTTAACATAAAATAAAATCTTGGATGTTAACAAAAATATTTAAAATAAATAAAACAAGTTGATTTAGAAATTAACACTTTATGAGATTATTTACAATAAAATAATTTATGAATATTCTTATCAGAACTTATTTTAAAGATAGAATTTATGCATTAATATATATATATATATATATGTAAACATATACAAATAATAAGATATAAAAATATATGAAATGAATTAAAATATACAATAGATACTCTTTCAAATTAATACATTACATATAAAAAAATGCATATATATAAGTAATTCTAAATGAAATAAAATATAAGTTTAAAATGAAATATACATATGAAATAATACATAAAAATCTTGTTTATATATATATATATATATATATATATACAAAATAACCACCTATACTTGTATTTAAATATTATATAAATCGTTAAAGAAATATCTAATATATGTTTTTTGAAAGTAAATATTTGTATCCTATCAATTAACTAAGTATACATCAATAAAATAAATTACAACATTATAGAATTAATTTCAAAATAATTTAATTAAAAAAAATTGAATGGTAAATGAATTTAAGGTTATAAAAAGAATTTACAAAATTAGCACTTAATTGCAATAAAAATAAAACTAGAAATCGATTTCATGAATAAACAAAATTACCTAAACAGAATCGAGGATCATATTTAATTTCACATAGAAAATAAGGGATCAATCTGGCAAATATTCTAATATCTAAAACGCAGCGCATACACAGGACTAGATTGAAAAGACGCGTGAATTACATTGATTAGTTGAGAAATAATTAAAACATATAACAGGCTTAGTCAAAAATTAGTACAATAGATAGGGACTTAATGCGCAAATACTCCATTATCACAAAAGACGCGCGGATCCTGTGGTTTTGAATCAGGTCGGGTCGGGGCAGATTCATACGGCCCCGTTTCAAACTTATTGAAATGAAAATGAACGGTGCCGTCCTCTTAATGCATTAAAACCAGAATTAAAAAAAAACAGATTAACATTTTATTTTAAAAAACAAACCCTAACCCCCTTCGTTATCCTCCTCAGCCGCAATCCAAAACCCTCTCCGTCTACCACTAAATCGCCACCATAACAGCAAGTAGTGATATACGAACAGTCCGATTTGCCCAACCGCCTCTTCGTCTAGCCCCGATTGCGTCGAAGTGGACGAGGGCAGAATCTTACAGAGGTAACCTCTTATTTCCCTTTACTTTCTCTGTTAACCACTAAAACGCCATTGCAAATGGCGAGAAGCGATATACGAAAGCCCGGTTCGATTGACTACCTCTTCGTCCAACCCCGATCGCGACGGAGAGAACGAGAGTAAAATCTTTCAAAGGTAACCTCTTCTTTTTCTTACTCCTCTTTCTATTTACAAATAAATAACAAACAAAGAAAAAAACAGAAAGGAAAAGAAAAGAAAAGAAAATCACCTTTTTTTTCTGCTTTCTATTTCTTCTATTTGTGTGTAATACAAAAAATCGGATCCCCCTTTTACAAGTTTACATTCGGCCCCCTTTATAGCCGAAAAAGAAATATAAAAACTCTCCTCAATTTTTCTCACATTCTCATCTATTGTTGCTATTTGCTTTCTGTTTTGCTTCTTTGTGTGCAGGTGCAGCTGTGGAGCAGATGCACGCGGGGAGCGCGTGGGCGAAAGCTGCGGCACCAGGCGATCCTAGAACCTTCTAGGGTTTCCGAGATTTTCAACCATTTGGGCCGCTCGGGCCTGCTCTGCCTTTGGGTCTGTTCATTTTAGATTCGGGTTGATTTTTTGGATTTTAATTTGGGCTAAATCCGGGTCAAGATATAAACCTGTATTCGGGTTGGGGTATGGTGTACTTTGGGCCTCGGGTTTGTAATATAGATTTGAGTTTAATTTAATAATTATGTAAATGGACTTTATTATTGGTTTTTATTTTCTTGAATCTGGTTACTATTTAATATTAGGCCCGGGTAAAAATGGGCTCCTACATATTCTTTTGAGAAAAGTGGGGGATTACCAAGAGACCAAAAGAGAATGGAGGTATTCAGGGAAACATTAGAAGAGTGTCATCTGATGGATATTGGTTATTCAGGAGCTTGGTTCACATGGGAAAGGGGAAATCTTCCAGAAACAAATATAAGAGAAAGATTAGATCGACGGGTTGTAAATGAAAAAGGGACAACCTTATTCCCAATGGGACGTATTCAGCATCTTCCTTTTTCTACATCAGATCATTGTCCTCTACTCATAAGTACAGATAGCGTGAATATCTTTTCAAGAAATTGAAGATTCCACTTTGAAGCCTGGTGGACTATGGAGGAATCATTTGAGGGAGTTCTTAGAGAAATTTGGGAGTCATCATCAGAACCGTTAATGGAGAAATTGAAGACCTTACAGTTTGGCTTGAAGAAATGGGCAAGCGCACTTAAAAGAAAGAAAAGGGAAATTAAAAAGAAACTAACAAAAGAGCTTGAAGCTTTGTTGATGGAAGATAGAGACGATGAGACGTTGGCAAAGATTATCGATATGAAAATTCATTTAAACATGGAGATTGAAAAAGATGAGGTGTACTGGGAACAAAGAGCTAGAGTAAATTGGCTACAATTTGGGGATAGAAATACGGCTTATTTTCGTAAAAGCGCAACAATCCGAAGACGAGCTAATTCCATCTCTAAGCTGGTGTTGGACGATGGTAAGGAAATTACCGATGATTCAGGTTTACAAGAGGCTGCCATGAGTTATTTTGAAAATTTATTTTCAACGAAGGGTGTTGCAAATCCAAAAAAGGTGTTGGAAGGGATTGAGGGTAGTATTTCTCACGAGATTAATGAAGTTTTACAATCACCCTTTAGGGGAGATGAAGTTTGTGCGGTATTAAAGGGAATGGGACCCACGAAGGCACCAGGATTGGATGGTTTCCCAGCAGTATTTTTTCAGAAATACTGGCATATTGTAGGAAAGGAGGTTTTGGAATATTGTTTAGGAATTTTGAATGAAGGAAAAGGGATTGAATCAGCTAATACAATAGATATTGTGCTTATTCCCAAAGTCTTACAACCCACAACTCTTGTAAACTTCAGGCCGATAAGTCTTTGCACAGTTATGTATAAACTAGTGACAAAAATAATAGCTAACAGATTGCAAGACGTCATAGGCAACTACATTGATAAGGCTCAGAGTGCATTTGTACCAGGTCGAATGTTTTCAGATAATGTGCTTTTAGCATATGAAATGTTACACACGTTTCGGCAAAAACGAACAGGAAAAAAGGGTATATGGCGGTAAAACAGGATATGAGCAAAGCATATGACAGGGTGGAATGGGATTTTGTTAAGGAAGTGATGAGGAAGATGGGATTTGCAGAGAATTGGATAGATTTGATAATGAAATGTATTACTTCAGTCTCTTACGTGGTTATCATCAACGAAAAGCGGGTAATTCGTTCCACCTTCTCTAGGGGACTCAGCGGGGGTGATCCATTAAGTCCGTTTCTATTTCTCATATGCGTGAGGGCCTTTCATTTCTAATGAGATCAAAGAAAGAAGAATGGTTTAGTTAAAGGGGCAAAGGCTAGTAGGAAAGGGCCAGATATTTCCCATTTATTATTTGCAGACGACTGCATGATGTTTGGCGAAGCAACAGAGAAGGGAGCCAGGATTCTGAAAGAAATACTTAAGGAGTTTGAAAGATGCTCAGGTCAATGTGTTAACTTTAGCAAATCCACAATTTTTTACAGTTCAAATACAGGAGAGGAATCGAAAGCAGTAGTATCGGCACTGCTAGGTGTAAGGAGCTCTTTTAGTCCAGAGAAATATTTGGGTCTTCCAAACATGGTGGGTAGACGGAAAAAAGAAGCTTTTGAGAATCTAGTGGATAGAGTTACAGTACAGATTGAGGCTTGGAGCTCAAGGTTGTTATCTCAAGGAGGTAAAGAGATTTTCATAAAATCAATTCTGCAGGCAATACCCACTTACGCTATGTCGTGCTTTCTGTTTCCTAAAGTCTTATGTGAAAAGATAGAGGGTAAATTAGCCAACTTCTGGTGGAAAAAAGGAGCTGGTAAACGAGGAATCCATTGGTGTCAATGGAAGTTATTATGCAGGCCTAAAGAGGAAGGAGGTTTAGGTTTCAGGAGTATGGCTCAATTTAATATCTCTCTCTTAGTAAAACAAGGATGGAGACTATTAAATTGTCCAGAAACATTAGTAGCGCAAGTCTTCAAAGAAAAGTATTTTTCGGGGAGCAATTTCCTTAATTCATGGCTGGGGAATTCGTGTTCCTATGTGTGGCGAAGCATTTGGGCAACTAAGGATATTTTGGAGAAAAGAATGATTTGGAGAGTAGGTACGGGTAGGAATATTTCAATTAATGGCGATGCATGGATTCCAAATTACATTAATGTTAGATTAATGTCCAGATTTGATAATTTGCAAAGTGATAGAGTTGCAGAGTTAATCAGCAGTAACAAAAGAGAATGGAACAGAGACTTGATTTTCAATACCGTCCTAGAAGAAGTAGCAGATATGATCCTCCGAATCCCTCTAGTGGCAGAACCCCATGAAGATTTTCTGGCTTGGAATGGCAAATTGTCAGAGAATTCTCAGTAAGGAGTTCCTATAAACTATTACAAAGTCTGGATCCTACAGCTTATGCTTTACAGAACATCTATAGAGATTTTTACAGGAAATTATGGCGGATTGAAATACCAACAAAAATAAAAATCTTTATATGGAAAACTTCTTGGAACTACTTAGCAACAAAAGTGAATATGACTATTCGAAGATTAGCAGTAAGCAGTTTATGCCCCCGATGTGGTGATGGAGAAGAGACAATGAACCATCTTTTTCAAAAATGTCATATTTCAGTGGAAGTATGGAGAGTATTATCAGGTCTTGATTTGGCAGTATTCACATATGAAGAGTTTGTTGAATGGCTTACCATGGTTTTGGTTTCCCTAACGCTGGAAAAGAGTCAAACCTTCTGTATAGCACTCTGGGCCATTTGGGGTGAAAGAAATTCTCGTATTCATGACAAAATGAGTAGATCAGGTCAGGAGATTGCAAGATTTGTTCTCAGCTATCTTAAAGAACTAGACGGAGTTAGAAAAGTAACACAAAATACCTCTAATATGAACATCAAATGGAGACACCCACCTGGTTAGGGAGTCAAAATTAATTTTGATGGGGCTTTTGACGTGAGGAGCAATCATTCGGCGTCTGGGGTTGTAGTCAGGGATAGCACTAGACAAGTCCTCATTTCCTGAACAGAAATTCATAGAGGGGTAGATTCCGCCTTCGTTGCTGAAGCAATCGCCTGCCGGCGAGCAACCCAAATAGCACTCGACATGGGAAGAGAAAACATCATTATTGAAGGTGATTCATTGACAGTAATAAAGAAATGCAAGAATACAGGCCTTGACAAATCACAGATAGGTTCTTACATTCACGATATTCACAGGATGAAATCCAGAAGCAGCAGATTAAAGTTCGATTTTATTCCAAGATCAGCAAACAATCTAGCACACATATTGGCAATGGAAACTTTGAGAAGAAAGGAGGAGATTTACCTGCTAAACAACGTCCCTGGGTATGCAGAAAACCAGACGAGAAACGATAGTGTAAGAGTGCCAGATTGAGAAGATGAAGAGGGGAAGAAGCAGAAGGGGTTTTCCAAATGGTAAAACAAACAGATTCAAGAAGCATTAAAATCCCCTCGGTAATGAATTTTCGCCATTAATGAAGATTTGATGTAGTGAAAAGACCGACAAAGTAAAAGGACGCCTCATTGGGCATTTAGATAGGCAGTTTTTCATTTTCAAACTGATGCATTCTAGATTTTTCTTAATTTTTCTTAGCTATCGGCCCAAGACTTTCTAGGCCAATTTCAAATGTTCATATAATTTTATTAGTATATTAATAAGCCCAATTTAATTATTGTTTCAAAAAAAAAAACTTTAAAACGAGTATTTTGCCAAATGGATAATAATTGAAAAGAAAAGAAATAAATGTTAAATTATGCTAGTAGTCACCATACTTTAAGAAATTTATGGTTTAGTCTTTATACTTTAATTTGATCAAATTTTGTCCCTATACTATTCGTAAAGTTGTAGATTTGGTCCATATTATCCAATCTCTAATTGGATCCTTCCAAGCTCTTGTACTTTTTGAATTTTGAAATTTCAGCCTTAACGTAAATGATAATAGTTAATCTATTAACTAAATTTGTAATGAGTAATACATGGAAACAACAAGTTGATATGGTATTACACATATAATAATATATTTGGCACCAGAGGCAAATTTAGGGGGTTGGCAGGGGCCTCGGCCCCCCTAAAACGGAAAATTTGCCATTTTGACCCTTTAAAATTTTAAAAATTTTAATTTAGTAAAGGTAAAATTGTACTTTCCCCCCTAAAAATGATACAAATTTGATTTAATCCTTTAAAATTATAAAGATATAGACAATTTAATTTCGGCCCCTAAAATTTTTTTCCTAGCTTCGCCCCTGGCGCATCAGATTTTGAAAATATCATAATTTAATGAATTTAATACTTATCTTTTTGTAGTAGCCCATTATTGCTCGGGCCAATGCAAATAAAACCAACCAGAATAAAAACACAAAAAAAAAATGATAAAACCCAATGTCCAAATACAATCCCATTACAGCCAATGGCCCAAACACTAAAACAAGCCCAATACTAACCCATTACCAGTAGCCCAATTACACCCAAAACAGATCCAAACTCACACGGCCCAAAAGGGCCCAAAACCTAATCAGAAACTAAGGGTTTCTGAAACCCTAGGTTTTCCTCGCGCCGCAAGCAACCCCGACACCAGCCTTTCCTCGCGCCGCAATCAGCGCACGGACAGCGCTCCATCGCCGTGCTTTTCGCCATTGACCTGCACAAAAAGGAAAGAACACAACAAAAAGGAAAGAAAAATGGCAGCAAGATTTTGTATTTATTTTCCAATTCCATTTTTGGATTATAAATAACCCCAAAGAAATCTGTAAAAACACACGATAATACACACAAAAATACGCCATATACGGCGGGGCGTACGGAGGCGCGTGCGATGGCCCATCACCGGAGTCCTGGCCGAAGGCCAAAGGACAGAGATAATTCTCGAAAGTTTTTTTTAAAAACAGGGTGCAAATGAATTTTTTTTTTCCTGAAAATTGACTTATATAGCAGCATAAAAACGACGTCGTTTTTGCTTAAGCCAATAAGCGTTAAAACGATGTCGTTTAAAGGGCCAGGATCCACGCGTTGACCCGACCCGGGGAGGATCCGCGCATTTTCATAAAAGGGTCTAATTACCTCTTTAGTCCTTCCGCAATTTTATTATTTTTAATTTAGTTCAATTTAAATTTTATTTTATTTTTTAATTCAGCCCAGAAAGTTTGTTGCTGTTTCAATTCGGTCCCTCAGGCACTTAAAGGCCAACATCAGAACGGCGTCGTTTAGGAGATAAGGTGTAATTGCCTAATGGGTCCCTATAATGTGATGCGTGTTTTGATTTAGTCCTTTTACATTTTCTTTTATTTCTATTTAATCCTTCTTTGTTTATTTTTAAACCCTTTTCTTATTTTTATTTTATTTTATTTTTAAATTATTTTAACATTATATTAAATTATTTCATAATATTAAAAATTCTATATATTTTTTTACTATTTGTATATTAATTTATTAATAATATAAAGTTTTATATATTGTTTATTCTAAATACGTACTATTTTTATATATATTAAATTATTACTATTTATTATTTATACTAAGTTATTTTATTTAGTTTAATATTATTTATATATTACATATTATTTTATAATTTATATATTAATTATTATATTATATATTTTTAAATTTTTTTTGTATATTATATGTTATTATATTATATATATAATTTAAATTATTTTATCCTTTATATTATATAAATTTTTTTGTAGTTTTTATAAATATTATATTATAAATATATTTTTATTTAAAGTTATATATGTTATTTATTTAAAACTGTTTTTCTCAAGGATTATTGTTTATATTTATATATGTTCTAAATTATTAAATAATATCTTTATTATAAGTATCCTTATATTTTTTTATATATTCTAGTTTTTTATGTCATTTATTTAAAATATTTTTTATATACATATTAAATCTTTTTAGAAATTGTCATATTCTTTTTATTTTTATTTTGTTATAACATTCATTCAGTGTTTAAATATATCATCCATTTATTTACTTTTATATTTGATTTTGTTTGTAGGTTTAATGTTCATTTCTTAAATCTTTATTTTTCACATAGATTTTTAATTGCTGTTGATTATTTTATATCCTGTATTTGTTTATTCATACACTTTTATTTGCTTATTATTGCTTTAGCATAGTCCTTTTATTATATGTGTCACTTGCTATGTTATGTTGCTTTCCTTTTAATTGTCTATATTAATATGAAATGTTAGTATATCATGTAATTTTATTGCTTTTGGTATTTATGTTTTATGATGTATCAATGTGATATTCTTACTTGGATCATCGTTTAAAATAAAAATACATTTTGCAAAATTACTATATTTTTATCCAAAAGTTTTTTTAAATAAGGCAATGTTTTTGTGTTTAGAAATTCGGGAAATAGTGCCCTAACGTGCTGGGTTTCGATTTTCCGTTTGACTAAATAACTAAATATCCTTTTAATAAATTTTGTAAATCATGAGATGATTTTGGTTACGAGGGTTTAAAATATCATGTCCTAACGTCTTTGAATGTGATGTTTGTATTCTTTCTAACAAAGAAATCTCAAATTTTAACTCAAATTGTTCAAATTTTTAAAGAAATCATGTTTTCAAATTTTTTGAATTTTCAAATTAGGACAATAACTAATCAATCCGGTACCAATTTTGGGCGCATGAGGGTGCTAATCCTTCCTCGTGCATGTAACCGACTCCCGAACCCGTTTTCTTAAATTTCGTAGGCCAAAATCACTGTTTTTGAGATAAAATGTTTTAAAAGGTGATCCGATCACACCTAAGCAAAAAAGATTGGTGGCGACTCCATTTTTGTTTTTAAAGTCGATCCCCGTTTTTCATAAAACCTTAAAAATGGTTTCATACATGACTTGGCGACTCTACTGGGGATCAATAAGAGAGTCAAGTCGTAAAATTGATTATTTCCTGTCCTTTTGTCCAAATTTAAAAATCTGATTTGGAAACTATGATCCTTTTTATTGCATGTGGTTCTAATTTTATAAAATATTTCTGCATGGCATTGCATGACCGTTGTGGTCGCACCTTTAAGTGGGAGCGAGAAGCTATGCCATCGTGAGGTTTTCACCTCCGCATGGGCTAGTGGATTGCTTCCGAGATACATCTGTACCTATGTCTTCGTGAAGTTTTCACTTCCACATGGCCATAGGGAAATGTATTCCCCTGAACCAAACTCGGTCCGTATGAGCCTATAATGGGTGAGGATCGAGGAATCTGCTGGTTCAGGTACCTCAACTTTAGAGCTAAACCACATGTAGAAAACATAAGGACTCACCCTATGTAGAACTATACTGAACCTTAGTGGTCACCCAGTTAGGTATTTGCTTATTTTATTTGTGTTATGCTTTATTTTAGGGTACTAACTTGTTATGCTTTATTTTTCTGGTGCGTGTTATTTCATATTTTAAAGAGGTATCGATTCACTGTCAGTTTCTAAGTTAGAAAGCTGGTTATGGAGAACAAGTTCCTTGATAAAGTGGAAGACAATGCAGCCGTCCGCATATGGTCAGAGCAAACGCAATTAGAGAAAGGGAATAGCTTAGCCGACGGGTATGTGTCTGAACTATGGGATTTTACTCGTATTAGTATCACGCAAAATGAGTTCCAAGAGTTTTCTACATAAACTTTTAATAAGGATTGAAAAATTAATATTTAAAAACTACATAAACTAAAAAAAACAAAATCAAAGCAAAAGGATTAAACCCGAAAAGCACAAGGGCTAATAGCAGAATTTAACCATTCAAAAAGAAACCAAGTTTCAGCCTACTCGTTTACTTCTGATTGGGCTTTTAGACAGTAGTCAGATGCCCTAAAAATCAGTGATATCAGTCCACTACAAAAAGCCCAAGAACTACACGTGTCAAAATATCGTTCCGTCATTATACCAAGTGGAGACACCATATTCAATCAAGAATTTTCCATCTCCCGCCACTAGAACAAAAAATAAAAAAAATCAAAACGAAAAGAAAATTTTCCCTCGCATCGGCCCCCCGAATATAATACTCACTATTTTCCCACTCTCTTCCTCGACAAGTTTTGTAAAACCCCCCAAAGCCCCTTTTTTAATCCCTCGCTTTCATATCATTTCTAAACTCATTTGATTAAATTCCTGTTTTCTAGGATTTTATTTTATTTACGTCGATTTGTCTCCTTTTTAGTGTTATTTCCCCCATAGATTCCAAATCTCCCTCTTGTTCAAATTACCCTAATTTGGTAATTCTGTTTTAAAACGCTAGTTTCCGATCCAATGCTGGAATCCGATACTCCCTCGAAAACGTTTCTCGGCGTTCGTTTTTGTCTTTACGGCTTCGATCCCGTTAACGAGCATAATGTACTTCCGCGCGTTATCTTCTATTAGTGTTTTTTTTTTTTTTTGGTGTCTTCAAAGCCCTCTGCTTCTTAATCTTTGTTTCATTGAAGTACTTATTTGAGCAAAAAATAATAAAAGCTTTTTTTTTTTTTTTGAAGGTTCGAGTAAAGCTAATTAACGGTGGCGGCGTAGGTGTCGGTCAGTATAGTCAGAATTGCACTCATGTGATTGTTGATAAGATTGTCTACGTAAGTCTTTTAAAGCAATGGTGCTTGCTTTATATATATATATATATATATATATAATTTCTTTTATTAAAAAAAGATGCTGAAAATCCAGCTTTTACATGCTTGTAGGATGATCCTGTATGTGTTGCTGCTCGAAACGATGGCAAAACAGTTGTCACTGGGTTATGGGTTGATCATAGTTTTGATATTGGAATGCCTGTTGATGCTACTTCGGTTAGTTTGTTTTGTTGCAGTACTTTTTAAAGCTAACTGTCTGATAATTGTTTAAGATATCTTTGAATTTTATACAATGTCTACTATGTGGAATTTTCGATTCGTAAATTCAATTGGTGTAGCACATTTGCACTAAAATGAAGAAATTAGAGCCGATAGTTGATCAGTTTATTGATAATTTCTCATGCACACAACTTCTACGACATAGAGATGTGTCATTGTTTTGGGGTCAGAATAGTTGTCATGATCTGTATCATTTCTTTAATAAAGTCGGACTTAATTCTTATCATCTGTGTAAACTTGTGAATCTGCCATTGTTTTCTGACAGATTATGTACAGACCTCTTAGGGATTTAAATGGAATTCCTGGTGCTAAAAGTTTAATTATATGCTTGACTGGATATCAAAGGCAAGATCGAGATGACATTATGGTATTGGTCTATCCTTCACTATTGTTGACTACTTTTATTGTTTGTAAAGCAAATAAAAATGTTGTGTTGTTTTACCTATGTGTTTGCAGACGATGGTTGGCTTGATGGGTGCTCAATTTTCTAAGCCTCTGGTTGCAAGCAAAGTTACTCATCTAATATGCTATAAATTTGAAGGTGAGATTGTCTTTGTTTTCCTTATCATTGGGCTGTGAAAGTAAACTTCACAACTTAGGATCCTGTGAAGATCTTGTCAGTCTTTTCCACATTGTAATTATTATGATGAGTTTGTTCCTTGTGTCAACTCTTAATACGTTCCTGCTCTTTTTTTCTTTTATTCATTCCTCTGTGTTTCATATTTGTATATAAACTATTCATGCATCTATTAGCCAGTTTTGATGGCCTTTTCTAGCAAATGTTAAGATGCAGTATATGTTTGTTTTCTGATGCTAATATGGTTTTCATGTGTTGAAGCTTTTAATGGTACTGAGTTTCAGTAGTAATTTTATTAAATATTGTTAATTTATTCAGGGGAGAAGTATGAGCTTGCTAAGAAAATCAAGAAGATAAAGCTTATCAACCACCGCTGGTTGGAAGATTGGTATGTTTGCATAAAACTGAACTTTGTAGTCCTGAAGCATAATAAATTTTAAAGCTTCCAGAATATAATTTTGCTGATTAACAGAAAACTGAATGCTTTTTCTTTTTGGGGAGCTGAGGAAACTAGAATTTACATGCAAACTCTTTTGCTGCTGTTTAATCTTCTTGTATTCTTTTTATGCAGTTTAAGAGATTGGGAGCTTCTTTCAGAAGCTAATTACAGCAAGAGGTAAGGGCCTTTCTGAGAATGTTTTACGTGTTTCTCCATAGCATACCAACTCTGCATTTGCTAAGGCATCTTGATTCTCATTTATATTTGCTCAGCTCTTATCCAATGAAGAAAAAGTGAAAAAGAAAGGTATACGCCATACTGAATTATATTCTAATCTCTTCATCTCAACAGTGGCTATGAGTTAGAGGTGATGGAAGCTGAAGCTAAAGATTCTGACGAAGAGGCTGAAGAAACTACATTGAAGCATTCTGGACAAAGGAGTCTGAATAGGAGCCCTCATAGTTTGAAAGCTGGAATGCTCAGTTCCGGCGAGTTGCTCTCCACAGTTGAAGTGTCCACTTCCACTATACCCAGACATTCACCAAATACTAAGGAAGTTTTAGTGACGCCTGGAAAATCTCATTTAGGCACAAGCTTCAATGATGTTAATGACCCTGAGCTCAATTCTTTTCAGAACTCAGGTCTCAGGAACGGTTCATCTATTAAGCTAGCTCAACCAGGCAACAGAGGCTCAAATACTACAAATATGGATAGTAACTTGGCATCTACCTCTAAGAGTCCCTCATTATCCAATGAGATGTTCACTGCTATAAGTTACTCCAGGAAAACTCCAAGAAATGCTACACCTCCAAATTTACCTGGGGAGGTATCAGGCAACATTAGTGGCTCTCCTCAAGCTATGAAAATTAAGGATGTATCAGGCATTTCTTCCTCTAAAATACAGCAACCAGAGGAAAGAATCTGTGCTTCTTTTGTTAGATCTCCAAGGAAAGGAAGCGATTTGTGTCATGGAGAGGACTCTGCTGGTATATTGCCTCAGAAAAGAGCTTTGGAACTTTCTGGTAGTAGCTCTAAATCACGAAAGATGAGTTATAATGCAAAAGGTTCCATAAAAGGCAGTGCACTTGATACTGTACAGTTGGAGCCGACATCCTCGGTGGGAGATCAGCTACAGATTAATGACTACCCAGTGAATGAGATTGGTTATCCGAATGTTTTACATAGCTCATGTGCTGGCAATGTGACTACCAAGTTGTCAACTGATCTCTTTTCCTCTAAATCTGTAACTCCAGACGACAGACAGAATGGTAGAGATGAGAAGTCACCCAATATGTCCTCTAGAGGGTATAGAGGGTCCACCTTGGCAGGCAAGCTGGATATGCAAAATGAGAATGCTTATGAGAAGTCACCCCAAATGTCCTTCAAGGGGTTAAGAGAGTCAACCTCAGCAAGCAGATCAAATATTGGCAATTACGGTCTAGAACGATTACAAGTGGTTGGAGAGCCAGGTGAGCTGCAGAATAAGCAGCAAGATGTTCAGGTTCCTTCACTTGATAGAAAGCTGGGGAAGGATAATTCCCATAGCCCTTCTAAGTTGGACGTGCTTGAAGGTGGAAATGATGAATCAGTGACAAAATCAGTTAGCAATAAGCAGCAAGATGTTCAGGTTCCTTCACTTGATGGAAAGCTGGGGAAGGACAATGTTGACAGCCCTTCTAACTTGGATGTGGTTGAAGGAGGAAATGATAAGTCTGTGACAAAACCAATTAGCAAGAAGAAGCTTGCAAAAAAGACCTTGGGTTCTCGACCAAAACTAGGTAACATTGCTAACAGAAAAGGTTCTATTTACTCAAGCAAAATTGCTTCTGGTAATCATTCTACAATTTCCATGGATGGTGATAATGAAAGAGCAGCTCATAAGGGTGCCAGTGAGCTTGAGACATGCCCTCCAACTATTAACCTGGATGCAGCAAAGGATGTTGAAAAAGTTACAAAATGTCAGAATATTGGTACTAGTAAGACTCAATTCATGGATGATGAAACTCAAGCTCCAGATGAGGAAGATGACAATGGTTCTAAGAAGGTGACTGGAGTAGAGAAGTCTGAGTTGGTTGAAGTGATGCATAAAGCAGATATGTTAGTAGAGGCAGAACATGTCAGACATGATCCCAAAGTGGCTGTACATGCGAGTCCAGTTGCCTCTGAGAATGGAACAAATGGAACTGATCCTGAGAGGGCAGTTGGGAGCAAAAATTCTGAATTTGGTGAACCAACGTTAAAGAGTGGTGGCTTGAAAAAGAAAACAAACAAAAGGAAGAAACAACTTTCTGGTAAGGCCAGGATGAAGGCTGTTCCTTCTAATTCCAAAAATGATTTTGCTGGGGAAAATACCAGTGTCGAGAAGAATGTTGGTGACAAAGATAATGAAAAGGAGAATTTCATGCCACATCCTGATGACAAACCAAGCAGTGCTAATGCATCTTCAAAAGTGGAAATCTCTGGGGCTGCTGGCAAGGGAGACACAGTTGGTCTCAAGGAGATTGCTAGGAAATCAGTTGGTAAACCCAATAATAAAACATTGAAGACTAAGGAAAAATCTCAGAAGGTTGTTTCTAACATGCAACCAGTCCAAAAGGTTTTCAATAGAGTGAAATTTGAGCCTACATGTTTTATATTGAGTGGCTACAGACAGCAGAGAAAAGAATTTCAGCAAGTCATTAAGCGTTTGAAAGGAAAGTTTTGTAGAGATTCTCATCAGTGGTCATACCAGGCAACACATTTTATTGCACCTGATCCAATTCGTAGGACTGAAAAATTCTTTGCTGCTGCTGCTTCTGGAAGGTAACATATTTCTAACTGTCGAAGACTTATCATAGTTCCCTTTAGCTCTTACGGAAATTATACTGAAAGTTCCTCTATGTTCCATTCTCCAATTAAGAAGATTGTATGAGAACATATGCTGTTAAAATTAACTAACCTTTGTGCTCACACTTTTCACATCTATGCATAACTATTCATTTTCAATTTGAAATGTTATTTGAATTAGACTTTCCTCTGAATGCAGGTGGATTCTTAAACCCGAATTTTTAAGTGCTTGTAATGAGGCAGGAAAGTTCTTGGCAGAGGAGCCTTATGAATGGCACAAAAATGGCCTTAGTGAAGATGGTGCAATAAACTTAGAGGCTCCAAGGAAGTGGCGTCAGTTAAAGGAGAGAACAGGCCATGGAGCATTTTATGGAATGCGCATTATTGTGTATGGAGAATGCATTGCTCCTCCTTTGGTATGCTCTTCAGCATTATTAACCTGGTTACAGTTTTTTTTCAATATCTGTAACTATCTTGTTTCGATTAAACTAAAACAGATGGTTAAGGTTGGTTTGTTATAATGTCTTGACTCACTGCCTTTTACCAGGATACTCTGAAGCGTGTTGTGAAAGCCGGGGATGGTAACATTTTAGCAACTTGTCCCCCTTACACCAGATTCCTCAAATCTGGTGTTGATTTTGCAGTTGTTAGCCCTGGCATGCCACGTGTTGATATCTGGGTTCAAGAGCTTTTGAAACACGAGGTACCCTGTGTTGTTGCTGACTACCTAGTGGAATACGTCTGTAAACCCGGTTACTCCCTGGAGAAACATGTACTATACGACACTCATGAATGGGCAGAAAAATCATTCACTAACTTGACAACCCGAGCTGAGGAAATCGTCGATGACTTGACTCATGAATCACCAGGTAACTCGGAGAGTAATGATATAACATGCCAAGTTTGCGGCTCTGGCGACAGAGAAGACGTCATGCTGATCTGCAGCAATGAAAGTGGTTCCGTAGGTTGTGGAATCGGCATTCACATCGATTGTTGCGATCCTCCGCTTGACAATGTTCCGGAGGAGGACTGGTTTTGCCCGAAATGTAACAAAAGCAGCATAAACAACATGTCTTCCAAAAGAAGAAAAAAGGGAACCTCAAAGTCAAAGGGTAAGTAGGTATTTTAATTGCTTAGCTTTCGGAAGGGTGGACTTGTGTTGTAGGCTTGTAGCTTTTGTATAATTGTTTAGATTAGAAAGAATTTGTAAACGATACTAAAATAAAACTAACTTGTTTAAAGTATTTAGTTGGCCATTCAAAGCTGTTTTCTCTTTGTAGGAATATTTAATATTATTTTCACGAAAATAATTCCAGTCCATTGAATTAGTTGGATGGCAGCAGTCAGCATGTGTTCTTCTGAAATTGGGGTTCTCTTTTCATCAAAATTGGCTCTTTCCACCAAGGATTATTGATAGGGGCATCATATTTGCTTAAATCCTTTAAAAATTACTAAACCCAGCTTAACTAAAGCAATTCAAATGAATAAAAAAAATAAAGTAAAAACTGAAAACTGAAAACAAAAAGCTAGTTTGGTTAGAATCAGTTTATCTATTAATATACAATAATTAGATATAAAATAAAATAAAAATGATAAGAACTCAAGAAAAGAATAAAGATTTATTTAAAATAAATGAATTTTTTTTATCATGAAAGTAATTAAATATTACCAATTGAATAAATTTATTGCTAATTTATATACTAGAACATGGGTAAAAAAATCATATTTTAACAACATTAATATTTTATAATTACTTAAACTAAAAGCATTTAATGTTTTATAATTACTCTAATTTTAATGGGATAAATATTGGACTTTGTATAATTTAAAATATCCTAATTTTTAAGTTTATTTTTTGATAATTAGGGGAGGAGAATGGGGTTGTTTGAGATTAAACCCAGACTTTATTGCCTATAACATAATGCTCTTATCATTGAGTCAAGATATTGTTGGCCTAATTTTTAAGTTTTAGTATTATGTAGTTAACTTTGTTAAGGTTTAAAATTTTTAATTGATTTTGTATTGTATAATTGTTGTTTAAGACATTATTATTAAAATGTGTTTATACATATATTTCCATTTTTTTCCCTCTTTTTTCTTAATTTTTCTCTACTTTCCCATTAATTTTTTTTAAGCCTTTGATTGGTTGAATTCGCAGTCAATATAAAAATTGGTGGTTTAACTAATCTGATGATATATCTAATTTTAAAAATCATAAATGGCAATGATAGAATGGAATAAATTTTTTTTCTCTTAAACTTAATTCATTATTAATTAAAGTTATAGAAGCAATAATAATAGATTAGAAATGGAATCGATTAATTAATTGAATTGAAATAATTTTAATTAATTTGAGTTTCATCTTAAATAAATTAAGGGATTTTTTTCAAATTTGTTTTAGTTTAAATTTTATTATGTGAGGGTTTTGTGTGGAGCTATATTGATTTAGGTTATTTTCGATTTGTATTTTGTAATGATTTGGAAGTATATTTTTATAATTGTTAATTTAAATAAATTAAAAATTAGAAACAAAACTCCTAAACCCCCGTATGTGATAAAATATGTGGCAAGCGTTGAAGGCGCCTAGATAGTAAAGCCTACCACCAGAAAAGTCGGGTAGCCACTTGTGAGCTCATCCTCCCGGGAGGACTATCGGAACAACGGATGGTTTAATCTTCATTGGAACATGAAGTCGTTTGATCACCAAACATCATGCGGGCTCAACTGCTTTTCTAATTGGTCCAATTTGCCCGGGCCCGTGTAAAATAAAACAAACCAGAATAAAACAGAAAAAAAATAATAAACCAAAGTCCAAATTTTACTACAGTCCGTTTACAATAAACGAGCTTAAAGCCCAAAACCAAATAACACCCCGAGCCCAGTTACACCCTGACCCAATAAACCATTACCACAATTACACCCTCAGACCCAGACCTAAAACAGATCACCCAGAACTAAAGACCCAGACCCAATCTCACACGGCCCAAAAGGGCCCAAAACTTAAATAGTTTCAGAGACTTAGGGTTTCTGGGAAACCCTAGGCGCAGCAAGCCCTTCCTTGCGCCCAAGCCACCAATCGCGCCACAGCACCCAACTTTTCCCCTTGTCAAGCCGCAATCAGTGCGCAAATCACGTTCCATCGCCGGATCTCTCGTCGGTCGCCTGCAAAAAGGAAAGAAAAGGCAGTAAAAATGGCAAACAAGACAGAATCTGTGTATTTCCTTTTTTTTTTTTAATTTTTTTCGGGTTATAAAAACCCCCAAAATAATCTGTAAAAGGGGACAGAGAGACATACAAACAATACACACAACTATACAGAGAGATTAATACAAAAATTGAAAAAGCAGAAGGTGATTTTGATTATTCTACTTTGTTAAGTTTTTTTTTTTCTCTTCGATGCATGCATGTTTTTTTTATATACGCAAAACAGTACTAAAAAATAAAAAAATGCGAGGTTACCTTCCAATTTTTGTGGAAAAACCGAAGTTTTAGTCTCCGGCCGCCGTCTACAGTGGCGTGTGCGGTGGCGCGTGTGACGGAGCCTAGGCCGGATTCTGGCCTTAGGCCAAAGGCCAGAGAGAATTTTTGGGGGGCCTCTTATTTTTCTTTTCTTTAGGAGTGTTAAAAATGATTTTTTTTGATTGATTTTAGTTTATATAGGATACCTGTACGACGCCGTTTTGGGGGTCACCTTTAAAGGCCAAAACGACGTCGTTTTAAGGCCAGACCCGCACGTTGACCCGATACCAGGGTAGGATCCGCGTGTTTTTAAAAAAGGGGCAATTTGCCTCTTTAGTCCCTCCGCAATTTTATTCTTTATAATTTCGTCCCAATTTGAATTTTCTTTTATTTTTAAATTAGCCCTGAAATCTGTATTTCGCTTTAATTTAGTCCTTCAGGCTATTTCAAGGCAAGAGACGGAACGGTGTCGTTTAGGAGATAAGGCATAATTGCCAAATAAGTCCCTACAGTATAATGCGCGTTCTAATATGGTCCTTTTGCATTTTTACCCTGGATTTTTTTATTTTCTGATTTAATCCTTTGATTTTTTTATTCTTTTCATTTTTTTATTCTTATTTTTAATTATTTAGTATTTATATAAATGTATTAAATTATTACTATTTATACTAGGTTATTTTATTTAGTTTAATATTATTTATATATATTACATTTTATTTTATAATTTGTATATTAGTTATTATATTATACATTTTTAAAATTTTGTATATTATATTATATATTATATGTATAATTTAAGTTATTTTATCCTTTATATTATATAAATCTTGTATATTGTGTAACATATATTATTTATATTGTTTATATTGAATATGTAAATTTCTTATGATTACTGTGTTATATATATTTTATTTAAAATTTTCTATACTATTTACTTATAATTGTTTTTTATCATGTATTATTGTTTATATTTATATATAATAATTTATTAAATTATATATTTATAATAAGTTATCCTTGATATTTTTCCTATATCCTAAGTTTTTTTTTTTAAATATCGTTTATATATATATAATCGTTTTAGAGATTGTCACATTCTTTTTATTTTTTTTGTCATAATATTCATTCAACGTTTAAATATATCATTCATTTATTCATTTATTTTTTATTTGATTTTGTTTATGGAATTTAATATTTATTTCTTAATTTTTTTATATTTCGTGAAGATTTCTAATTATCGCTACTTATTTTTTATCTCGTGTTTATCTATTATGTTCTTTTGATCGTTTATTATTGCTTAGCATAGTTCTTTTATTTGTTTATTCATGTTATATTATTCTTTAATTATTTATATTAGTAGTAATTGTTAATATAATTTGGAGTTATGGTGAATTGCTATTAAGTACGTATACTATAATGTATCAATACAATATCTTACTCAAACCATTTTTTTTATAAAACATATTTTGCTAAATTGATGCATTTTATTCAAAGGTTTTTTAAATACAGCGATACGTGATATTTTGGGGGGCCTCGAGAAAATTATACCGTAATTTACTGGGTTTTAATTTTTCTCGTGGAACTTAACTTTTTAGATATGATGTTTTGTATCTCGAGATAAGAATTTTCTACAAATAAAGGCGAGCCTAGTTTCAAAGTCATGAGATGTTACATCCTAACTTATTGGGTATAGCATTTTATTTCTTTGAGGTAAGTAAGCATTGGCTTTCTTTCAAATAAAAGGATCGTATTTTAATTTTTTTTCAAAATTTCGACATTAGGATATGAGATTATCAATTAGGTACAATATTTTGGGCGTTACGAGGGTGCTAACCCTTCCTCGTACGTAACCGACTCCCGAACCCATTTTTTTGTATTTCGTGGACCAAAATCAATGTTTTGAAATAAAACGTTTTATAAGGTGATCCAATCACACCTAAGTAAAAAGGGATTGGTGGCGACTCCCGTTTTTATTTTTTAAAGTCGACCCCCATTTTTATAAAAAACTTAAAAATGGTTTCGACAGCTTGGCGACTCTGCTGGGGAGAATAAGAGAGTCAAGCCGTAAAATTGGTTATTTCCTGTTCTTTTGTCCAAATTTAAAAATCTGATTTGAAAAAACTATGATCCTTTTATTGCATGTGGTTCTAATTTTATAAAATATCTCTGCATCGCATTGCATGACCGTTGTGGTCACACCCTTTTAAGTGGGAGTGAGAAGCTACTCCTTCGTGAGGTTTTCACCTCCGTGCAGGATAGTGAATCGCTTTCGAGATACATCCGTACCTATGTCTTCGTGAGATTTTCATCTCCGCAAATGCACCATAGGGAAATGTATTCCCGAATCCCAACTCGATCCATATGAGCCTATAATGGGTGAGGATCGAGGAATCTGCTGGTTCAGGTACCTCAACTTTAGAGCTAAACCACATATAGAAAACCTAAGAACTTACCCTAGGTAGAACTATACCAAACCTTAGCAATCACCTAGATATGCGTTTGATTATTTGCTTTATGTTTTATTTCATGTTACTAACTGGTTGTGTTTTATTTTGGTGCATGTCATTTCATATTTTAAAAGGTACCGATTCACGGTCAGTTACTAAGTTAGAAAGCTGGTTATGGAGAATGAATTTCTTGATAAAGTGGAAGACAATGCAGCCGATCGTATGTGGTTAGAGCAAACATAATTAGAGAAAGGAGATAGCCTAGCCGAAGGGTACAAATCGGAACTATGGGACTACACTTACATCAGTGTGACGCAAAATAATCTCCAGGAATTAAGAGAATTATGGGACCGGTGGAATGACGAGACCAAGCAATTGTTCTACTGTAGCTATGGGGATTTACCGTACTTGCTGGACGTTAAGGTAGATGAACATTTGTTTCGGGCCATCACCTAATATTGGAACCCTGCGTATAGTTGCTTTACTTTCGGAAGGGTTGATTTGGTACCTACGGTGGAGGAGTATACAGTTCTATTGCGTTGTCCCAAGATTCAAGTTGATAAAGCTTACTCAAGGGCTCCTAGTGTTCCAACCTTTTGGAGGAAATTGATGAATATTACGGGGATGAGTGAACAATGGGTCACAGCCAGAATCAAGCAAAAAGGTGATTATAAGTGCATCTCATGGAAAGTTTTGAAGGATTTGATTTTAGTACATCCTAATATGAAGAAGAGAGTTGATGTATTTTCTTTGAGTATATATGGATTAGTGATCTTCCCTAGGGCATTGGGATATGTGGATGAGGCAGTTTCAGATCTTTTTAATCGACTTGACAAACAGGTCACACCTGTTCCTGCGATCTTGGCGGAGACATTTCGATCATTGAATGCATGTAGGAGAGCTAAGGAAGGCAGATTAATAGGTTGTTGGCTTGGTTCCACAGTCATTTCTGGAGGGTGGATAAGGTTTCCTATCGTGTCTTCTCAAAAAATTATTCCCCATTAAAAGAGATAGTGGCTACCCCGAGGAGAGATGACATATCAGAAGAAAATTGGATAGCACTTCTACGAAATCTCTAAGAAGAAGACGTTGAGTGGAGAGCTCCTTGGATGGTTCTTGATGAAGTGCTGTACCGGTGTGGAAATTTTGATTGGGTCCCTCTACTTGGAATTTGGGGAGCCATTGGATATGCACCCTTGCTCGTACTGAGACAATACAGATCAAGGCAGTTCATACCGGCTACACATGGGTTAGCTCAAAGTTAGTTTTCGTATAAAGGAGATAGCTACAAGAAAAGGGTTAAGGAGATTTCTAGTGCTTGGAATCAGACCCGCCGCATGAAGAGAGTGGACATAAGCCCAATGACGACCCCTGGATATAGTGGATGGTGGAGTAGAAGAGTCAATGACAATATCCCTGTGCCAAGTTTAGAAGGCGCTCGATCAATCGAAGAGTTTTTACGAGTGGTCCAATCAGAATTGGAGATTATAAAATAAGATTTCGAAAGGAGGAATTTAGAGCTCGAAAAGAGGATAGAGAAGTTGGAAGAGGAAAAAATGCATCTAAGATTAGATGTGGATGTTCAGAAACTGGAGACCGAAAAGAGAAGAGGAAGATTGAGGAGGATCGAGATAGTTTGAAGACAAAATATAAGAAGATACATCTGTTGGTGAAGAACGCCGGATTAGGGAAGAGTTCAGAACAGTGGCAACAAGAGATTTGGGAAGAAAGGGCCAAAGCTGACCATTGGGAAAGGAAGTTTCAAGAAATGCAAGAGCAAAATGAGGCCTTGAGAAGAGTTTGGCAGAAAGTCGAAATAAAAAAGGAGAATTAAAAGCTAGAGTGGCTGAACTTGGGCGGTTTCTTCATCACCATCGAAGTCGTAATTCTGCGATCGAGTTAAAGTCAAGTCTGAACAAGATTGAGGAAATGAAGGGTAAGATCGAAGAGTTAGAATCGGCATTGCACAACTGTGAACTCCGGATCGAGCTTCTTGAAACAAGAGAAGAGCGTTGGAAGGAAGAGCTTCACCATTCTCATGATCAAGTTAGAAGTCGGGATTACCTCATGGGTGAAGCAATAGTTCAGATTCGAGAGGTAGCTGATCACCTACAGACTCTGGCAGCACAGGCTGATATATTAAGTATGAAGTATGAGCTACAGTCGGATCGTGGTCAAGAGCTAACCTCTTTATTTGGGAAAATCAAAACTTTGGGCCTTAGGACGAAAGCATATTTATAGTCTGTTTTATGTAAAGGATTTTGTTTTCTAATAAAGTTTTCTAAATGAAATTGAACCCAGATCGATGCATTTTTGCATCCATGCATTTGCATTACATCACATCATATGCATTTAAGTCCATAAAAAAATCCTAATTAGTTGAAATTATCACAGAGAGAGAGAGAGAGAAAGAAAAATCTAGAAACCGAACATCGTTACGGTACACGCACCAAAATAAAAAATATGGATTAAAGACTCGAGCAGTTCCAGAGAGACATGTAAGACCAGCTGCAAGAGCAGTTGGCGAAAATCCAGCAAGATATGAGGGAACAAATGATGGAAGCCCAAAGAAATATGGTAGCTCAAATGAATCAGCTACTAAATGGGGTGATGGATAAAGGAAAAGGTCCCATGACTAATGCTGATAATGAAGACTATCCTCCGGGTTTCACCCCCAAACACAATCTGAAGAACATCCCCGAAGGCCATCTGTTACGATTAGGCCGCAACAAGAGCAAACTGGTACTAGCGTGCCCATGAATTTCCAAGTTGGCACAGGATCTAACCTAGGAGATAACTCTACTAATCCTGTTATCCCTGACTTAGATATAGCAGAGAGGGAGGGGACAAGAACTGAATCCTCAAGGCAGTTAGAAGATCGCTGTAGATGGTTAGAAGAAAAGTTCAAGGCCTTAGAAAATGCTGATAATCACCACGGAATTGAAGCTAAAGACTAGAGCTTGGTCCCAGATTTAGTACTTCCTCATAAGTTCAAAATGCCAGAATTTGATAAGTACAATGAGACCAGTTGCCCTAAAGCCCATATTACTATGTTCTGTAGATGGATGACCGACTACGTTAACAATGATCAACTCTTGATTCATTGTTTCCAAGATAGTTTGGTGGGGGCAGCATCCAGATGGTACAATCAACTCAGCCGTGCTAGGATTAGCTCCTGGAGAGACCTAGCCCAAGCCTTCATGAAGCAATACAATCATGTCACAGACATCACGCCTGACAGAATTACCTTGCAAAAAATGGAAAAGAAGTCAAATAAAAGCTTCAGGCAGTATGCGCAAAGATGGAGGGAGGTTGCCATGCAAGTTCAGCCACCGCTCTTAGAAAAGGAAACTATAATACTTTTTATCAACACCTTGAAGGCTCCATTCATCACTCACATGATAGGAAGCACCACCAAGAGCTTTGCAGATATAGTGATGGCAGGAGAAATAATTGAAAATGCCATAAGGGGTGGCAAGATTGAAGTAGGGGAAACCACTAAAAGGTCTGCTCCTAGGAAAAAGGATAGCGAGATGAATAATACGAGTACATACAACAAAGGGTACTCGAAGGCAATTACTATTAGCCAGCCAAAAATAATTACTGCTGGGCAACAAGGGCCGGTAAGACAAGAATCGGGCACAAGGCAGAACTCTGAAAAGCTCTAATTTACGCCAATTCCAATGACGTATAAGGAGCTATATCAAAGTTTATTTGATGCACATGTGGTGTCCCCATTTTATCTGAAACTGTTATAGCCCCCATATCTCAAATGGTATGATTCAAACGCTCAATGTGACTACCATGCGGGAATAACGGGGCATTCAATAGAAAACTGCACTGCCTTTAAAAAGTTAGTCGAGAGATTCATCAAAATAGGGATTGTGAAGTTTGATGATACACCTAGTGCGGAGAACCCGTTACCTAATCATGGGGATAAAGGGATAAATACGATTGGTGAAAATGTCGTGAGAAAAATCAAAGAGGATATGGCGGAGGTAAAAACCCCGTTGAGAATAATCTGGAGGGAAATAGTAAGAAGAGGACTGATATTATCAGATTTTGAGGAAGGATGTGGAAGAGACTACTGTGAGTTCTACAAAGCTGAAGGACACGAGATCCAGGAATGTGCTGAGTTCAGGGTCTTAGTACAAAGCCTTATGGATAATAAGAAATTGGAATTTTATGAAGAAGGCTCAGAGGGAGGAAACATATGCGTGACAGAAGGAGAGTTGACAAACCAAAAAGTCAATTATCTGAGGATCATCATTTCCTGACCAAGAAACACGAAAGGTGGAGCACAAATGGCGCCAAAGGTCGTAATCCAGAAACCCGTTTCCTTTCCTTATAAGGATAACAAAATGGTACCTTGGAATTATGACTGCAATGTAACCATACCGGGGGTGGAAAACTCAGCTGGCACTTCCAAAGAGGTCCAAAATGAAGTATCTTATACACATAGTGGAAGGCGTTATGACTCAGGAAACGTCAGGACAGAACCCGTGAGAGCAAAGACCTTGGTAGTTGAACGAGAGAAAGAGGCTGAAGCACTTATCAATGAACCTGTAAAAGAGGAAGAGGCTAAAGAATTTTTGAAATTCTTGAAGCACAGTGAATATAGCGTGGTAGAGCAGCTGCGCAAACAACTGGCTCGTAAATCAGTGCTAGCCTTGCTTTTAAGTTCAGAAGTACATCGTGAGGTATTGATGAAAGTGTTGAATGAGACCTATGTTACTAAAGACATATCTGTCAACAAACTTGACTGCCTGGTTAGTAATATAAGTGTCGACAACTTCATTTACTTCAGTGATGATGAAATTCCACCTGGAGGCATGGGATCGACAAAGGCTTTGCACATCATTACTCGTTGTAAAGGATATACTCTACCAAGTGTGTTAATAGATAATGGATCGACTTTGAATGTCTTACCATTGTCTACGCTGAAGAGGTTGCCTATAGACAGTTCTCACATGAAGACATGCCAGAACATAGTGAGAGCATTTGATGGCACCGAGAGAAGAGTGATGGGAAGGATTGACATACCGTTGTTGATTGGACCTAACACATATGAAGTGAACTTTCTGGTGATATCAAGCCCTCCTACAACTGCTTGTTGGGAATGCCCTAGATTCATTCGGCAGGGGCAGTGCCCTCATCGCTGCACCAAAAATTGAAACTGGTAACAGAGAGTCGGCTGGTAACTATAAATGCAGAAGAGGACATCATATCAACTGTTACCAATGATGCACCATACTTAGAGGCGAATGAAGAGGCAACTGAATGCTCTTTTCGATCTTTAGAATTCGTAAATGCAACATTCGTATTGGAAGAAAATGAGGTTCCAGTGCCTAAAATATCCAGGACCACGAGAATGGGCCTACAAATGATGATGGGGAGAAGAGCCTTATCGGGAAAAGGACTGGGCAGACATCTTCAAGGAGAGATTCAAGTTCCAATGCTGAAAGAGAAGAGAGACCATTTTGGCTTGGGTTTCAGGCCAGATGCTAGACAGAGGAGAAAGGAAATAGAGAAGAAGCAAGAGAGAAGAAGGGCACGGTTGAATGGGGAAGAAGTCAAGTGGGAATCGATGATATTCCCCCACATATCCCAGACTTTTGTATCAGGAGGGATAATTCACCCGGAGAGAGGATTATTGAAAAATGAGAATCTTCATATCAATGCCATACACGAGGAAGAAACTGGGCAAAGAAACCTGTTGGGCATTCGCCCCTATGAACCTGGAAGCATTTTGAACAATTGGACTGCAGAGGAACTTCCTGTAGTTTTTAGAAATTACACAGAGTAATGTTCAGAACGCACTTGTTATTTTTTTAGCCTAGGAACAATAAGATTTCTTTTGAGAAATAGGCTCATGTTCAGACATCTTTTATTTCAATAAAATACATCTTTGATGATCAAATTTGGCAAATATTCTTTCATTTTTTACATTCTTTTGATTTTCTAATTTCATTCCAAATTTTTTATTCGCATTCATATCGTGTGAATAGTTATTCTTGAATTCATTTGTTCTTTGTACATTCTTTTGTGCCTACCACAGGTCCCTAGATATCAATGACATGAGCAACGATACTACAGATTCAGAGGTCCATTTTGAGCAAGACATGTGTTTAGAGGAATCTCAGGATTTTGAAAGTGACAGAGATTGTGACTTGTCTCCAGATTTGTTAAGAATGGTAAAGCAAGAGGAGAAACAAATTTTACCCCATGAAGATGAGATAGGAAACATAGCCTTGGAGGAAGGAAAGGTTGTGAAAATTGGGACGCGCATAGCCGAGGAAATGAAGCAAGATCTCGTTGAGTTATTACAGGAATTCAAAGACGTCTTTGCATGATCATACCAAGATATGCCTGGGCTAAGTACTGATATAGTAGTGCATCGCCTTCCCATAAGAGAAGAGTGCAAGCTGGTTCAGCAAAAGCTACAAGGATGAGGCCTGATGTAGTGTTGAAAATAAAGGAAGAAGTCAAGAAACAGTTTGATGCTGGTTTTCTACAGGTGGTAAAATACTCAGAATGGGTAGCCAACATTGTACCTGTTCCTAAGAAGGATGAAAATGTTCGGATGTGTGTAGACTACAGGGATTTAAATAAAGCCAGCCCAAAATATAATTTCCCTTTGCCTCATATTGACATGTTGGTGGATAATACGGCGGGATACTTACTGTTTTCTTTTATGGATGGTTTTTCGGGATACAATCAGATCAAGATGCACCCTGAGGATATGGTGAAAACTACTTTCATAACATTGTGGGGTACCTTTTGTTATAAGGTGATGCCATTCGGGCTAAAGAATGCAGGAGCGACCTATCAAAGGGCCATGGTAACCTTATTCGATGACATGATGCTCAAAGAGATTGAAGTATATGTTGATGACATGATCGCCAAATCTCGAACAAAAAATGAACACATTGAAGTTTTGAGGAAGTTGTTTTTGAGGTTGAGAAAATTTCGATTAAAGCTCAACCCAGCAAAGTGTACTTTTGGAGCTCGGTCAGGGAAATTACTGGGTTTCATAGTCAGTGAAAGAGGAATTGAAGTTGACTCAAATAAGGTCAAAGCTATACAAGAATTGCCTCCACCGCGCACTCAAAAAGAAGTTCGAGGTTTTCTTGGAAGATTGAATTACATTACTCGGTTTATTTCACAATTAACTGAGAAATGTGATCTTATATTTCGTCTTCTTAAAAAACACAACCAAGGCGTATGGGATGATGAGTGCCAGAAAGCTTTTGACAAAGTCAAACAATATCTGTCAAATGCCCCAGTACTATCCCCTCCTAATCCAGATAGACCATTGATACTATATTTGACAGTATTAAATAATTCTATGGGATGTGTGCTTGGTCAACATGATGAGTCAGGAAGAAAGGAAAAAGCAATATACTATCTCAGTAAAAAGTTCACTGAATGTGAAATGAGATATTCGTCAATTGAGAAATTGTGTTGCGCCTTGATTTGGACAACTCAGAGATTGAGGCAGTATATGCTATATCATACAACCTGGTTAATTTCAAAGCTTGATCCGTTAAAGTATATGATGGAGTCAACTGCTTTGAATGGAAGGATGGCAAGGTGGCAGATTTTGCTTTCTGAATTTGATATAGTCTATGTAAATCAAAAGGCTATAAAAGGAAGCGCAATAGCAGAATTTCTGGCTAGCAGAGCTTTAGAGGATTATGAACCTTTGAGCTTTGATTTCCCCAATAAAGAGCTAATATATGTGGCAACTACTGAAGAATGTACGTGGAAGCTAAATTTTGATGGAGCGTCAAATGCTATAGGAAATGGAATTGGGGCAATCTTGGTATCCCCTAGTGGTGATCATTATCCATTCACATGCAAATTGGATTTTGATTGCACAAACAACATGGCAGAATATGAAGCATGTATCATGGGAATTCGAGCAGCTGTAGAGCGTAAAATCAGAGTGTTAGAAGTATATGGGGATTCTGCCTTAGTAATCTACCAGCTTAAAGGAGAATGAGAGACAAGAGATCCCAACCTAATTGATTACCGAAAAATAGTTCTGGGATTGATTGAAGAGTTTGATGACATTACTTTTAATTATCTCCCACGTGATGAAAACTAGATGGCGGATGCTTTGGCAACATTGGCTTCTATGATCAAAGTAAACAGACCAGAGGATATGAGACCTATTCAGATGAGCATTTTCGAAGTTCCAGCTCATTGTTATAACCTGGAAGAGGAGGAAAAAGATGACCACCCTTGGTATCGTGATGTATTGCGATATGTAAAAAATCGTGAATACCCGGAGCATGCAACTGAGAATGATAAAAGGACATTAAGAATATTGTCCTCTGACTATGGTTTAGATAGGGATATCTTGTACAAAAGGAGAAAAGATCAAGTACTATTGAGATGCGTTGATGCAGTTGAAGCTGGGAAAATCTTCAAAGAAGTTCATGAGGGCGTTTGTGGAACACATGTTAATGGATTCGAAATGGCCAGACAGATAATGAGATTTGGATATTATTGGTCCACCATGGAAGGTGATTGTATCAACTATGCCAAGAGATGTCATAAATGCCAGATTTATGGAGACAAAATTCATGTACCACCTTCACCTTTGCATGTTATGACTTCTCCATGGCCTTTTTCCATGTGGGGCATGGATGTCATTGGGTCGATCTCACCGAAAGCTTTAAATGGGCACTGATTCATCTTCGTGGTTAATGACTACTTCACGAAATAGGTAGAGGCTGCTTCATACGCTAGCGTTACTAAGTCAGCAGTTAGTCGGTTCCTGAAGAAGGAGATCATTTGTCGATATGGAATGCCCAAGAGGATCATATCAGACAACGCATTGAACTTGAACAACAGCACGATAGCAGAAGTTTGTAGTTAACTCAACATCAAACACCACAACTCATCTCCGTATCGGCCAAAAATGAATGGGGCAGTGGAAGCGGCCAATAAAAATATCAAGAAGATAGTAGGAAAAATGACCGAGACTTATAAGGATTGGCATGAGAAGTTACCGTTTGCACTCTATGCTTATCGGATGTCCGTCAGAACTTCTACTGGGGCAACTCCTTTCTCATTGGTCTATGGGATGGAGGCAGTTCTACCTATTCTATGGGATGGAGGCAGTTCTACCTATTGAAGTGGAAATACCTTCTCTTCGAGTATTGCCAGAAATAAAGTTGGATAAAGTTGAATGGATCCAGGCTCGATATGATCAGTTGAACTTAATTGAAGAAATGAGGCTAAGAGCTATTCGTCACGGTCAGATGTACCAAAAACGAATGATGCAAGCCTATGATAAAAAAGTCCGTCCAAGAGAATTTCACGAGGGGGACCTTGTACTGAAAAAGATCCTTCCCATACAAAAGGATTTCAGAGGAAAATAGATGCCGAATTGGGAAGGACCATATATGGTGAAGAAGGCTTTCTCTGGAGGTGCACTGATTTTGACCGAAATGGATGGGAACAGCTTACCCAATCCTATAAACTCGGATGCAGTAAAAAAATATTTTGCTTGAAAAAGAGAAAAGGCCAAGGTGAAAACCCGCAAAGGGCGCTTTGAGTCTTCAAAAAAAAAGAAGAAAAAAAAAAGGGAGAGGCCTAGGCGAAAACCCGCGAAGGGCGCTTAGAGACCAAAGGGGTTTTGAGTTGAAAACCTGAAAAGGGCGGCTCAAATTCTGAACGTGCATGTAGTGATCTTGCTATACCTGAATCAACAAGAAATGAAGTATGTTGCATATCAGGGCATCAACAAAGTACCTTGGATCTTCTAAACACATGTTAAGCTCAAATCAGTCTTCATGGAGTTTGTATATAGAAGCCCAATCTGCGATATATAGGGCATCTGACTTTTGTCCTATTTATATTTAGTTTACTATCTTTGGATTCTTTTTCTTATCGAAGATATGTTCCCAGTTAATTTCTTTTGATAATTTATTCAACTCTTCTCAGGATCAGTTTACTTGTTTCCCATTATTCATAAGCATGTTGCATTGAAATAATAATTGATGAACTAATAATTTCACAAAAGAAGTTCTACATATTACTTTGGAAATTTCTAGATAAAACAAGGAACCGAAACAGGAAAATTGTTTAGAATTTCCATGTACATAGATTGGAAATATTTGAGAAAGAAGAGTCTAGGTGGAGACTATTTCTCTGAATTCTTTGTCCAAATGGTAATTGGACAAAATAATGAGTTGATGTGACGAAAGTAAGCGATGTCGTCAGGTCATAACATTCAGGGAATGGTGTGACAAACTAAGTTGATGGAAAAATTCAGAACTCCTGAATTGTGGAGGAATAGATTGAATTTGAAATAAATCTTGTACCTTTAAATTGCAGAAGGGACGGATTGAAAAAAATTCAATTCCTATAAATCGTGGTAGGAGGGTACAAGCCTTGTGTCTTCAAGTTTCAAGTGGAGGTGACTCTGAAATTACAACAGGGCAAGCTTGTTGAGCAGAATATGATTGATGTTTCGAGAGGAACAAGGATGAAGAACAAATGAGTGATGACACCTTGAGTAGGAATCATACTCATAACATTTTTGCATTCATATACCATAGTGAATCTCATTAGGAGCATTTGATTCATTCCGATCATTGCATCTTAATCTTTAAACGTTTAAAAAGGAATCATTTTCATGACATGTTGCATTCATAACACATGTGACTAGAAGCATTTGATTCATTCTGATCATAGCATCCTGGTCATTTGGCATAAACATATGGAACCGAGTCTACAGGACATGTCCCTCAGAGGACGGTGTAGCAACATCGGTGAATTTACAGATCTTATCTCCCTAAGCAGTAGTGGAGCAGATCAAATTTAGCAAATCTTATATTCCCGAGGTAGTAGAGGAGCAGATTTAAGCCACCAACCTTATTTTTCTGAAGTTGCAGTGGAGCAGGTTGAAGATACAAGTCTTATCTTCCTAATGTAGCAAGGGAGCAGACTGAAGATTGTAGACGGTGAATCTTATCTTCCCGAGGTAGCAGGGGAGCAGATTTAAGCCATTAGTCTTATCTTCCTGAGGTAGCAAGGAAGCAGGCTAAAGATTGTAGATTTTGTTTCCCTGAGATAGCAGTGGAGCAAATCGAAGACGGCGAATCTTATCTTCCCAAGGTAGCAGGGGAGCAGATTTTAGCCACTAGCCTTATCTCCCTGAGGTAGCAAGGGAACAGGCTGAAGATTATAGTCTTATCTCCCTGAGTTTGCAGTGGAGCAGGCTAAAAGACAACAGATCTTGCCTTCCTGAGATTGCAGTGAAGAAGGTCGAAGACATTAGTCTTGTCTCCCTGAAGTTGCAGTGGAGTAGACTAAAGATAGCAGATCTGGCATTCCTGAAGTTGCAGTGAAGCAGATCGAAGACATCAAACTTGCCTTCCTGAGGTTGCATTGAAGCGGATTGAAAACACCCGTCTGGCATCCTTGAGTTTGCAACGGAGCAGATTAAAGATAGCAGATACTGCCTTCCTGAAGTTGCAGTGAAGCAGATTGAAGCCATCAGACTTATAGTTCAATACTTTTAAAGTTGCAGTTCCAATACCCCTGAATTTACAGTTGGGATTGGAAGCCATTTGGAGAAGATGAGGACCAAGAAGTCAAGACTCGACAAGACCGGGCAAAATTGGTCCTTTATAGTCTTTGCTCCATTCTCGTTACACGACAATGAGAAAATAGGGGCAGCTGTAATTAGCCCAATTTGCCCGGGCCCGTGTAAAATAAAACAAACAAGAATAAAACAGAAAAAAATAATAAACCAAAGTCTAAATTTTACTACAGTCCGTTTACAATAAACGGGCTTAAAGCCCAAAACCAAATAACACCCCGAGCCCAGTTACACCCTGACCTAATAAACCATTACCCCAATTACACCCTCAGACCCAGACCTAAAATAGACCACCCAGAACTAAAGACCCAGACCCAAACTCACACGGCCCAAAAGGGCCCAAAACTTAAACAGTTTCAGAGACTTAGGGTTTCTGGGAAACCCTAGGCGCTGCAAGCCCTTCCTCGCCCCCAAGCCACCAATCGCGCCGTAGCACCTAGCTTTTCCCATTGTCAAGCCGCAATCAGTGCGCAAATCACGTTCCATTGCCGGATCTCTCGTCGGTCACCTGCAAAAAGGAAAGAAAAGGCAGTAAAAATGGCAAACAAGACAGAATCTGTGTATTTCCTTTTTTAAAAAAAAAAATTTCGGGTTATAAAAACCCCCCAAAATAATCTGTAAAAGGGGACAGAGAGACATACAAACAATACACACAAATATACAGAGAGATTAATACAAAAATCGAAAAAGCAGAAGGTGATTTTGATTATTCTACTTTGTTAAGTTTTTTTTATTTTTCTCTTCGATGCATGCATGTTTTTTTATATACGCAAAACAGTACTAAAAAATAAAAAAATACGAGGTTACCTTCCGATTTTTGTGGAAAAACTGAAGTTTTAGCCTCCGGCCGCCGTCTACAGTGGCACGTGCGGTGGCACGTGTGACAGAGCCTAGGCCGGATTCTGGCCTTAGGCCAAAGGCCAGAGAGAATTTTTGGGGGGCCTCTGATTTTTTTTTCTTTAGGAGTGTTAAAAATGCCTTTTTTTGATTGATTTTAGTTTATATAGGATACCTGTACGACGCCTTTTTGGGGGTCACCTTTAATGGCCAAAACAACGTCGTTTTAAGGCCAGACCCGCGCATTGACCCGATACCTGGGTAGGATCCGCGTGTTTTTAAAAAAGGGGCAATTTACCTCTTTAGTCCCTCCGCAATTTTGTTCTTTATAATTTCGTCCCAATTTGAATTTTCTTTTATTTTTAAATTAGCCTTGAAATCTGTATTTCGCTTTAATTTAGTTCTTCAAGCTATTTCAAGGCAAGAGACGGAACGGTGTCGTTTAGGAGATAAGGCATAATTGCCAAATAAGTCCCTACAGTATAACGCGCGTTCTAATATGGTCCTTTTACATTTTTACCCTGGATTTTTTTATTTTCTGATTTAATCCTTTGATTTTTATTATTCTTAATTTTAATTATTTAGTATTTATATAAATGTATTAAATTATTACTATTTATACTAGGTTATTTTATTTAGTTTAATATTATTTATATATATTACATTTTATTTTATAATTTGTATATTAGTTATTATATTATACATTTTTAAAATTTTGTATATTATATATTATATTATATGTATAATTTAAGTTATTTTATCCTTTATATTATATAAATCTTGTATATTGTATAACATATATTATTTATATTGTTTATATTGAATATGTAAATTTCTTATGATTATTATTTTATATATTTTTATTTAAAATTTTCTATACTATTTACTTATAATTTTTTTATCATGTATTATTGTTTATATTTATATATAATAATTTATTAAATTATATATTTATAATAAGTTATCCTTGATATTTTTCCTATATCCTAATTTTTTTTTAAATATCGTTTATATATATATAATCGTTTTAGAGATTGTCACATTCTTTTTATTTTTTTTTGTCATAATATTCATTCAACGTTTAAATATATCATTCATTTATTTATTTATTTTTATTTGATTTTGTTTATGGAATTTAATATTTATTTCTTAAATTTTTTATATTTCGTGAAGATTTCTAATTATCGCTACTTATTTTTTATCTCGTGTTTATCTATTATGTTCTTGTAATCGTTTATTATTGCTTAGCATAGTTCTTTTATTTGTTTATTCATGTTATATTATTCGTTAATTATTTATATTAGTAGTAATTGTTAATATAATTTGGAGTTATGGTGAATTGCTATTAAGTACGTATACTATAATGTATCAATACAATATCTTACTCAAACTATTTTTTTTATAAAACATATTTTGCTAAATTGATGCATTTTATTCAAAGGTTTTTTAAATACAGCGATACGTGATATTTTAGGGACCTCGAGAAAATTATACCCTAACTTACTGGGTTTTAATTTTTCTCGTGGAACTTAAGGTATCAAGTATCCCTTTTTTTTAACATATAAATTTCAAAACAAAACTTATTATTGAGCGTGGATGACAGAACTTCTCAATACCAACATGGCACTTCTTTGATCAAACCAACTAAACCAACAACCCAGCTGACCAAGTCAAATCTTACATTCCACTTAACATCTCCATACCACCTATCTTAAGTATTTCTACTAGTTTGAGCTCTACACAAACCCTTCCTTTCACCTCTATTCTTGCTGGAGCTTAGCTGTAGTATGCAAGCGTCCTTCTTCCCACCTTGGAACAACTGGTAAAGGCTCTGAAAGATCCTCTAGCCTCTAACTCTACCACTTCTGTTGCACCAACAAGAACTACTCCTCCAGCCACTTTGGCTCCCTTGGCAATTGCAGCACTTCAGGCACAGCCTAGTGTGACCCCTCTTTGGCCTTTTGATCACATAGCCTGCTGTTTACAAGAAGCAGAGTTCCCATCAGCGGACATCAAACCCTTAGGCTTACAACTCAAAGATCCAAATGAAATTGCGACGCTTGGAAAAATAATTCTCTCGATAAGAATGTCGCTTCAAAGAGCAGTAGTTAACCTTGACTAAAGGAATGCTTAGAATTAACAACCTATGACAGAGTTGAGAGTCGCACGGGAGGTCCCGAGGCAAGAAAATTTAGAGCATCAGAAGGAGGAAGCTCAATTAACGCTTTGAGGGGATAACGAGCGCAACTATTGAAAGGTCTTTACAGGCACATTGCTGACCTCCCAGCGGCATCCCAACATTTTCAAGGAAACAACATCTTCGTGAAATAAACTTAAGGCCTTCAAGGCAGAGCTGATGCAAAAGGTAAAAGGAGTGAGATCAAACGAATCTATTCGGAAGTACCCAAATGAACCATTGCCACTTGAAGTTCTAGAAAACCACATCACCAACTCTTTCAAGTTTTCGAAGTTTCTATATAACAGATTAAGGGATTCAGAAGACCATTTTTCTTGGTATAATTGTAATGACCAGATTTCCAGTGGAGTCGAAAAATATAATTTTGGGATCTCGTTTCTGTAAATGGAGTCCGTAAATATTGAATAGAGATATTTACGAAGTTAATATATTGATGAATTGAAATTTGATTGAACAATTTAGTCAAAATTGTGATCAATTAGGGACCAAGGACTTAATCGTAAAAGTTTAATTGCTATAGATTTTTAATTAGGAAAAGGCTTGGGGGTTTAGATAGGAATTATCTAAAGGATAGAATTGGTAAATAAACCAAAAGTCAACATGTTTAGTGGATGATAATGATGATGAGCAATTAGTTTAAATTAATGATAAATTAATTGAACAAAATATGATTAAACTTGTTAATTAAGATTAAACTAACCTAATTACCCTATATAAACTAAAGAAAGTAGAAGGAAAGATGAAAACATTTTATTTTCTTCCTTATCGTCCTTTTCATCCTCCGTAGCTAAGGAAAAAAAAGCTTTTAACATTTCTTCACTTTTGCCCAAAAATTCAAGTAACTCCCTAACCATTTTTCTTAATTTTTTATAGATTTGAGGTCATGGGAGCTTGATTTAGGTAGCTCACGTATCAATTTTTAAAACTTTTAAAGTTTTTAAAAGATGCTATTGTTGAGAAATAGATGAATTTGATGTGAATTTGATAGAAATTAAGCTTAGATTATAAAAGGACTAAATTGTAAAGCTTAATTGATAGTTTCATACATTAGGGACCAAATTGAATTAAATGCAAAATTCTCATGAAATTTCAATAGAAATATAAAGTAGGAGGTCCCTAATGAGTACATGTGAAATCAAATTTCAATCCGAAGCTCCATATCGAAAGTTATGCTTGTCTCGAATTTAGGGACTAAATTGAATAAATTATAAAATTTGTTTAATGTTGTATTTGATTGTGATTTTAATGGAAACTGATGGTGTTATATGTTTTATAATTATATTTAGCTAACGTTGATGTAGAATTGTCGAGAGGGAAAGGAAAAACAAAAGTTGTCGACGAGTAACTCGAAAATTTGGTTTGTATTTCTATGATTCAGGACCAATTTATTTATTGAATATTAATAATATTTGTACACTATATGGTATTTAGGTGAGTTGGAAATGGCTACTTGAATTGAATTACTATGACTGAGATTGAATTTTGAGACATGGACTAAATTAAATAGAATAACAAGTTGCATGACATACTTGATATGTGATAATTTGTATGAAATTGGGTTGAAGCATATTATTAAAGTTATGGAATTGTGAATTTTTTATGAATCGAGAATATTAGAATGTAAATTGAACTATATGTAATGAATTAGAATTTGGTTACCCTATTAGTTGTTCAAACTGAGTCGGATATAATTAGCATGCCATAGGTCAGGATATTAATTGATAACCATCGTTGCCGAGCAACCCGAGGTGGTATATTCTTCATGTAAAGTCATCGTTTTCGAGCAACCCGGGGTGACAGAATAATTAGATTGTGAAAGCCATTGTTGCTGCGCAATCTAGGGTGGTAGTATATACATGTTTAACGTCATCGTTGCCAGGCAACTTTGGGTGATGGATTTGCGTATCCATTTTGAGTCTGTGTCTGGTTAATAGGGTTATAAATACACGAATTGGATAAATGATATGTGATTGAATTGTAGTATACGACAACATAAGAAAGATCGTATGAATAGAACTGAAAACGAGCCCTAATGGCCAATTGAGCAATAACGAGTCAATAGGCTTAGAAATGGTTGAGATCTTGATATGAAATAGAACTTAGGTGTTTGTTTGTAGTAATGGAAATGAATAAGTATATGTACCTATACATGATACTAGAAATTGGTTAAGTTATTGTGAAATGAATGAGAAATGATATGTGTAACAGCCCAAATACGACCCTAACCGGAACGGTGGTTTCGGAACCCCGAATCTGAGTCAGAAATCTCTTAATAATTATATATTTGATGTGCTATGTGTGTTGAATTGTGTGAATGTGTTTGTTGATATGATTGAATTAAGAGAAAGGATCTAATCGATAAAGTATAAAAGTGGCATTAACTAATTAAAAGGGGCTAATTTAAGTGTAATATGAAAAGAAAGGGATTTGCATGTCAAATAACCCAAAAGTTTGGGTAGTGGACGACAATGATGGGAAAAATATGAATAAAATAATTAAAGTATGTTAGTGGGAATTTAAATGAATAAATTAAGTAATGAAAATGATTAAGGTTTAATAAAATAAGAAAATACATTTTTCTTTCTTACTTTTAAAAATTTTATTTTTCTCTCATCTTCCTCACCACTCTCACGAAACAAAATGAGAAGAAGAGGAAACCATTAAAACCTCCATGGCCGGACCTTGCATGTGTTTCTAAGGTGAGGTATCAAGCTCCATTTTGATAAATTTTTGCTTGGTTATGTTGGTAATCTTGAATACTATCAATTTCATGTATAAATTTTGAGTCTAAAGCTTCTCCTAGGTTCGGCCATGAACTAGTACTATGGCTTTATCATGTTAGATGAAGAAATATTGATTATGGTTGGTATATTAACATGTTAAATAGGGAAAATAGGTATGTGTTATGGTTTGAATATTTTGGAAACAATTGGTTGGAAGCTAAATTGTATGAACGAATGGTTTTATGAACTTAGGAAGGAAGGAATAAGGTTCGGCACTTAAGGGGATTAGTCTAAATTTCATGAAAATATAGCAATTTTGTTTAGGGACTAAATTGTAAGGAAACCAAAAGTAAAGAGGGGTAAATTGCAATTAAACAATTTTGTAAATATGGATGGGAATGACTTATACGTAGTAATGAAAGATTGAATTGTATGAATTCTTTTAGTAGTAAAGGGCATTCGGCCATGGGGAATTTGAATTATAAACAAGTATAATTGTTTGTGAATGGTATGTTTGAGACTCAATTGAATAGGGTGTGAAATTATAGGGGTAAATTCATAATGATTATATAATCTTGCGGTTGAATTGATTTGAGTTGAATTAATTGGAAATGAATTGAACCAATGTTATTTGACATTTCTTAGATCGTGATCAAAAAGAAAAGGAGCTAGATCAAGGAAAAGCCAAAGTGAATGAATAGTCGGGAAATTCGAATTCATTGAATCTCAAGTAAGTCCCTAAGCAATTGAATTAATGCGAAAGTTCTTTATGCACAAGTATATATATATTGGAAATATAAATACCTCCATTTTTATCTTGGCCGAATGTGGTATAAAGTATTTTACACGGTAGTTAAATTACTATGGAATTTCAAATTCATACTTATATGCAATCGTGTCAGGAAGATGAATACACAACATTTTGGATATATGAAAATCTTACGAATATGGAATTATAATGATACACGTACATATATATATTTATGCCTATATGTACATTCTTGAGAAAGTCAAATGAGATAGGTTGATATTATATGTGATGGCCGAATGTGATAATATCATGTGGATGTGTTTATATGTATAAATGTATATATATATGGATGGTTTAGATGATTGAGATAGGTTTAATGACATGTTGCCGTAGGTATGAAAGTGCAGGTATTCGGGTTAAATAGATATTTGGGTTGATTTGGGGGTGATTAAAAGAAATAGGATATAAAGGAAGAATTAGTGATCGAATATGCATTAGTATGTATATTAATCGTTATAAGATATGAAATTGTATATTATGTTTAATTGGGATTGTTAATTTGGCACTGTGTGTGCGAAGAATAAGTAACGGCTCTAAGTGAGCGAAACGTTACGAAAGGTTAGCACTGTGTGTGCGAAGAATAAGTAACGGCTCTAAGTGAGCGATACGTTACGAAAGGTTAGCACTGTGTGTGCAAAGAATAAGTAACGGCTCTAAGTGAGCGATACGTTACGAAAGGTTAGCACTGTGTGTGCGAAGAATAAGTAACGGCTCTAAGTGAGCGATACGTTACGAAAGGTTGGCACTATGTGTGCGAAAGTGTAAGTAACGGCTCTGTGTGAGCGATACGTTACGGGATCGGTATAACAAGTATGAATACTTTGATCTAGATAAGTTATTTTGAGTTCCAATGCGTAGCATGTAAATATTCCGTTTTATTTTGATCGGTAAGTAAGTACTAATATGGTAAATGATGGTTGAATGTATGTTATTGATATGGAAGGCTATTAAAAAAATAGTTGTTAAATCATTCAGTAGCTATAAATTTTGTTTAGGACTTACTAAGCTTTATATAGCTTACCGTTGTATTTTGTTGATTGAGTATAGATTCTTGAAGCACGCTCGCACTCGGGGATCCTTGTCGAAGTCAAGCATATTATCACCTACTTTTGGTATTAATAGTATTAGCTTTTAACTTTTGAAATTATGGCATGTATAAGCTTAGACACTTTATAGTTTTCTTTTGGGTTGTAATGTATATAGAAATCTTGTAAAGATGACTACATTAGGTCCTATGAAACTCATATGAATTATGTCATGGTTGAATTTTAGTATAAGTTATATGACTCGATGAATGGTATGCAATATCACTTGGTATTATGATATGATACAAGTATCTATAGAATTTTGAATGGAAATAGAAATTTTGGTATGCTGTTATAAGAGTAGCGAATTGGCTAGATACAAATTGGTAGGATTTTATACTTGCATGCTAATATCATTATAGGTTCGGTTTTGGTTGTTAAAGAAGTATTCATTGTAACGAAATGAGTTTGAATAATCATATATATACAAGTGATAATGCCGATTTTAACCTAAGTAATGTTGAAATGAATTCATTGTTTTGATTATAAATATCACTTGTAAGTAAATGGGAAAAGTTTGTAAATGGAAGTCAAACCTATTTATGCAAATGTTGGAAGTTGGAATGCATTGATAAATTAATTCTGTTTACAAACGATGTAGTTAGTTAAATAGGTAAATTACTTTTGGTATAATCAAATAAAGACCGGTAGGTGTGATTTGGAGCACTTTTCGGGTTGGGTTAATTTAGTGATGCCTCTTAACCCAAATTCGACGACGGATACGGGTTAGGGGCGTTACAATATGTTTGAGAACATATAAGTGTAGTGGCATGTAAAGGTGATCATATGCAAGTTTCTATGGTAATGAAAGTATTTTGTATGCAATTATGTGAGAGTTGATTACAAAATTGCACTAGGTTTAATTGTATGCAATAGTTTTAAACTTGTTTTGCATTGGCTTGAATCGTACCACTGAATATTATCACTCAACGTACGGTTTGTTTTCCCGTACGCAGGTTTAGGTACGTCTTGAGGCCTTAAGAAGTAATTTTAGCATCCAGGAAGCGATTCCCAACTCAGCAAAGTTTGTATAGTCTCTTTTTGTTTGTTATATGGCATGTACCTAGGTTGAGTCGGTTTTTAATATCATATGTGATCGTGTAAACTTTTAGAGTTAGAATTAGTATTTTTGAATTGGCTATATATTTAAATATATGAATTTGAGAATGTCACAACATTTGGTTAGACATAACTTGACGTATGCTAATAATCTATATGATAATGTATCTATATACATATATATGTCAATTTGTTCAATGATGAGCATGATGAAATGAATTGTGTACTTGAATGAATTTGTTGAAATGAATGTAAAATACATATGTATAAAAGGTACTTTGGCTATAATGGAACTCATTGGATATGTATATTTGGTTGAAATTATAATTGCAAATGTGATTGAGATGTTTTAGGTGATTGCAAATAGGTGCCAAAAATTGACCATTTAGAAATAGACGGTCATGCCGTGATGTTAGGCATTTGTCGTCGCGATGAGACCTAGTCAGTGTCACGTCACGATGTCGAGTAATGGTCGTTGCGGTGAGGCCAAGTCAGTATGTGGCATTGCGACAAGGGACCCTCGAAGTCACGACGTCAACTTCAAACTTCGACAACATTACAATTTAGTCCTAATTTGACCTCAGGTTAACAATAGAGCTTTCGTAAGCTCGTATAAGACCCGAAAATGGTTGCATATTATATTTTATGCAGGTATTACTCATAATTAATTATATAATGATCTAAATTGAATATAAGTGATCGTACTTACTTCGGCAACGAATGTGACATTTTGTAACTCGGACTTAACGATCGGGTTGAGTATCAAGGTGTTGCATTTAGTGGTATTAGAGCTATAGGTTTAGTCAATTCTCAAGCTAAATCGAGCTCAAAATTAAGTCTAGAAGTACATGCCAAAGTTGAGTTGAGTTGAGTCTGAGTCGGTATTTAGATGCTGATTATAAAATTCCTCTGTTTTATAGTTGAAAATGCTAGAAGAATCGAGAAATGATGCTGATGATGATATTTATAATAGCGGTCATTCTATTGAAAGTGAGAGTAGATGTAATGGCCTAAATTCAGGGTTATCTGAACAGTGGTTTTGTAACCACAAATTCGATTTAAAAATAATATTTATTTTAAAAATTATTGCATGAATATTAATATGATAGGAAATTCGTATAAAAATATCGATAGAAAAATTTTACCGATTTAGTGGTTAATTAGAAAAAAATTAAAAAATTTATTAAAGAAATTGGGTAAAAACGAGGTATCGAGACCTCGATCTTGTAAAAAAGAGTTGAAAATATTTTTTATAAATATTTATGAAATGTTGGTATTGTGGTATTAAAATTTCGTTAGAAAATTTTAACGTTTGGGTAGTCAATTAAATAAAAAAGGACTAAATTGAAAAAGGTGTAAAAGTTGCTAGAATGATTAAATAGCTTAAGTGTCTAATGAGAAAGGATTTAAAAGGAAATTAGACCCAAAATTATTTGGTCTGGACGGCAAGGGCATGAAATTAGCAAGAAAATTGATGATTTAAGGGCAAAATTGGAATATTGCATAATTAACTAAATAAAGTTAAGACTAAAGTGGAAATATCTAGATTTCTTTTGATTTTTCTTCATTATCATCAGCCAAAATGCCATAGGAGGGGTTCTTTAAGCTGGTATTTCATAATTTTTGCATCAAGTGAGTTAATTCTTGCCTTTTTCTTGTAATTTTTATGTTTTTAAGACTTTTACAACTAGGTCCTACTATTAAATTCATTAGTTTTTGATTTTATGGATGAAATTTAAAGTTACCATGGTTGATTACTGGGAGTTTATGATGAATAAACATGGATTTGAAGTTTTAATTTTATCAAAAGATGGATTTACTAAATGTTTTTAGTAGAAATTGATTTTTAGGACTTAATTGTGAAAAAGTTTGGAATTAAGGTTTGATGCTGAAATTATGATTTCAAAAGGTTGTGAAGTAGTTTAATATGATAGAATAAAATGTTAATTGAGGAAAAATCAGCTCAATTGGGGGGTTAATTGACTAGGGACCAAATTGTAAAAATTGTAAAATTTGGGGTAAATAACCAATTTTAAAAATTGAGAGGTATAAATTGTGAAATAAATTAGATTAAAATTAGATGCTGATAAATGGAAAATTTTATATTATAGATCAAGAAATTGAAGATAAACGAGGGAAGAAAAAAGTTACCGAATAGTCCCTGAAATCTCTACAACTATTACAAATTGTTACGGGTAAGTTTGTGTAACTTGAATTATATTATTAAATGATTGGAATGTATTTTTATTGATGTGAATATGGTTTGGATGTTCATTGTATGATATTTGATGAAAAATTGATAATTCTCGATAAAAAGGGGAAATAAATCTCGGTTGAATGAAATGGACTTCGATGGATCACTAAAAAGGGAATTGATGGTACAAAGGATCTATCCCGGACGGGTGATCCTAATGATATAGCCCTACCGAAGAATATGTGTGAAATGGATTTAGCCCGGACGGGTAATCCCAAATTAAGCTCATTAGAGTAATTGTCATTGCAGGGGATTTAGCCTGGACTGGTAATCCTGCTGTAAGAAATGAGGTTCGCGGGAGTGTGCTCTTTGGAAAAAGGGTATACCCATATGTGTACGAATTGACGGACCTGGAATTGTACACAAAAGTGTACTACTGAATATCCATCGAAGTTCCAAGAAATTCAACGGGATAAATATGAGAAATGGAAGAACATGAAAATTATGGAATTGATGAGCTCATCAATCATTTATCTTTGTATTGAATTTATATGATGTTTCTTAACTAATGCAAAAGTTGAGTTTGTATGTGATAGGTATATGTTTATGTGAATTGGATGTGTGGTTGTGTTGTTAAATGATGGATGTATAAGTATGGTAAGTATAATTCCTGTTGCATGAACTTACTAAGCACCATGTGCTTATCCCGTTCTCCTTTTCCCTGTTTTGTAGTGCTCGGGAGCTCGAAGGTCGGAGATTAGTCGGAGCCTTATCACACTATCAACCCATATCTTTTGGTATATGAAAATGACTTATTTTGAAAGAATGGCATGTATAGACTAAATACCAATGTTTACGTGGAAATGGATGTTTGTAACCTAGCTATTGGCATGGCTAGAGTAAGTATAATTTTGGGATTTTGCGAAAAATTCCCTGTGATTCTGATTTGGTTCCGGTCTGGTCCCTATGCATAATTTGGGCTTCAGAAGCCCATCTAAGGGACGTAATAATAATTTTTGATAAATAAATGGTACTTGGTTCGGGTAAATGGAAATTGGTTCCGTAAGTTTCGGTAATGCCTCGTACACTATTCCAGCGACGGATACGGGTAGGGGTGTTACAATGGAGTTGAGATTGAGGTACCTGACATTTATCCAGTCGGTGCTCCTCAGAATAAAACTGCTAGACCTTGATTGGAAAGTTGGGGAGATGAAAATTTGCTCCATGTTATAGCAGAAGCCCTTTAGCAAGTGACGGGAGCTCTTGTATAGTTTGCACCAATGCTCGCAGTTCGACGAGCTTCGATGAAAGAATTGCGAAAGTATGGTGCCATTGAGTTTAAAAGATTGAAAGGGGTTGATCCCTCGATAGATGAGGTTTGGCTTGAATCGACAGATTGGATACTACAACAGCTTGAGAGTTCTCCACACGAGTGTGTCACGTGCGCTATATCCTTCTTAAAAGAGGAGGCATATCAATGGTGGCTGACAATTACCTGAAATATCTTAGCTAACCAAATTAATTGGGTTTTCTTTGAGTTTGAATTCTAGAAAAAGTACGTTGGCGAGTTATATTTAGAAGAACGGAAGTAAGAGTTGAGGTAAGGTGAGATGTTCGTTGTTGATTATAAGCGTGAATTTTTGCGACTCAGCAAATACGCTCTAGAATTAGTGTCGACGGAAGAGGAAAGCTCTAAGCAATTCTTTTGAGGATTGCGTGATGATATCATAGTTCAATTGGTCTCACATAAAATAAAAGAATTTGCTAACCTAACTGAATGGGTGAAAATGATCGAGCAAGCTATAGGCCTCAATAAGAAGACTGAACCCTCCTAAGCCTTTGAAAAACGAGGTTGGACTTTTAGCTCGCATTCGTTGCCTAAGTGGGCTAGAGAGTCTCAAGAAGCTTGGAGGTTGGGTCCGAGGACTGCCAGGTCAAATAGAGGCCGAAATCGATAGCTGCTAGTGTTAGTAGGCAGTGTTAGAGGCCCTGTTAGAGATGTTGATATTCTAAGTTGTGATTTGTATGAAAAAAGGCATAAAGACGAGTGTGTTGAAAAATAGGGTTTGGAAAACTCCATAAAAAATAAATTTAGAGAAAAATCAGAGTTTAAAAAAAAATTCCAAAATAAGAACTTGGTTGTGATATTTAAAGTAAAAAAATACTTAATCAAAATTGAACATTTTCGATTTGTCTAGGATGAATTCTTCGATCGAGTAATTTTTTTCACTATCCTCAAGATCACGTCTGTCGAGTGTGGTCTCATTTCGAATCAGAAAAATTTTCACAAAAATTACCAGTGGAGAAATTTCACAATATCTCTAAACTTTTGGTGTAACACCCCATACTCAAGTCCGAGGCTAAGACCGGATACGAGACATTACTATGCTTGAAATTTCTCAAACATGTACTTATGGGCTGTAAAATTTCGTTCTGAATTAAAAATTTCTCTTTCTTAGTCAAATCAGACATTTCATGGGCCTACGAGGCCTCAGACTTACGTCCCGAAACTTTCTCTCGAAGCAGGGGTCACACGTCCGTGTGACTTGGGAGACGCCCGTGTACCCCTAAAACATGCCCGTGTCTATCACCCGTGGAGGACACTGGCAAATTACACACGGCCTTGACACGCCCGTGGCCCTGGCCCGTGTGACAATTAAATTTCTAAGTGTCAAGTGCAGACTTCACACGGCCTTGGAACACGTCCGTGTACCAACCGTGTGTATCACACGGCTTGAGCAAACGGCCGTGTGACCAACCCGTGGTCTATTCTGACTTAAGACACTAAGGTGCAAGAGACACACGCCCATGTGTCTATCCGTGTGGGCACTTAGAGGCTATTTTACCAATCTTTATACTACTCTCATTTACATACATTCATACATCATCACATAACTCCACATAGCATCAATTTAACTCTTGAATTAAAGACATTTAATCATTTAAAGAGGCAAAGACTTCATCCCATACACTAGGGAGAACTATTCCGAATACAATTACAATTATAACTTAAGCCATCATCTATGGCTATACACAACCAATCTCTAAGTTCTCTTAGGCCAACACAATTTGGCTACATCAATTAGAACTTAATCAACCTTAAAAGAATCCCTATACATGCCATGACTCATAAGAACTTGATACCTCATACCAAGTGTCTGCTCGATAGTGTGAAAATATCTCCGGCGGTCTCCAACCCGAGCTAGTTAAAATAACCTATAAGAGATGAGAAAAGTAGGGGAGTAAGCAATAATGCTTAGTAAGTTCATATGCTTATAATAATCAGATATTAATAATAATTGATTATACTTAACCGTAAGGTATTATAATGAGTTTTTCATCTTAAACTCATAGATACCTACACAATAACCTTTGGAGCTTACTCACTCTGTCTCTTACAACTTCTTAACCAAGCCACAAGCCAAATGCTCATAATAATTTGCATGCATCCCTGCACTTGTCACCACATGATTACATAAAGCATTTTCAATAAACCACTCATACTACCCATTACTCATGGTACCACACATCATGAATTCTCACTAATCCATCCACAATGCTAAATTACTCTATGGTTTCGCACTCAGCCCACCTCAATCAGATAGTAGGGTAGTATCGCACATAGCCCACCGTTATTATACATTCATGGATAGTTATCCACATGCATTTATCTATTTCAAATGTCTACCCGGGAACATCTTCACACTCTACCATTCTTACTTAGCTTTCTACTATAATCGTTCGCATTCACACAATGCATTAATAATTATAACTTATGCAACCAAAGTGCATCATTTACACATAACCCACAATGGGTTTATCAGATACCGAATTCATCTCAATTCAGTTCTAACACATACCTGTACCTCTCATGGTAAAACACATTCATTCTCAATTTTCAAAATACTTGTTGAGTCACTAAAATTGTTAAGTAACTCCCTTGAGTCTCATACGCGTAATGTCACATTGACATTATACCCCCGATATGGTCATACATGATTTAACATATCGATGCCATGTCCCCGATGTGGTCTTATACGAAATATCACATCGATGCCATGTCCCTGACATGGTATTATTCAATATCTCTCACCGAGGCCATATTCCAATATGGTCTTACACGGAACCTTAACTGTCATCATTTCATACTATTTGCGTTTCTTACTATTCTTAGATTCAATTCTCTTAACAACTCATCAACACGTATTTAATACATTCATTGTGTAATTATACATTCCATGCATCATTGGAATATTAAATAACCCGTACGTACTTGCAATATTTGCATACGAACTGACCTCGACGTCGAAAGGGCTGAAAGGGACTTTTTGCCCACATTTCTCTTTTCATCCGTTCTAGGTCCGAAACTCGATTTCTTTGATCTAGAACAATGGAATTTACTGATTTAATCACTTATAAATCATAAAACATTATAATCTACACTTTAGGAAAAAATGACTATTTTGCCCCTACACTTTGGCAAAATTACGATTTTGCCCCTAGGCTTGTAAATGAATTTTTTTTATCACATTTTCTTGTTAAAAAAGCCTAGATGAACATTAAATCCTCTTACAACTATCCACCATTCCATCTATTTCAAGCCTTAATGAACAAATTACAACTTTTGCATTTTAGTCCTAATTAGGTGTTTTCACAACAACACCTTTCACAAAAGTTGTTTATCAACATCCTATCATTCATTTTATTCCACAAAAACTCATCAAACAACATGATCTCTATCATGGCAAGTCCCTAGACTTTCAACCATAATGAAAACTAGTCCCCTCTTTAAAAAGCTTAAGCTTTGGGGACTCCAAAAGTAAAATTTTTATCAAGAAAAATCATCAAAATCACTTACTAGAGGGGAGAATTGCTTGCTGAAATTTTAAGCTTCAAAACCCCCCTTGTTTGCTGCTCATTTTCAGTGGAGAGAAGATGGAGAAAAGATGATAGCTTTCTTTTCTTTATTTTTCCCTTATTTTATTCCTTTAGTCAACTAATGTCACCAACCCTTGTCAAATTTTAATTTCTTGTCCCCTTGACCGTCCATCACTTATAGGAAGGCATAATTGCACTTTAAAGACCTCCAATTCACATTCTATAGCTATTTGGCACTTCTAGCAAATAAAATATAACTTTTGCACTTTATGCGATTTAGTCCTTTTCGCAATTAAGCCCTCAATCGCTAAAATTAAAGCACCAAAATTCTCATGCCTCTTTATAAACATTTAATAACACATAAAATAATATCAAAATATTTTTCTTCAACCTCGAATTAGTGGTCCCGAGACCACTGTTCCGACTAGCCCCTAAATCGGGCTGTTACATTTGGGCCAAGTTGTAAATAAGAAAAATATCTGCAAAAATTCTCTGGAATAATTTCTTTGGAGAATTTTCTCTTTAAAACTTTTTCTTAAATTCAAGTGTGTGTAAATAATGACCTAAGACTCTCTTTATATGGGGAGAGTTTAGAGAGTTCAATTATTATTAAACTTAATCACTTTAAGATTAAATTAATATAATATTTATAAAGAAAAAAATATTAGATTAAATTTAATATTAAATATTAGAATATTAATATACAAGACAAATATTAAATTAAATTTAATATTAAGATAATCACTCTGATATTAAATTAATAAAATACTATTAAGATAAGTATTAAATTAAATTTAATATTAAATCTATTAAAATACTATTATTTTTAAAATAGTTAATCTAAAATCAATTTCTTTAGTAGATTTCCAGTAGGAGTGTTCTTCCACTACTCAACCACCGAAGAGCCATCGCCGCCGACCATTTTTCGATCACCGAAATACCGCTGTCGCAGCCGCTAACACCCCGAGCTGGTTCGATTTCTATCGATTCGATCCGATCCAATGATGGTTCGACTGGTCCGGTCTAGCCACTGGTTGGACCATTGGCCCGATTTCATATACCAGGCCCGGTTCGACCAATTTTTGGGTTTTGGTCTCGATTTTGGGCTCTCGGGTCCAATTTACGATCTCAAGTCCAATTTTCAAGTTCAATTATCTATTGGGCCAATTGTCTAACTTGAAAATTTCAAAAATATCATATTAATTTTAATTATTTTGATTAATTTAATTTTACTTGATCAAAATTAATATTTCAAAAAATCACTTAGATTTTCCAAATTAATTTTTCAAGAATATTCTTTAATCAAATTCTCTAGTTGAACAATTCTTATGATTGCCCAATTAATTCCACATCGAATAAATCGACTCAATTAAATTATTTCCAAAGTCGTAGAATTTTGTTAAGTTAGCAGAGGGACCAATCGGACATATACAATTAGGCTCTAGTATTTGTAATTATGTACAAAAGTATTGTTTCGAGAATTCACAATTACTTAATCATGGAGTCAGTCCACAAGAAGTACCATGGTTGAAAACTCCTTATTGTATACCATTTACAAATGCAATTCATCCAACTGCTTTGTCCAATGACCTCGCCATGTGTGTGTTACCCTCATATGATATTCTTGATTCCTTTAAGTTAAATACGTTCACTAAATACAATTCTATTTTATCCCTTTGTCATCATTGTGTCTCCTTAATGATTAATATGATCATTGTCAACAAATAACTGGGATAAATTGCTCGTTCGATAATGAGCAACCTGTGACCACGTTCTATATTTATCAATCCAGACAATGCCAATGGGAGGATATCGTTATCTCTTTAATTGAGCTATAAATTCTATTGTTGCTAGTAAAGCAATGCCATACACAAGTCATGTACCTAACATACCGGCTATTGGCTCGATCATCTTTAGAGCATAAGCCTCTACTTATATCAAAGCACATGAATTACATACGCATGGTCAGTGACTAACTCAGGATTTATGTAAATCACACCATGAATGTCACAAGTGAATTAATTCACAAACGGATTCAAAATTAATTCATCTTGGGTCCAATCTAATGTATAATTCTGCCAATGAATACATCTATGTCTCTACTCGTGGAGTCAACTGCTCCGATAGCCAAGACTAGCCATCTCCTCAATTGGAATTGTAGACGACATAATAATCCTTCTCAGTATTTGAATCAAATGCTCACTTTGATTCTTTTACGGGATTACAGACTTGTTTAGATTAACTACTGAAGTAACTTGTCTTTCTCGTAATATAAACGTTCTTATAATGCCACTTATCATTAGTTTGAACTTAGACAATCAATGAGCTAATATTTGGTTATGACAATTTCGCGATGCATGCAAAATATGAAGGAAATAAATACAAAAGATATAACAGTGAAATGTGAAATTTATTTATTCATCATTCAAATACATAGAAAACAATTACATGTTTACTACAATATGGGCACATTTCCCAACAGAGTGTTGGAAGAAGATTGGGGCATGCTTTCAATGTAGGTCATTGGACCATTTTGCTCGGGATTGTTTGAAGATTGATGATGCTTCTCCCGTTTCTATCAGAGGTTCGCTCCTACTGTTAGGAGTCATGGAAATCCTCGTGGTGGTTCTATATCGTGGGGTAGTTTGAAAAAAGAGACTAGGTCAGCAGTTTAGTAATCCGAGGCTAGAGCCCCAGTGCGAGCATATATGGTCTGTACTTGAGAAGAGGTTGATGCTACCAATGTTGTAACAAGTATATTTCTTCTATATTCAGCACCCGCATATGCTTTGATTGACCTTGGTTCTTCCCATTCTTATGTAAATTATAACTTTGTGAAATTGGAGAATTTGAAATCTGAATTGTCAAAAGTAGCAATGGCTATATCGAGTCCTTTGGGACAAACTGTGCTCATTGATCTAGTGTGTAGGTGTTGTGCATTAGAAATTAAGAACAGATCGTTCCCTCTAGATTTGTTGATCATGTTGTTTGATGATTTTGATGTGATTTTGGGAATGGACTGGTTAACCAAATATAATGTGATTTTGTCCAAAGTCCAAAATGTGAGATTGTGGAAGTGGAAGGCATCAAATCGAGTGGTTCGACTCGTTCAGTCTAATTAATAACCAAAAAAACCATTTTTAGGGTAACCAAAATAACAATGAAAAAAAATAAATTTTAGTTAATTTTAAGTGAATCCATTAATTTCGTTTAACCAGATCAAATTTATTGATGATCAAAATTATTTCTTTTAAAATTTTTCCTTAATCGAATCAATTTTTGTATGAATAATCGTTTAATTGAACTAAATTTTAATGTATTCATGGGATTAAAATCGAATAATAAATACTCCCTACTTACTGCTACCCATAAATTCATAGTTCAGAAGCAGGAGAATGTTGTGTATTTATATACGTTAGAGCTTCAATTGTCCAAATCCATAGAAGAAGAATTCAGCCCAATCCTAAATTATATGTACTTTCACAAATTTAAAATTTAGTCCATCTATATTTTAAATTTTAAAATTTAGGTCCAATTATTAACATTATTAACTTTTTCTTACATTTATTAATGTAATATTTTATAATAAAGTAAATGCTCATTTGATAACAATATAATTTAAAAAATATTACGTAAATACAAATCAAGGAAAATAACATGAACACTTGAAGAGAGTGAAGTCATACCCAGAAAACATTTCAACAAAAGAAAAAACGACATCATGGTCATCTTTATCGACTCAGGGAAGGAGACAAAAGGAGACCCAAATATCAAGCATGTGTATTTCAATTCACAAACATCCCATTAATTAATTAGGTTTGGAGGATTTCAATTTTCAAACTTGCAGAAGAAAATAGTGAGAGTGGCAGTACTGCCTGCCATGCCAGAAGAAAAGTTGTTGTTCTGATAGAATATTATTATTAAAAAAATACTTCAATAAATACTCAGCAATCAATTCTACAATCACTTGCATTATTTGAAAAAAACATAAAAAAAATATCCATAATTAAACTCTCGTTTTAAATTACATTCCATCCTTCTTCTCTTTTTTGCATTAATAATACATATATTTGCAAGTTTGTTTTGGGCTTTTATACATTGTAACCATTTGATTAATTGTCATTGTCTTTTAGTAGTAATCCTTTAAATGAAGTTCACCTAAACACAATAACTGTGCCCGCTTTCTACTTTTGGTCAGCACTTCCTCTCATCAAAACCTTACTAAATTCCTTTGTGTTCATAAATGTGAAAAAGCAACCAAAAAACATTACTATAATAATTATTATTAGCTGCAAAATCCCAACCACTCAATACCCAGAATTAAAACCCCAACGCATTTGTGCTTTCTTCTTTTTCTTTTATTTATTGTTATACACAATAGTAAAGAATGAAATGGGAAAATGTGATTAGGTCATCCAGCTTGGACAGTATACTAGACATCGGAATCAATTTTATAAAATAGTAAACCCATATGATTCTTTTCTATTTTTCTTTTTGGGTATAGGTGATTATTATCCATTCTTGAGACAAAAAGAGAGGCACATGATTCCATCACATGTTGTCACTCACAATCATTGTTCATCTTCTCACATTTCCCATTCCACTTTTAATAATCAAGGTGGGTGTTGTGAGAAAATCATACTAAATTTCACAGCTTAATGTATGGGATGATACTAAATTTTATATCGATTCTGGTTGAACCCCTAAACCGGCATTCACCTTCTTATCATTCCACTCAATACCTTTAAATAATTCAATATTGAAATGCTACTCTACGTCTAAAACCTACTAATAGACAGATCCTTCATATAACCTAAAGTCTATATCATAAAGAAAATTAAAATATGAGGCTTGAGAGAATTGATGCAAAACTACCCTTTTCTTTCGCCACAAGAAAATAAAAAGTTGCTTATTAAAATAAACTTCATTACGTTAACTAAATTAATTTTATTACTTTTTTTTTCCTGCATTGAAAATTGCTTTTGGGAAATACTAAGAGATATAATTGGCTGTCATTCACAATTCTTTTTCTATTTTTCAGAGTTTAAATAAAAAGATGTGGAAAGCATGTTCTTTTTTGCCCTAATCAGCTTTAGAATTTTTTTTTTCTTTAAAAAATTTGGGTTTTTAATATAATTATTATACTATCATATTTCTTTGAATATTGATTAGGTCAAGGGATCCAACTATAGCTATGCCATGTGATTTTCTATGAAAGAGGAAAAAAAGGGGGAAATATTTGAAGGAAAATTGAGCTGTGATTGTCATGATGTTTTTGGTTTAATTTTAGAAACCAATACATTGTTATATGGGATTTTGTTGCGAATGACCCCTGAACTTTAGTAAATCTTTCAATGTGGTATTTGTATATTATTTTTTAATTTAAAGCTTGGTTAATATTGAAGGTTGAGAAAACTAATTTTTTGGTCTTTAAAGCTATTGAACAGGATAGTGAAGTAGTGAATGAGGTGGAAAAGTGTAATGTGGGACAAATAGGGGCCTTGACCTCCCTAAAATGAAAAAAAAAATTATGAATTAATTTATTTAAAAGCTGTAATGTTATGAATATAGGCGTTTGTTCTGCACTTGATGCAAAATTATGGGCAATCATGGACGGATTGGATATAGCTAGGAAAAGAGGCGTAAATCAGTTATTGGTGGAAAGTGATTATTTGATTGCTGTCAATATGCTTAATGGTCAGATAGAGGAGACAAAAGGGAGTCTAGCACGAACATCAGAGAGCTGTTAGCAAGGGATTGGCATGAGAAGGTAATGTTTACTCCACGCACAGCGAATATGGCTGCAGATTCCATGGCAGAATTAGGAAGAAATGTTCCTCTTGGTTTGAGAATTTATGATATTCCCCCCAAGATGATCGAGATGGAGAATCTACAAGACGGTGTTAGTGTCAGATGTAATTCATGTTATAACTAAATGTATTTAGCTTCCTTATCTATAAAAAAAAAATTAATTTCATTGTCGAAAAATTTTCTAGCTCCACCCTTGGACATTTGGGGTACCATATTAGTGGATAGAATGAAACTTTAGATGCCAAAATTGGTATTTTTAAAATATGGAAACCATATTAGATGATTTGCTAAAATTCAAAGGTCGTTTATGCTATTATCCCTTATTGTTTTATAATGTTGGTTAAAGCATAATCACAAACTCAATAGCTATGAATGTTCTTGAAATCCCATGCAAATACATATATATATATATATATATATATTATGTTTCACCTGATAAATTATATACAAAGATCAAAAGGAACCTGTAAGAAGTAAAGCAAAGTAAAAGCAAACTGGTTTGAGTAGCGTTGAAGGGCAGAGGCGAATTTTATGGATAAAAAAGAACATAAATCCTTGCAATGAAAGGAATGTGAAGCCTTTTTTCTTTTTTGCTTAAGAAAATAAATAAATAGAAGATTAGTGACCTTTTTGTAAAGATGAATTTTTTAAAGGTATATCTATATAAATAGTTTCAATTAGAATTAATCATTACAAGTATTGATAGGGATGAAGTTATAAATTTTTTGAGGGATCAAAATTAATTTATATTTTTTATAAGAATTAAAATACAATTTCGTTATTTTATTAACTTATATTTTTATAATTTTTTAAAAGGATTAAATAATTTTCTTTTAGTTAAAAAGGGTAAAAATAATTTCTTTTTATTTCTTCTCATGATGAGGAATAATCTGCCAATCAAAAGAAATTATGCTAATTGATTGGCAGATTATTAATTTCAATAATAATATCTCCTTGTTTGGTTCCATAGGTAAAAAAGTAAAAAATGGAAGTTAAAATTTTTATCTAATGATGCTGCCTTTTCAAAGGGCAGACATTGAAGTATTGATGTGTGGAATATATATATATATATATATTGTTTAAAATATTTTGATATTTTGTAGTATTGATTAAATCGAATTTCTTAAAATTATTTTTTATCTACAATATTCAAATTTAAAATTTTAAGTTAAAGAATTTGAGGCCCTATACTATAGGGGACTGGATTAAATTAGTTCATCTATCATTAAATGAATCAATTTAGTTTTTATATTATTAAAAAAATTGAATAAGTTTAAATTGTAACAGAGTTTAATATTTATTTATAATTTTTTTCAATTACAATTCAATATCAAATAAAAATTTCATTTACAGAACCATAAAAACTTTAAAAATATTAATTTTGTTAAACAGTAAACAATAATTTTTAAACATTAAGGCTTTGTTTGGTAGAGTGAAAAGAAAATTGGAAGAATAGAAAATTAAAGAGGTAGAAAATCAAAAGGATAGAAATGGAAAGCATAATTTTTTTTTTCCCATAGGTGTGCTTTATAGGAGAGATGAAAAGAAAATTTCATTACTTGGTAGAGTTGAAAAATGTAAGAAAGGAAAATAAAACATTCGAAAAATGCATACTTTTGAACTAACATACGCATCTCTCTCATTTTCTCTCCTCTCATCTTTTCAATTTGGAAAAATCAATTTTTATGTATTAAGATGGAAAATAGTCATCGTTCCTATTTTCTTTTCTCTCCAATCAAGCACACTCAAATTTTATTTTCCTTTCACTTTTCCACTCACTCCTCCATCTCTCCACTTTTACCCTAAATGTTAACATTATTCCAATTTAACTTTATTTAGTTCTTTTTAATAATACATGGACTAAATTGAACCAGATCCCACCTCCCAAATAGATTTAGCTAAAATTTAATGGTTAAAAAATATGGGTTTTTAATATTGATGCTACTTGATACTAGACATTGACTTCATTGCCATATTAGTATATTAATTTGTTTTAGGAGATTATGGTAAGGTAATGGCTCTAGTCTTCTAACACACGTTATGAATATTAATTCTCTAATTAATATTCATTAATAATAGTTTGTTTAATTTGTGACATGATTAAAGCCAATAAGAAATAGCTAGGACCAGCTACATATTTTTTTACCTATGCTCTTTCTTTCTTTCTTCTGCCTTTTTACTATGACCCAACAGCTTTTTTTTTTTTTTTACCAATTCCATCATACGCAATTATGTGCATTGAAGATTGAAATGGAGAAAAATAGAGTGAAGTGTTGCATGAAAAAGGTAAGCCCAAAATGATGGCAAAGTTGTGAGGTTGAATGAATTGACATCACCTTTCTAAAATCCCTTTGTTTTCTTTGTATTGAGTGTTTTGATTAGAATTTACAGTTTTTATATTAATAACAATATCGATCTCTGTTAAATTAAAATTTATTTGATATTTAAAGTAAGATTTTTTTTACCACTATTTGGTGATTTGATGTTTTATATTTATATTTTTTGTATTTCATGTTGATTGAAGGTCTCTTTGGATAAGTATTTACTTTTAATATGACACAGTTTTTTTTTGTCTCATATTATAATATTATTATAGTATGTAATATTATTGCCACCGCTATTTTTACACTAACCGCAGGTAAACATACTGCCTTTGAATCTCTCTTTTTTAATTATGTTATTAATAAATTCAAATACATAATATTGTTAATTTTTGTAGTTAAATGATATGATTTTTTTAAAGAAACAATAGGGATAAAGTATTATTTAATTTTTAAATTTGGTTATTTTTATTTTGGTCCTTAAATTTGAATTATTTTAAAGTGTGATAATATAAAACTTTGAATTGTGCTACATAATCAATAGAAGATTGTTAAAAAAATTATAATTTATTTATTTATTTGTATTTTTTAGATTTTATAAAAAAAATTAAAATTTTCAGATGCAGATGTAACCTTTTGAGAGAGTGTTATGCTATCACATCTTAATGAGATCCAAGTTTAGAGATCGAATTGAGAAGAATTCCAAATTTAAGAACTAAATGTTGTTTTGTTCCAAAATGAATATATTATAAGTTTAATATGATTTGTTGATTAATAATGTTATGAATTTATACAATCAAATGACGCTAAACTAAACTAGAAATTAGATCTCCCAAAATTTAATATGAAGGACTAAAACCACAATTAAACCTTTTTTTTAATTTTCAAAGGTTTCACCAGTTCAATAAATACCCCACGTTTAAATAACGATACACCCGAAACCACGATTAGTCCACAACTCAAAGAAGTGTGCCCCAAAGCCAATCACATCTCTTCTCCCAATATTGAGCATTACTAAAGAATATATTTTAAAGATACTTTTTTAATAAAAAATATTATATTTGGGAATATTTTTCATAATTTAATAATTAAATAAAATTATCAATTTTTGTGTTTTATTCAAAATTCTAAACCAAAAAACTTTGGGTTTGGAACTAGCAAAATGCACAATCTAGCACAATGTCAGACAAAGCCAGTTACTGGATAAACAAAATAGAGAAAGAAAAAATTTTAATTGCCCCAACAGACAAGACAAATAAAAGAAACCAAAACCACAGTAGCTTCTGCCTTTTTTCTTTTTTCTTTTTTGCTTTTTTATCCCTGTCTTTGCCAGACAGTACCATTTGGTCCCCAATCTAAACCAAAAATATCAATTGAAATCTAAAATTTTAAAGCAAAAATAAGGTTGAAACTGAAAAAAAGAAAAAAAGAGTAGCCAAAGTAGAAAATTTTAATAATGAAAGTTTATATACAAGGAAATGGATAACATTGAAATAAAAGAGTGTGACAAAATTTTCCGGCAGACTAATATTTTGTACAATAGGGACACAGCCGGTGATAAACATTCAACTTAAATCAACAGCTTAGTGCTTCATATTTCACTGTAAGTGGTCGATTAAACCCGACTTGTGATAGTAAATTCCCAACTACAGTAAGATCCCTGCAAAATACACCTTGGAACACATTGGTGTTGGAATTGGTGGTTGTGTTTTTGCTTTTGTTATTGCAGTTCGAAACAGGGCTGGTTTCGTGTTCGGGTTTAGGATTAGAATGTTGGGTTTGCTGTACTTGAATTGCTGCTGCCTGTGCTGCTTGTAACGCGGCCGTTGCTTTCTTCCGTTGCTTCTCGGCCACTTCTTCTTCCATAATGGTAGACATTACACTGGAATACCCTTTTTGAAGCAGTCTGTAAAGAAGTAAAGCCGACATTTTGGCTCGGTCTTTAATCGAGTCGAGATCACGCTCGTCGGCGAACTCGCATCGTTCGATAAAGTTTGTAGCTTTATCCGGTTTGTGCCTTAAACATAGCAGCAAATGAGCTCGGTCTAGTTCGGACCTTGAACATCCTCGCCTTAAACCGATCAATGCATAGTAATCGACATTTCCAGTCTCCCCTGAAGCAACCCTTTGCTTCAATTGTTGGATTTTAGTCGTTAATGCACATAGCTTCCCCGGGATTTCCCGGTACCGAACATAGTGACGCTTCCAGGCAGGGCCTGGTAGCTTCCTATCTCGTAATATGGTATTGTAAAGCAGTTTCAAGTGTTCGAGGTCATGCAAACAGTCCGGTAAACAACGTATTGTTTCCAACAATGAGGCTCTGGTATCAAGAGCTTGAATGCAAGTTGGATCAAGAGCAAGTGTTTTGTTGCAATCCGAGATCGACTCGGCAATGCGTCCCGCAGCCTTATAAGCGAAGGCTCGTTGCATATAACACTCTGCAAGGAAGCTTTGAGGTGCAGGGCGTCGACCGTCGACGATTTTAGAGAAATGGCGAATGGCTTCGGAGAATAAGCCAGCATCTAAGGCAGCAATGGCAGCGGTACGACGGCGAATGAGGAGTTTGATATGGGATAGCAGCTGGGAAATGTTTTCGGATTCGGAGAAAAAGGTCGGATTCCGCGGTGGCATGAAAGGTGGCGCTGTGGTACCGGATATATCCAATGTGGTAATACTGTTGGGAAAGGAGAAGCTGTCGTCGGACCTGCAAACGCTTTCGCGACGGAATGCGGCCGAAGCGAGGCGTTTGCCGGTTTGAAGTAGAACCATTGCATCCTCCATTAGGCCTAGGTGGCAACATGCTTGGCCTAGTACCAAGTACCTGTATCAAAATTGAGTTTCAAGTTAAAATTATTTTATTTTTACCCAAAATCTAACAGTAAAACCGACATGAAAAATACTAAAAAAAATTACCTCCATTGGCCTTCTTTTTCACAGTTCTTCCACAACCCAGCCATAACTTTCTTCTTCAATTCCGAGATAGAGAAACACTTGAAAGACGGGTCACGACCAGGTGAGTCAGAGGACGAGTTATTAGAAGGGAGAAGCTTAATTCGTTCCCTCGAGAGATGTTGAGACGAGTTATCGGACGAAACCGACCCGGAATCGTCGCCGGACATTTTAAGACTAGGTATATAGTCTTGGAGCAAATCGGCGACGTCCTTAAATCGTCTCAAGTACAGCAAAGATCTAGCTTTGAGCTCAAGGGCAACCTCAAAACGAGGCGAAATAGCCAATGCTGCATCGAGTAGATTCAAAGCCGAAACAATCTCGCATTGTTCATGGGTTGCAATCAGACTCCTCGCATCTTTAATGTACTTATCCACAACCTGCAAACAAGAATATCATTGTATAAAAATAAAAACTTTCTATTTAAGCGAAAATGGAAGCTTTGATTGAAAAATGAAAATACCTTTCGATTGCTAAGCCACCAGTGTTTCTTTTGATCATTAACACTCAAACAAGGAGAAACAGCCATTGGGGTTGGATTGTGTTTTTTGTTTTGTTGAAGAAGAACCAAAACTCAATCAACCATGAACCTGTTTTTTTTTGGCTTGCTCTCAAAGAATGCTGCACATTTTTTTTCTTTTCACTAATAAATAAGGATGAGAAAATGAGAGAAAAGGAAGGATGGGGAAGAGTAGTAAATAAGGGAAGGGGGTGAGGGGAAAAGAAAAAAAACAAAGGCAATATAAAAGAAAAATAAAAATGCCAGCTTTGACCTCAGAGAATGCTTTGATCCTTCAACTTCATAGCTGGCATCACACTATTTTAGATTCTCTCTCTCTTACACTATGCTTGTCGCCCCTAGGCTATGAGACTATAACCCCAAACCTTCTCAACAAAAATAAATTTATTGTTTTTAAAAATGGCTTCTTTTTTTGGGTTTTAAGATTCACGGATTCATACGATGAACAATCACGGGTTCTCGGGTTCAACTACCGGGTTTGCATTTGGAATTTGCAAATTGCTCCCCCCAAAGTCAAAGAAACCCCATCTTCTGGTTATTTACCTAAAAAGGACTTACCTTTCTAAATGGTTTTTTTTAAAGGTAAAAAGTGTTGTACAGCTCCCTAATGTATAGTGCAATTTCAACTTCAACCGTTGTATTTAACTAGTGGGTTCAAGTTTTTTAAGTCATAGTTGTTAGAATTGGACCAGGTTTATCGGTTGGATTGAGAACCAACTAGTATCCTAGTCTGAACAAAGAGTTGAACTTTAAATCAAATCTTAAATGAACCTGTTGAGTTAGGTTAAAAAGATAGTTGAATTGGTGATTGAACTGACTTTCTAATTTTTAATAATTTATTTAATTAAAATATGACTGATCAATTGAACTGATCAAATTAGGAATCAGGTTTGATCTATTTGATTTTAAAAATCTTGTTTTAAGCCACAATTTAAGTAAACATAGAATATCATATTTTAAATTGAATATTGTGAAAATCAAACATCGATAATGACAATCAATCGTAAAGAAAGAGAGACAAAAAAAGAATACACAGGATTTTACGTGAAAACCCTTTCGGAAAAAAATCACGGGCAGAAGAGAAGAAAATTCACTATGTCGAATTCGAATGTTACAAGAAGAGTATAGACTATGTCTATTTATAGGTTTGTAAAATAATATTCTAATCAAAGTCTAATAGAAATAATGCAGTAAGGTTAAAACACTTTATTCTAATCAAATATCAAATAGAGGAAGTAAACTTCTATACGGATTCCACTTGTACAGCCTGTACCGTACCTCGAGGGCAATCCCCCTATCTTGCCACTTATATTTTATTTTAACAGGAATATAGGTCACACAACTCTAACAAATGTAACATCATTTAATTAAACCCGTATCATAGAATGATCATTTTGTTCATTTTTCTAACATATAGGGGTATTTTTATCATTTAAAAAAGATAGGAACCAAAATGGAGTCAGTGCTACAATAAAAGGACCTATACAATACCTTATGGGGATATTTTTCCTCGTTTTAAAAATATAGGGACCAAAATCCACTTTGTGCTATAATAAAGAGACCTCTTATACCTGTAATTGAAGTGTAATTAAGATATTATTTAATTGATGGTCAGGTCCAATAAGGTAATAGTGGGATTTGGTTGGGTGTAACAGTGGTGACCACAAATTCTCAAGACTGTGAAGCTGAAGCTGCTATTAACTACTCGATGGTGGTGATATTAAATATTAATGGGTCAGAGCCATAGCTTTATTTATTTAATTTTATATTTTTTCTACTACTTATTCTTTACCTTCACCATATTGGTTTCCCAAATGACTAATAGGCTATGATTTATGAATGTTTCTGTGTCATTTACTGCTACTATTCTTGGGAGGAGTTTATATATATGTATTATTTAGCTATCACTTAATTGCACTGCGAGTGCAGATTCATTATGTATTTTCCCTTAAAAAGCATTGTCGAAATCATTTTTTTTGAAAGAGGTCGATTTTTTGTTTGAAGATAAAAAAATGAGAGTCGCTACCAATTTTTATTTTATGAGGTGTGATCGGATCACCTCATAATTTGATCGTTTTAATAAACGATTTGATTTACTAAAACAATGTCTTTCGGTCCACAAAAATCCAAAAAATGAGTTTGGGAGTCGGTTACACACGAGAAAGGATTAGCACCCCCGTGATGCCCAAAATTGGTACCTAGTTGATTAATAAATGTCTTAGTGTCGAAATTGAGAATTTGAATATATTTTAAAACACGATCCTTTGCTAAATTATTACTTAATTGAATTTATACAAAAAAATAGGTTTATTTCACGTTAATCGAGAAGAAAGATTACGTCCCGTAAGTTAAGATACAATGCCTTAAATTCTCGAAACAAGAATAAACACCAAAAATTTATTTATTTTAAAAGATATTTGATTATCTCGGTTTTAGAAGGAAATCATATTCCGTAAGTTAGAACACGATTTTTCTAATTCCAAAATAATGAAAATTAATTTCGGTTTAAAAATATTTTTTATGCATTGTGCGAAAATGAATAACATTTGAAATATCGTGTAATTAATTTATTCGAGTATGGTAAAAAACGGCTAAAAGGTTAAAAATCGTGCTTAACGAATAATGATAATGCAACATAAATCCGTAGTAATAATGGTATAACATGCTTTAATAAAATATGAAAGATATGATAGTAATAATAAATTACGGTACTAATATGCATGATAGAATAAAAATAATGAAAATGATAAATGTAAATAACAACAACAACAACAACAACAACAACAATAATAATAATAATAATAATAATAATAACATTAATATTAATAAAAATGATGAATAATCTAAATTTGGAAGTAAAAATAAAAATACGGGTAAAAGTAAAAATAAAATAAGCCAATTATAAAATAAAAAAAATAAAAAAATAAAAAATAAAAGAATTAATAAGCAAATAAACAAATAAAAAATAATAATAAAACTAATAAAGTTTAAATAATAATAAATAAACAAACTATTTAAATTAAACCAACAACAAATAATTAAAGGAGTATTAAAATTATAACAGTTTAATAATAATAATAATAATAATAATAATTATAAGAGGATTAATTTGAAAGCTAAACAGGGTTTTAGGGTAAAAATAAAAATAAAATAAAGCAAAAGGACCGAATTGTAATGTGCTACTAAAGGGGAGGGACCATCGGGGAAATTATTCCCCCATCCAAAACGCACAGCTTCAAGGAGGACTAAATTGAAAACAAAATAAAATTCCAAGGGTATAAATTAAAAAAACGAATTTAAAAACCAAAAAAATACGAAAGGGCTAAACGCCCAAATATCCCATTTATTGAAAACACGCGGATCCTTGGGAGTGGGTCGGGTTGACGCGCGGGTCGCCTCAAAACGACGTCGTTTTGAGGCTTGTTAGCTTAGGCCAAAACAACGCCGTTTTGACCCCCTATTTAAGTTAAAAATCTAAAAAAAATTCATTTTCAATAGTTTTTTTTTAAAAAAACACCCCTCCCCTTTTTTCTCTAAAATGGCCTGAAGGTCCGGCCATGGCTCCGGCGTTGGACCACCGTGGCAGCCGCCGGTCACCAGCGACGGCGCCGCCATCCACGGTGGCCGGCGAAATGAAGAAAAGCTTTTTTTCGTTTCCCCTTTTTACCCTCAGCCTAGATCCGCGACCAAAAACCCCGAAAACCTGATCAAACTCGACGAAAAATAGAGAAACGTTTTGTCTCTCTTCCTTTTCCGGTGCGCAACAACGGTGAGTTTCTCACCTTTCTTTATTTTGTTATTTATTTTCGAAAATGAAAAAAAAAAGAAAAAAGAATCACCTTTTTATTTTTTTATTCCGAAATCTCTTTTTTTGGATTCAATTTTTTCTCTGCTTTTTTTTGTGTATTTGATTTCTTCTGTGTCCAAATAATACAAGTGTTTCGGCTTTTTATAGCCGAAAATATTACAATGTTATATTATTTTGCTTTTGTTTCTCTGTCTTGCTACTGTTTCTCTATTCCTTTTTTTGCGTTTTCTTTTGCAGGTACTCGAAGAGTCAATGGAGGGGCTTTGCCATTCTGGTGAAAGGCGGAGCAGAGGGCGCGCCAGGGGGTGAGCCAAGCCTCGGGACGAGGTGTGGGCGGTGCGCCCGAGGGGGGGGAGCAGTGGCGCATCAGAAAGCTAGGGTTAGGGTGATAAACCATAATTTATACATATTTTAACCCCATGCTTAGCTTATTTTTGGATGAGTTTTCATTAGATTTGATGAATTCGATGCTCCTAATCTCTTAATTTCATGTTTTACACTCAGGAGAGCTTAGGGAGTCGAAAAGAACGAGAAACGGGCCAAAAGGGACAAAATGGGCCTATATTAGAATTCAACACGGCCTGGGCTATCAAACACGGCCGTGTGTTACGAGCATGATCGAACACGGCCTGGATCAACGTACACGGGTAGACCACACGGCCATGTGTGGTGAGCAGGAGCGAGCACGACCTAAGGCAATCGAACACGGGCGTGTCCCTGCCGTATCAAAGACTAGTTCTATCCGGAAAAGGTTACTTGTGGGCAAAGAAAGACGTTCCAAAGCCTATATAAACACCCTAGGGGGTGACCTAAAAGACGACGATGAATAGAACGCAAAAAATACTCGAAGACAGCCGTCAGAAGCAGCTCGGAGGAAGGATTTCCTTCAAGACTGAAGATCTCCCATCAAGTTCTTTAGAAGTTTTTGGGTTTTCCTATGTTTTGTAGTTTTCCTTATTTTGAGATGTTTCCTTCTATCAGTATGAATTAAATCCCTTAGATACCTAAGGGGATGAAACCTAAGACGGATCTTATTACTATTTGATTTATAAGATAAATACTTGTTCTTATTCTTAATTGTGAGTTCTTATTCTTGTTTTGATAATTCAGGTTATTGATTCAAGTCGAATGTGCTTATTCAGTGGAGCAAAAACCCCTGTTTAAGAGTAGATCAACACAATTAAACGGAGTTGATTGCAACCCTAGACATAGAGCGACGAAAATCTGCCAGATTAGAGTCAAATCTAATAAGGGAATCCATAGACCGAGTTAATGCGACAATATGAGTTTTAATTAGAAAGAGATTTCAATTAATCAACCTAGAGTCAGTTGTTTTTAGTCTCGAGAGAGATATTAACATAAATCAGGGATTTCTACGGATTAAGTCAAGTGAATAAATCATATGAATCAAAAGTAATAAGTGAAGTCTAGGTGGATTCTTCCTTAGGTATTGTCTATCTCATAAAGTTGTCTAAAAGTATTTTCCTAATTCTTTTGTTGTCGTGTTTTTTAAATTAAGTTTTAGTTTAAAAGAATTCACTCCAATACTTAGGCTAAATAATAATAAGATAGTAACTACTAGTACTCTTGGTCCTTACGAATACGATATAACCGGTCTTACCATAACTATACTATTAAACGATAGGTGCGCTTGCCTTTATTGTGGTCATAGTTAGTTTTAGACACATCAAGTTTTTGGCGCCGTTGCCGGGGACTAAGATATTAGGAACGCTAAATTTTTATTACTTTAGCCATTTTTATTTACTTTTATTTGCAATTTATTTTTTTATTTCTATTCACTAATTTTTTCTTTGCTTCTGGCAGGAACTTTTAATTTATGACTAGAAGGAACCCGTCAGGACCATTACTTTTTGACAGTGATATAGAAGGTACAGCTCGCAGAAACTGAAGAGAAATAAGGCGAAGTCTACAATACATAGAAGAAGAGCAAGAGGACGAAACCAATAATACCGAGGAGATGGCTGATGATAATTCGCTACCCCCTGTGGTTGCCGCAAACCCGGTGAATCAAAATCCTGCTCCTCGTACTATGTATGATTATGCTAAACCTACTTTAACAGGAACTGAATCAAGTATTGTTAGACTGCTGTTGCTTTGCAAATAATTTTGAACTGAAACCTAACACTATACTGGATGATTCAAAGAATTTGTTCGATTTGATGGTTTGCGGGATGAGGATCCAAACAATCACTTGGCAAATTTTCTGGAATTCTGCGACACTTTCAAAATTAATGGCATTTCTGATGATGCCATTCGCCTTCGGTTGTTCCCCTTCTCGTTGAGAAACAAAGCTAAACAGTGGTTAAACTTGTTGCCACGAGGATCAATCACTACATGGGATCAAATGACCGAAAAATTTTTACTTAAATATTTTCCGCCGGCTAAAACGGCTAAGTTGAGGAATGATATCTCTTCTTTTGTGCAGATGGATTTAGAGACACTTTACGATGCATGGGAGAGATACAATGATTTACTGAGAAGGTGCCCTCACCATGGATTACCTTTGTGGCTACAGGTTCAAACCTTTTACAACGGTGTGAACCCCTCAACTAGGTAGTTGATTGATTCAGCCGCCGGTGGAACCCTAAATAACATGACCCCTGAAGCGACTTATGAGTTTATAGAGGAGCTGTCACTGAATAACTATCAGTGGCAAGTTATGAGGACAAAGCCAACAAAAGCCGCCAGTGTTTTCAACCTCGACGCAGTAACCTTACTATCAAACCAGGTAGAACTGTTAAATAAAAAGATTGATGGTTTGTGTGGTTCTTCACAGGTACATCCAGTGATGCAGCGCGATACAAATGGATGAGGGTCGAACAATACAGAATACCCACCCCTCAACTAGGTAGTTGATTGATTCAGCCACCGGTGGAACCCTAAATAACAAGACCCTTGAAGCGACTTATGAGTTTATAGAGGAGCTGTCACTGAATAACTATCAGTGGCAAGTTATGAGGACAAAGCCAACAAAAGCCGCCAATGTTTTCAACCTCGACGCAGTAACCTTACTATCAAACCAGGTAGAACTGTTAAATAAAAATATTGATGGTTTGTGTGGTTCTTCGCAGGTACATCCAGTGATGCAGCGCGATACAAATGGATGAGGGTCGAACAATACAGAATACCCACCCTACAACCCTGGCATAGAAAACGAACAGATGAACTATATGGGTAACAATTCTAGACCTCAAAATAACCCTTATAGTAACACTTACAATCTAGGTTGGAGGAACCACTCAAACTTCTCATGGGGTGGCCAAGGAAATCAAAGACAACAACCCCCTCCAGGCTTTCAATAACAACCCTACCCACAGGAGAAAAAGCCGAACCTTGAGGAGATGCTTACTAAATTTATCGCGGTGTCAGAAACCTGATTCCAAAACACCGAAACAGCACTCAAAAATCAGCAAGCGCCAGTTCAAGGGCTCGAGAACCAAATAGGTCAGCTTGCTAAGCTGATCTCAGAACGACTACAAGGAAACTTGCCAAGCAACATTGAAACTAACCCAAAGGAGCAAATTCACGCCATTACTGTTCACGATAGTGAAGGGTTAGACGAACCAAAACAGAGGCAAGAGAACGTGGTAGATAAAGGTAAGGTTGAGGTAAGCCATGATAAATCGAAATCAGTAAGTATAGAGTACAAACCTCGTGTACCATACCCCAATGCGACGAAGAAAAACCGCACAGATGAACAATTCGGTAAATTTCTTAAACTTCTAAAGAAATTACATATTAACTTACCGTTTATTGAAGCTCTTTCGCAAATGCCCAATTCAGCAAAATTTCTAAAAGAGCTCTTATCAAACAAACGGAAACTAGACGAAGCGTCGCATATAGAGCTAAATGCAGTGTGCTCAGCAATTCTACAGAATAAACTACCCCTCAAATTAAAAGATCCAGGGAGTTTTACGATTCCTTGTCTAATTGGTGGTTTATCTGTTAATAATGCTTTAGCAAATTTAGGGGCAAGCATAAATATTATGCCTTATAAGATGTTTCAACAGCTAGGTCTTGGGAAACCCAAACAAACTAGGATGAGCATTCAATTGGCTGATAAAACTATTAGAGTTCCTAGGGGTATAATCGAAGATGTACTAGTAAAAATTGATAAATTTATATTCCCAGTAGACTTTGTTGTTTTAGACATGGATGAGGACAATAATGTTCCTTTAATTTTAGGAAGACCCTTTTTAGCAACTGCTAAAACTAGAATTGATGTTGGTACAGGTGAACTCACACTTCGTGTAGGTGACAAAATGATCACTCTTCAGGCTCTTGATTCAGCTAGGACATCGAGTAATAAAGGTGAGAACATAAATTCTATTAATGACCATTTGGTTCAACCTTATTTTCAGGAAGCACCACGAAATTACACAACTGAGCCATATCCTAGACCTCGTGCCAACAAAGAAATAACTCATGATGAGCGAAGGCTTCAGATCGATGAACTAGACGAGTGGAAGATACATGTTAAGGAGAAACCAAGAATACACGAAGCAAAATCGAGGCAACTCCATGACGAACCTAAAGACGAAGCAAACTACTTCAAAGTTGGAGACCGATTCCTAATGGATAATACAGATCCTCGTGTTGCCACTTCTGAACCTAATGGAATAACTCCTTTCACGGTACTTAATACTTTCCCATACGGTACAGTCGAGGTAACTCATTCTCAATTTGGCACCTTCAAGGTAAATCGTACTCGTCTAAAACCGTATTTTAACAAAATTGATAGCAAGAATGAGGAGTTTCAACTCCTCAAACCACCATGATTATGCGAATGAGAGGTAAGTCTAGCTTAAGACTTTAAACGAGCGCTTCTTGGGAGGCAACCTGAGCACTAACCCCTTTAATATTCATATTTTTTATTTTTAGCACCTAACTAAAAACTAACCAAATTAATAAAGCACAGTTTTCCCTACCACACGGCCTTACACACGGGCATGGCAGTGGCCGTGTGGACACCATGAATACGTACCTCGGTGTGGCAGAGACCGTGCGAACCAAGGACAACACTTTTCCCAAAACACGGGCTGCGACAAAATGTCACGGCCGTGCGAGATGGCCGTGGTCGACACTGAGAAAGTAACACGGGTGTGCGACACGCCCGTGTCCCTAGGCCATGGTCAACACTGATTAATCAAACATGGGCATGGAAACCTCTACACGGCCGTAGGAGAAATGAACGAAGCATCACACAGCCGTGCAACTCGACCGTGTGACCTAACACGCCTAGAGCACACGGGCGTGGGCAGCTACCTAACCCCCTTCTTCTATCTAAACCCCCTTCTTCTGTTCATCTTCATCTCCAATTCTTCTTCTACCTAACCCTAGCCACCATAGCTTTTCTCCACTTTCACCACCGGCCACTGCCCCCTCACTCCACTTACTCCATTTTTTTCCACCTCTTCTCCAGCCCAAAAACCCCTCTTTTCCCACTATCTTCTTCCTTCATTTCCCTTTCCCCCTTCCCTTATTTTTTTTTCACACCACTACCACACCAACCACCATCCTTGCTATCATACTAGAAGCAAGATCAAAACCACCATCTGTATGTCGAAGAAGCGAAAGGACTCTGGCACGGTATCCCCGTGCACGACCACTCTACATAAGTTCATGCCAGCCGTTTCATCGACTCGAGAAGTCAATGACCTTTGAGTCCATTTATTTTTTCTTTTTCTTTTATTTTCATTTTTAAATTCTTTTCGTTTACCTTTCTTGTCCTTAACTTATATTATTATATTTTGATTTCTTTAATTTAGGTTCAAGGGGCTATTATGGAATGACCCTACCACCACCGGAGTATCCACCACCCCTGCCCACCTTTACACCGTTTCTTTTTTTTTACTCCATCCAAAATTCAGAAAGTTTCACTTATTTTCCTATCTTATGATTTTTTCACTACTTTGTCATTACTTATCTTTGTACATTGAGGACAATGTACACCTTAAGTGTGGGGAGGTGTCAACAATACTGAATTATGCCTTGTTCTTAAGTAATTTTCTCATATTACTATTAGAATGAAACCTCTATTGATTTATGATTTTTATTGATATGTTTTGGATTAATTCATAGATAATTGTGCATTGATGGTTTAAACTTTAAGACATTAAAGAATCAAGCATGATAAGTCTATTTTCAGAATAAAAAATTTCCTAGGTTGTTTACCTAAATTTAAATATTACTTTGACGTTTGAAATTTACAATGTTGACATCAAAAGCCATAATTTTTGTGAGATTTTGAGCCTTTTAGAGCTTATTCTTTTCTTGCTCACTTTATTGATTATGAGTGTGTCAACATTGATTTGTTATTCTAGAACTTGCTTCGATTATACATATCGAGACCACACTTTTGATTTGATATACTGAGATAATAAAGGCATCTAGGTTTTAACCCACTTATTCCATTTAAAGCCTACCTTCATAATTAACCCCTAGTGAACCCCTTTGAAGCCTAATCAACCATTTCTTGATATACCACTAATATTAACCTGAAACCCAGTTATTTGATTTGTTATCCCCATTTTTCTTGACTCCCCTTTTGTCGAGATTTGATTTGAACAGTTGCCTAACTACATTCTTTATTTCAGTGGTTAAATTCATCTTATTTCTTGTACTTGTTCTTATTCTTAAAAAAAAAAAGTGGAAATCTATTCATTATTAGTCCTATGTTTTTTGAGCTTAAGCAATTAATTTCACATTCTGAGAAGAAGCTCGTGTTATTAGTGATAAGTTTTCAATTGATGTAATTATTCAGTGTTAGTTCGTTTTTCTAGTTAGGTGAATTGTTAATTCAATCTCGATTCTAACCCTCTAATTCAGCCTTTATCCACACCTTTGACCTAAGCCCCATTACAACCCTTTTAAAGACCTTTTGATTTGTGTATCATCTCATTTTATAGTGATGGAGATTTGATTTTCATGCAAGCCTATGGTAATAACTTTTCATGTTTGACTTTTGAGTGCTTAATTTTTAAACCTTAAACACTTTGAGTGATTTGAGTGAATCTTTAGTGAGGATGTCAATACTTGTCGGTTTTGAATCAAAGGTAATTATTTAGGTAAGGGGAAACACCTATGTTTTCATGCTATAAAAATCTATGACTAAGATTGTTTGAATCTCTAGGACTCTTTTAGTTAAATTATCAATGTATGAATTACGTGTGAATTATGATGATATATTATTGATGAGAATTATAAATTAAGGAAGTTAATTTTAATTGTGAGTTAAGGATTTTGCTTGAGGACAAGCAAATGCTTAAGTGTGGGGATATTTGATAAACCATAATTTATACATATTTTAACCCCATACTTAGCTTATTTTTGGATGAGTTTTCATTAAATTTGATGAATTCGATGCTCCTAATCTCTTAATTTCATGTTTTACACTCAGGAGAGCTTAGGGAGTCGAAAAGAACGAGAAACGGGCCAAAAAGGGACAAAATGGGCCTATCTTAAAATTCAACACGGCCTGGGCTATCAAACACGACCGTGTGTTACGAGCAGGATCAAACACGGCCTGGATCAACGTACACGGGCAGACCACACAGCCGTGTGTGGTGAGTAGGAGCGAGCACGGCCTAAGGCAATCGAACACGGGCGTGTCCCTACCGTATCAAAGACTAGTTCTATCGGAAAAGGTTACTTATGGGCAAAGAAAGACGTTCCAAAGCCTATATAAACACCCTAGGGGGTGACCTGAAAGACGACGCTGAATAGAACGCAAAAAATACTCGAAGACAGCCGTCGGAAGCAGCTCGGAGGAAGGATCTCCTTCAAGACTGAAGATCTCCCATCAAGTTCTTTAGAAGTTTTTGGGTTTTATGTTTTGTAGTTTTCCTTATTTTGAGATGTTTCCTTCTATCAGTATGAACTAAATCCCTTAGATACCTAAGGGGATGAAACCTAAGACGGATCTTATTACTATTTGATTTATAAGATAAATACTTGTTCTTATTCTTAATTGTGAGTTCTTATTCTTGTTTTGATAATTCAAGTTATTGATTCAAGTCGAATGTGCTTATTCAGTGGAGCAAAAGTCCCTGTTTAAGAGTAGATCAACACAATTAAGCGGAGTTGATTGCAACCCTAGACATAGGGCGACGAAAATCTGTCGGATTAAAGTCAAATCTAATAAGGGAATCCATAGATCGAATTAATGCGACAATAGGGGTGTTAATTAGAAAGAGATTTCAATTAATCAACCTAGAGTCAGTTGTTTTTAGTCTCGAGAGAGATATTAACATAAACCAGGGATTTCTACGGATTAAGTCAAGTGAATAAATCATATGAATCAAAAGTAATAAGTGAAGTCTAGGTGGATTCTTCCTTAGGTATTGTCTATCTCATAAAGTTGTCTAAAAGTATTTTCCTAATTCTTTCGTTTTCGTGTTTTTTAATTAAGTTTTAGTTTAAAAGAATTCACTCCAATACTTAGGCTAAATAATAAGAAGATAGTAACTACTAGTACTCTTGGTCATTGTGGATACGATATAACCGGTCTTACCATAACTATACTATTAAACGATAGGTGCGCTTGCCGTTATTGTGGTCATAGTTAGTTTTAGACACATCATAGGGTTTTTTTGGTTTACTGAAAATTCTTTAAGCATGTGGGCCTGTTGGGCCGTTGTAGTTTGAGCTTTGTAAAAAAATGGACTGGACTATTATTTTTTTTTTTCTGTTTGTTTTTTTTTGTCTGGGCCTAGGCTAAATTGGGCCTCTACAGCTGCCCCTCTTTGCTTATTGTCATGTAACGAGGATGGAGCAAAGACCTTTAAGAAGGACCAATTCTGCCCGGTCTCTAAATCTCGACTTTTTTGGTGCTCCTCTTCTTTCAGTAGCTTCATTCTAACCTACTACGAATTTAGAGGTATAGAATTTGTCGCTTTAATCTACTCCACTTGTAATAGTTCGGTTTAGACCCTAGTCAGAATAGTGGTTTCGGGACCAAAAATTTGAGTCTGAAAAATATTTTAATATTATTTTTCGTGATTATAGTATGTGATTAAGCATGTGTGAAAGTTCCGTGAATTAATTTTATTGTTTGTGAGTTTAATTTGCAAAAAGGATTAAATTGCAAAAGATGAAAAAGTTGTGTGTTATTTAATATATGTGCCGAATTGATGTGGTTGTTAGATGAGGAACCCTTAAATGGTTATTAAACCATTAGTATGGTTAATGGACCTTTTTGACCAACCATTTTATAAGTTTTATATGTTATTAATAAGGTTAATTTGGTAATTGAGTTAATAATGTCCATTAATATAAAAAACATTAAAATATCTTGCATATGTGTTCATCTTTGTGCCAAAAATTCAAAGAAAAGAAAAGAAAGAAAACCAAGCTTTATTCGGCTAGGTTTAAGCTTGATTAAGGTATGTAATTTGTTCAGTTTTTGATAATTTCTACGTTTTTGTAATTGTTGCTTCGAGTACTACAAAACCCATGTCTTAATTTTGGAATTTGATGAAGAATTTGAAATGTGCCATTGATGAATGCTTGAGCTTTGTGATGTTAGTTGATGAAATATGAAATATATGTGTTACATTAACATGTTTTGTCTTTGGATTTGTGGTGAATTTGAGTAATTTGGATTAAATTGTGAAAATAATATTTTGAGGGACTAAAATGTGAAATAAATGAAATATATGGACTTGTATGATCATGATGAAAATTCGGCTAAGCATGGGTACAAGGGAATTTTGTGTATTTTGTGATTTTGTGAGGTAGGGACTTAAATGTCAAAATGTGAAAATATGAGGGCTAATTTGTAAATTACCCAAAATGTGTGTTTTTGGATTAAATTGAATGATTTGATGAATAAATGAGTTAAATTTGAATATGTATAGATCAAGAACCAAAGAAAACAGATTTAGATCGAGGAAAGTCGAAAGTGATCGAGTAGTCGAATCCGTTCGTTTATTCCGAATAAGAGGTAAGTCTATATACAAATAAATGTACTTGAGATGATTTATTCATGTTCATTTAATATTGAAATGTGATGAATGGCTTTGGAAGATATACATGTGAAATCCGAGAAAGCATCGACAATGTATCAAGGTCTGAAAAGTCCCGTACGAACCTTAGGAATAGATAGGATTAATATGTCATGACATAGGGCTCCAATATGTGATATCGTGTAAGACCACGTCTAGGACATTGGCATCGATTTGAGATTTACGAGTAAGACCATGTCTGGGACATTGGCATCATATTTCATTCGTGTAAGACCCTGTCTGGGACAGTGGCATCGATATTGGATTACATGTAAGACCACATCGAGACGTTGGCATTGTACGATTATTCTATGTATTCCGAGTATCTTATTTGATTCCAAATGGTTCAACGGGAAATTCTGAGAAATAAAAGACTATGTGAAATGTGTAACCGTTTCAGGTACGTTGATGTGTATACTATGTTTACGCATGAAAGGTAAGTATATGTGAATTTGCAAAAGAGATATATATACATAGACTTAATGAGACAAAATGTGATATATATATGAATGTGCTATGATCAAAAGAGGTATTTAGAGATATGATTTTTTGGTAAGCAATGGCTAAACAAACGAGCCAAAGAAGAATTATGAAATTGCATTTGAGATATATTAATGATCTTGTATTTGTTATGATTATGAATGTTTATATGTTAAGTTTATTTGTATATGGCTTACTAAGCTTTTGAAAGCTTACTTTGTGTGTTTACATTGTTTTATAGATCGTTAAAGCTACGGAAGGCTCGGGGATCATCGAGGATCATCACCGCACTATCAAACTCTATTTTGGCACCCTTTTGAAAATGTATATATTAAAGTATGACATGTATAGTCTAGTAAGTTTTGATTATGTGTTGAAAGGTGTAAATATAGCCATGTGATATGGCTAGATAATGAATATGATGTGAATGAGTAGTTAATGCTATATGATGCATAGTTTGGTATGGTTTGATGGCTAATAGTTGGTCTAATAAGATGGTCAAATTTATGATAAGTTTATTGATGCAAAGTTGGTATGTTTTGGATGAATAGCTAGTATATTGAATTGGTAAGTTTTGGTTGGTTTATACTTAGAAATGTTTGTGATGATAAGGAGATAAATGGTACATAAGTTGGTATGTTTGATATGCTCTTGAATGGTGAGAATAGATAGTTAATTTGGTATGTTTTGTTTGCATTTGATGCTTGGAATGTTAGAGTTGTGTGACCCAAATTCTAAGATATTGCTTGCAAGTCAAGCTAAACAAAATATATCTTCTTTCTAGAAGATTTAGTATTTATGAGTATAATATATTTAGCATTTATTAGCATAATATATTTTTACTTTGATTAGAATTAGGTTTTACAAGCCTATAAATAGACATAGTCTATTCCTCTTGTAATTGGGTTCGAATTTGACATAGTAAATTTTTCTTCTCCTCTGCTCGTGGTTTTTTTCTCGAAAGGGTTTCCACGTAAAATCTGTGTGTTCTTTATTTTATTTCTCTTTTCTTTGCGATATATATTGTCATTATCGACATTTATATTTTTCACAAATTGGTATCAGAGCTTCCGAGTTTTTTATCTCGATCACGGTAATGGCGTCTTTGAAGTATGAAATTCTGCTGTTGGATCGAAACACCAGATTCGCATTGTGGCAGATAAAGATACAGGCAGTTCTTGCACAGATGGATTTAGAGGAAGCCCTGCTAGGGGTAGATAAGATGCCTTCGACATTGACAGAGGAAGAGAAGAAGCGCAAGGATCGAAAGGCATTAACACAATTACATCTGCATTTGTCTAACAAAATTTTGTAGGATGTAATGAAGGAGAAGACCGCCGCGGCATTATGGAAGAGGCTAGAACAAATATGTATGTCAAAAACTCTAACCAGCAAGTTGCATATGAAGAAACATCTTTATGCTCATCGTTTGGAGGAAGGTGCGTGCAGTACACGAACACTTAATGTTGTTTAAAGAAATTCTCTCAAACTTGGAGGCCATGGAGGTTCGGTGATGATAAGGAAGATCTAGGGTTGATTCTACTTTGTTCGTTGCCCCCGTCTTATTCAACCTTCAGAGACACGATTTTATATAGCCGTGAGTCTCTCACAGTTGATGAGGTTTATGATTCTTTAACCTCGTATGATAAGATGAAGCATCTTGTGGTTAAACCCGACTCTCGGGAGAGGGTCTCATTGTTCGTGGGAGAAAATATCTAATGCCGATGATGATCGTGGAAGGACATAGGAATGGAATCCTCGCGGTAAATCTAAGGGTAGATCGAAGTCTTCAAATAGAGGTAAAACTTGTAACTTTTACAAGAAGAAGGGGCACATTAAATCTGAAAGTGCTATAAACTACGAACAAGATTAAAAGGGAGGTCATGAATCAAAAGGAAAACAACCGAAAAATTTCTGAAAGTGATGTTGTAGAAGACTACAATGATGGTGAACTTCTAGTCGCTCATTAACAATTCTAAAGTGAGCGATGAGTGGATACTTGATTCAGCCGCACCTTCCACATGAGTCCCAATCGGGATTGGTTTACAAATTACGAAACAATTATCTCAATGTGTTGTTTTGATGGGAAATAATGCTTCGTGTAAAATCGCAGTGTTGGAACAATTAAAGTTAAGATGTTTGATGGAGTTGTCGAACACTTAGTGACGTCGACATGTTCCGTAATTGAAGAGAAATTTAATTTCGTTGAGTACTCTTGATTCAAGAGGGTACAAATACACACCTGAAAGTGGGATTTTGAAGATTTCCAAAGGTTCCTCGTTGTGATGAAAGGGCGTAGAAAGACCGCCAAGTTATATGTTTTGAGTGGTTCTATCATATTGGTGATGCAAATTGCCGCTTCTCTTCCTTGCCGGATGATGATATTACTAAACTTTGGCATATGTGCCTAGGGCATATGGGTGAGAATGGCATGGCGAAATTGAGCAAAATAGGACACATTGATGGGCAAGGAATTTGCAAACCGAAGTTCGTGAGCAATCGCGTTTTTTGGAAAGCAAAAGAGAGTTCGATTCACCAGAGGAATCCATAACACGAAGGGAACGCTGGAGTATATTCATTCTGATCCGTGGGGCCATCAAGAGTGCCTTCGAGAGGTGGAGCTAATTATATGCTAACTTTTAATGATGATTTTTCCGTAAAAGTTTGGGCATTCTTCCCGGCGCGAGTGCCGATGTGTTTTTTACGCATTTAAGTCTTGGAAAACTATGATTAAAAAAACAGACGGAAAACAAATAAAATACCTCCGCATGCATAATGGCTTAGAGTTTTGTTCAAATGAGTTTAATAAACTATGCAAGTCGGAAGGAATCGTGAGACACTTGACAGATTCATCATACTCCAAAGAAAAAACGGCATTGCGAACGAATGAAACGTAATGATCATGGAGAAGGTTCGATGTATGTTGTCAAATGCCAACTTACCAAAGTCGTTTTGGGCGGCAGCGACCTCGTGCATGTTTTTTGATCAACCGATCTCCATCCGCTGCCATTGAGAAAAAGACTCCACAAGAGGTATGGTCCGTAATCCTGCTAATTAACTGATTTAAAGATCTTTGGGTGTCCTACGTATGCTCATGTTGATAATGGAAAATTGGAACCGAGATCCATTAAATGTGTTTTTCTTGGTTATAAAACTGGTGTAAAAGGGTATAAGTTATGGTGTTCTGAAAATAGAAAAGTTGTGATTAGCAGAGATGTTGTTTTTGATGAAACTGCTATGCTACCTAACTTATCTCTTAAAGACTCTTCCAATAAAGAAAATCAAAAGCGTGTGGAGTATCGATTAATACGATTATCGACTCCTCAAGCCAAGACAAAAATTGAGAATAGATTTGCTTCTTCACCACAATACTCTATTGCCAAAAACAGAACTAGAAGAGAAATTAAACCTCCAAAGAAGTATGCCGAGGCTGATCTAGTTGCTTATGCTTTAAATGTGGCCAAGATATAGATGCAAACCAAGAGCCGCCTAATTATTCCGAGAGGCGGTTAGTGTGAAGACTCGTAAAAGTGGATGTTTGCTATGCAAGAGGAGATGGAATCACTCCATAAAAATAGAACATGGGATCTTGTGAAACTTCCTAAAGGTAAAAAGGTTGTTCATTGTGAAATGGGGTGTTTAAAAAGAAAGAAGGGACTCAGGGAGTTGAAGAACCCGGATATAAAGTAAGGCTTGTTGCAAAGAGTTACACCAAATTCCAGGAGTGGACTTCACGGATGTGTTCTCCCAGTTGTGAAGCATAGTTTGGTTCGTGATATTATTGCTCGTGGTGATATTGTTGTGAGCAAAATTAGTACTCATGAAAATCCTGCAGATATGATGACTAAGTCACTTCCTATAACCAAGTTTGAGCATTGTTTAGACTTGGTTGGTGTTCATTGTTGAAGTTAAACCCTTAAGGGGTTTTATGGATGAGGTGGAGAACTTGTTCGTTGAGAGTTCGCGATGAAGAACTTTTTTGTTGAGAATTCGTGTCAAGGTGGAGATTGTTAGAGTTGTGTGACCCAAATTCTAAGATATTACTTGCAAGTCAAGCTAAACAAAATATATCTTCTTTTTAGAAGATTTAGTATTTATGAGTATAATATATTTAGCATTTATTAGCATAATATATTTTTACTTTTATTAGAATTAGGTTTTACAAGCCTATAAATAGACATAGTCTATTCCTCTTGTAATTGGGTTCGAATTCGACATAGTGAATTTTTCTTCTCCTCTGCCCGTGGTTTTTTTCCCGAAAGGGTTTCCACGTAAAATCTGTGTGTTCTTTATTTTATTTCTCTTTTCTTTGCGATATATATTGTCATTACAGACATTTATATTTTTCACATGGAATGATGCTTATTTGTGCTCATAGGTATAACCAAAAGTGTAGGTGGCAAATTGGCCTTGCAAATGGCCTATATTTGCCCACACGGTTGAGCACACGAGCGTGTGGCTCGACCGTATCCTTCGTGGTTGTATTTCAAACAAGTCAATTTCGACCACGGGCTGGACACACGGGCGTGTGACCGGCTGTGTGGTGCAAGTCAGTGTCGACCATGGGTGAGGCATACGGGCGTGTCTCAGGCCGTGTGGACAAGTCAGTATGTATGCCCTGTTTTGCCACGGCTTGGACACACGGGCGTGTCCAAGGCCGTGTGAGGCACACGGCCTACCCACATGGGTGTGTGACCTCTGTAACTTTGAAAAATTATTTGATTTTCAAAATTTTTTTGTATGATTTTGGTTTAGTCCCGATCCATTTCTAATGCATGTTTAAGGTCTCTTAGACCCCATTAAGGGACTACATACTTGTAACCTGCTATGATATGATGATGATATATGTATTGATGTATAATGTTCGTAAAAGTTTTTGATTAGTCTGGTAATGCCTCTTAACCCTAAACTGACGATGGTTACAGGTTAGGGGTGTTACATTTTATTGGTATCGAGCTACGATTTAGTTGATTCTAGGACTAACGTAGCGTGTGAGAGTCTAGCTATATATGCCATATATACGAACTATGGTAATGTGATGAATCTTGACATATAAAATGTGCTTTTCGTATAGTAAATGGATCCCGAAAGAGCTGTGGCTGACGATGTTAAAAGTAATGCGCCTGCTCCCGCTCAAGGGACAGCGCCATCGGATTCGAGACCGGCTACTAGCGGTCAGGAAGGAGAGGCTAAACAAGCCTTCTTCCAAATGATGAATGAGTGGTTCACTTAATATATTAGAACAAATCTGGCTGTTTCACAACCTCCACCCCCGCCAAATCCTCCTCAGACTTTTGCTGTACCTTCGGTTATGAATCTGAATATGTTGAATAGGCCTCCGGTCGATAAAATCCGCAAATATGGGGCCAAAGAGTTCAGTGCCACTAGTGATGATGATGTTGAGAGAGCTGAGTTTTGGCTCGAAAACACAATCCGAGTGTTTGATAAAATGTCATTGACTCTTGATGAATGTGTGAAATGTGTTGTTTCCTTGTTACGAGATGCAGCTTATCAATAGTGGAAGACTTTGATTTTTGTTGTTCCAAAAGAACGGGTTACACGGGATTTCTTTCAGTTTAAATTTCAGAAGAAATATAATAGCTAGAGATTTATAGATAAAAAACGAAAAAAATTTCTGGAATTGAAACAGGGTCGCATGTCTGTCACTGAATATGAACGAGAATTCGTGAGATTAAGTCAATATGCTCGGGAATGTGTTTCGACCGAAGCGATAATGTGTAAAAGATTTGAAGACGGCCTAAATGAAGATATCCGTTTGCTAGTTGGAATTCTGGAAATAAAAGAATTTGTTGTACTAGTTGATCGAGCATGTAAAGTTGAGGCACTCGGGAAAGATAAAAGAAAAGCTGAGTCAGAAGCTAGAGATGTGAGAAAGAGATTCTCAAGCAAATCATTTCAGTCTGCATCAAAGGAATTCAAATACGAGTATAGCCATTCAAAGGCTAATGTGGGACATTCGATCAGAGATCGAGTTAGATCGTAGTCGAACTTCAAAGCTCCAGCTACTTCGATGGCTAGTGTTGGAAATGTCCGATCAGAATGACTTGAATGTGGATGTTGTGGTAAAACACATCTGGGTAATTGTAGATTGAATGACCGAGCCTGTTTTAGATGTGAATCATTAGATCATTTCATCCGGGATTACCCTGAATCAGTTGAACAAGAGATTGTACAGAAACCAAAGTCAGATAATGCCTCAGCTAGAGGTAGACCTTCTAGAAACACAAGAAATACGAGTGGTAGCTAGAGAGTTACGAAAGATATAGTTGCTAGATCTGAAGCTAGAGCACCTGCCAGAGCTTACGCTATTCGAGCTCGTGAGGAAGCTTCGTCTCCAGATGTTATTACGGGTACATTTACTCTTTATGATACTTCTATGATTGCATTGATAGATCCAGGGTCTACTCATTCATATATATGCATGAACTTAGTATCCAGTAAGACTTTGCCTCTAGAGTCTACTGAATTTTTAATTAGAGTATCGAACCCCTTAGGTAAAAGTGTCTTGGTTGACAAAGTATGCAAGAATTGTTCGTTGATGTTCCGAGATATTTGTTTTCCGGCTGATCTGATACTATTACCTTTTGATGAATTTGATATAATTTTGGGTATGTATTGGTTAACATTGCATGATGCTGTTGTGATCTGCAAAAGAAAGATTATTGATTTGAGATGTCAGAATGATGAAATAGTTCGGATTGAATCAAATGATTTAAATGGGTTACCGGTTGTGATATCTGTGATGAAAGCTAAGAGTTATGTGAAAAAGGGTTGTGAAGCCTATTTTGCCTATGTGATTGATTTGAAAGTGAGTGAAAAGAAAGTTGAATCTGTGCCAGTTCTTTGTGAGTTCCCTGATGCATTTCCTGAAGAATTACTGGGATTGCCTCCGATACGAGAAGTTGAGTTTGGTATTGATTTAGTACCGGGGACAACTCCTATCTCTAAAGCTCCGTACAAAATGGCACCAACAGAATTGAAAAAGTTGAAATCACAGTTGCAAGAGTTAACCAATAGAGGATTTGCAAGACCGAGTTTCTCACCCTGGGGTGCTCCCGTTCTATTTGTGAAAAAGAAAGATGACACGATGAGAATGTGCATTAATTATCGTCAGTTGAACAAAGTGACTATAAAGAACAAATATCCTTTGCCCAGAATTGATGATTTGTTTGATCAGTTGAAAGGAGCTACCGTGTTTTCAAAGATAGATCTGAGATCGGGGTATTATCAGTTGCGGGTAAAAGATTTAGACATTTCAAAAACTGCTTTCAGAACGAGGTACGGGCATTATGAGTTTTTAGTTATGCCTTTCGGACTAACAAATGCTCATGCTGTTTTTATGGATCTAATGAACAGAATTTTTAGACCATATTTAGATCGATTTGTTGTTGTATTCATTGACGACATTTTGATTTATTCGCGTGATGAAATTGAACATGCTGAACATCTGATAATTGTGCTACAAACTCTGCGAGATAAGCAATTATATGCAAAGTTTAGTAAATGTGAATTCTGGTTACGTGAAGTTGGTTTTCTGGGACATATTGTGTCAGCATCTGGTATACGAGTCGATCTGAGCAAGGTTTCAGCTATTTTGGAGTGGAAGCCTCCGAAAAATGTGTCTGAAGTCTGAAGTTTTCTGGGATTTGCTGGTTATTATCGACGGTTCGTAAAAGGCTTTTCGATGATTGCAACTCCGCTGACGAGATTGCTTCAGAAAGATGTGAAATTCGAGTGGTCTAAAAAGTGCCAGAAAAGTTTTGATCAGTTGAAAGCCCTTTTGACTGAAGCTCCAGTGCTAGTACAGCCAGAATCGGGTAAAGAGTTTGTGATTTATAGTGATGCTTCGTTGAATGGTCTGGGATGTGTTTTGATGCATGAAGGCAAAGTTATAGCTTATGCCTCGAGACAATTGAAACCGCATGAAAAGAATTACCCGACACACGATCTTAAGTTAGCTGCGATTGTGTTTGCATTAAAGATTTGGCGTCACTATCTCTTCGGTGAAAAATGCCATGTGTTTTCGGATCATAAAAGTCTGAAATATTTAATGACTCAGAAAGACTTGAATCTACGACAGAGAAGATGGTTAGAACTTTTGAAAGATTACAAGCTTGTGATAGATTATCATCCAGGTAAGGCAAATGATGTTGCTGATGCATTGAGTCGAAAATCGCTGTTTGCATTACGTGCGATGAATGCACATTTAGATTTGTCTGATGATAGTTCAGTATTGGCTGAATTGAAAGTGAAACCGTTGTTCTTACAGCAAATATGTGATGCTAAGAAAAGTGATAATGAAATGTTAGCAAAATGAGCTCAGTGTGATTTGAACTCTGATTCTGAATTTCGAGTTGATAAAGATGATTGTTTAAGATTTCGAGATCGGATTTGTGTTTCGAAGAATCCAGAGCTGATTCAGTTGATATTGAAAGAAGCACATAATGGTTGCCTATCTGTTCATCTGGGAAGTACAAAGATGTACCATGATTTGAAGCAACATTATTGGTGGTCTGGTATGAAGCGAGATATTTCAGAGTTTGTCTCGAAAAGTTTAATCTGTCAGCAAGTTAAAGCTGAACATTAGGTGCCATCTGGTTTGTTACAACTGATAATGATTCCCGAGTGGAAATAAGATAGAGTGACGATGGATTTTGTTTCAGGGTTGCCTTTGACTCCGAGAAAGAAAGATGCAATTTGGGTCGTAGTTGACAGATTGACGAAATCAACTCATTTTATTCTGGTACGATCTGATTACTCACTTGATAAATTAGCTGAGTTGTATATTTCCAATATTGTGAGATTACACGGGGTGCCACTATCTATTGTGTCTGACAGAGATCCGAGGTTTACTTCACGATTCTAGAAGAAACTACAAGAGGCCTTAGGTACTAAATTGCATTTTAGTACAGCATTTCACCCACAGACGGATGGTCAACCGAGCAGATCATTCAGATACTCGAGGATATATTGAGATGTTGCATTCTTGAGTTTGATGGTACGTGGGAACAATATTTGCCATTGATTGAGTTTGCGTACAATAATAGTTTTCAGTATAGCATCAAAATGGCACCTTATGAATCTTTTACGGACGCAAATGTCAAACACCTTTGTATTGGATCGAGCTTAGTGAAAATAAGATACACGGGGTCGATTTGATCAAAAAAACTAAACAAAAGGTGAAAGTGATTCGTGATAGTCTGAAAGCCGCGTCAGATCGTCAGGAATCTTACGCAGACTTGAAACGAAAAGATATTGAGTTTCAGATCGGTGATAAAGCGTTCTTGAAAGTGTCTCTGTGGAAGAAAATACTTCGTTTTGGCAGAAAAGGCAAATTGAGTCCAATGTTCGGGCTGTATGAAATTATCGAGCGTATTGGACCTGTTGCATACAGATTGTTGTTGCCATCGGAACTAGAAAATATTCACAATGTGTTTCACGTGTCAATGCTTAGACGATACAGATCAGACCCATCACATGTAATTTCTCCGTCTGAGATTGAAATTCGATCCGATATGACTTACGAGGAAGAACCAATCTGTATCTTGGCCCGCGAAGTTAAAGAATTGCGAAATAAGAAAATTCCATTAGTAAAAGTATTGTGGCATCGACACAGGGTTGAAGAGGCTATGTGGGAGCCTGAAGATGCAATGAGACAACAATATTCGAATCTATTCAACGGTAAGATTTTTGGGGACGAAATTCCCTAAGGGGGGAGAATTGTAACAGTCCGGTTTAGACCCTAGTCAGAACAGTGGTTTCGGAACCACAAATTCGAGTCTGAAAAATATTTTAATATTATTTTTCGTGATTATAGTATGTGATTAAGCATGTGTGAAAGTTCCGTGAATTAATTTTATTGTTTGTGAGTTTAATTTGAAAAAATGATTAAATTGCAAAAGATGAAAAAGTTGTGTGTTATTTAATATGTGTGTCGAATTGATGTGGTTGTTAGATGAGGAATCCTTAAATGGTTATTAAACCATTAGTATGGTTAATGGACATTTATGACCAACCATTTTATAAGTTTTATATGTTATTAATAAGGTTAATTTGGTAATTGAGTTAATGATGTCCATTAATATAAAAAAAAAACATTAAAATATCATGCATATGTGTTCATCTTTGTGCCGAAAATTCAAAGAAAAGAAAAGAAAGAAAACCAAGCTTCATTCGACTAGGTTTAAGCTTGATTAAGGTATGTAATTTGTTCGGTTTTTGATAATTTCTACGTTTTTGTAATCGTTGCTTCGAGTACTACAAAACCCATGTCTTAATTTTGGAATTTGATGAAGAATTTGAAATGTGCCATTGATGAATGCTTGAGCTTTTGTGATGTTAGTTTATGAAATATGAAATATATGTGTTACATTAACATGTTTTGTCTTTGGATTTTTGGTGAATTTGAGTAATTTGGATTAAATTGTGAAAATAATATTTTGAGGGACTAAAATGTGAAATAAATGAAATATATGGACTTGTATGATCATGATGAAAATTCGGCTAAGCATGGGTACAAGGGAATTTTGTGTATTTTGTGATTTTGTGAGATAGGGACTTAAATGTCAAAATGTGAAAATGTGAGGGCTAATTTGTAAATTGCCCTAAATGTGTGTTTTTGGATTAAATTGAATGATTTGGTGAATAAATAAGTTAAATTTGAATATGTATAGATCAAGAACCAAAGAAAACGAATTTAGATCGAGGAAAGTCGAAAGTGATCGAGTAGTCGAATCCGTTCGTTTATTCCGAATACGAGGTAAGTCTATATACAAATAAATGTATTTGAGATGATTTATTCATGTTCATTTAAGATTTAAATGTGATTAATGGCTTTGGAAGATATACATGTGAAATCCGAGAAAGCATCGGCAATGTATCAAGGTCCGAAAAGTTCCGTACGAACCTTAGGAATAGATAGGATTAATATTTCATGACATTGGGTTTCGATATGTGATATCAAGTAAGACCACGTCTAGGACATTGGCATCGATTTGAGATTTACGAGTAAGACCATGTCTGGGACATTGGCATCGTATTTCATTCGTGTAAGACCCCGTCTGGGACAGTGGCATCGATATTGGATTACATGTAAGACCACGTCTGGGACGTTGGCATTGTACGATTATTCTGTGTATTCCGAGTATCCTATTTGATTTCAAATGGTTCAACGGGCAATTCTGAGAAATAAAAGACTATGTGAAATGTGTAATCGTTTCAGGTACGTTGATGTGTATACTATATTTAAGCATGAAAGGTAAGTATATGTTAATTTGCAAAAGGGAGATATGTGCATAGATTCAATGAGACAAAATGTGATATATATATGAATGTGCTATGATCAAAAGAGGTATTTAGAGATATGATTTTTTGGTAAGCAATGGCTAAACAAATGAGCCAAAGAAGAATTATGAAATTGCATTTGAGATATATTAATGATCTTGTATTTGTTATGATTATGAATGTTTATATGTTAAGTTTATTTGTATATGGCTTACTAAGCTTTTGAAAGCTTACTTTGTGTGTGTTTACATTGTTTTATAGATCGTTAAAGCTACGGAAGGCTCGGAGATCGTCGAGGATCATCACCACACAATCAAACTCTATTTTGGTACCCTTTTGAAAGTGTATATATTAAAGTATGGCATGTATAGTCTAGTAAGTTTTGATTATGTGTTGAAAGGTGTAAAGATAGCCATGTGATATGGCTAGATAATGAATATGTTGTGAATGAGTAGTTAATGCTATATGATGCATAGTTTGGTATGGTTTGATGGCTAATAGTTGGTCTAATAAGATGGTCAAATTTATGATAAGTTTATTGATGCAAAGTTGGTATGTTTTGGATGAATAGCTAGTATATTGAATTGGTAAGTTTTGGTTGGTTTATACTTAGAAATGTTTGTGATGATAAGGAGATAAATGGTACATAAGTTGTTATTTTTGATATGCTCTTGAATGGTGAGAATAGATAGTCAATTTGGTATGTTTTGTTTCCATTTGATGCTTGGAATGATGCTTATTTGTGCTCATAGGTATAACCAAAAGTGTGGGTGGCAAATTGGCCTTGCAAATGGCCTATATTTGCCCACACGGTTGAGCACATAGGCGTGTGGCTCGACCGTGTCCTTCGTGGCTGTATTTCAAACAAATCAATTTTGACCACGGGCTGGACACACGGGCGTGTGACTGGCCGTGTGGTGCAAGTCAGTGTTGACCACGGGTGAGGCACACGGGCATGTCTCAGGTCGTGTGGACAAGTCAGTATGTATGCCCTGTTTTGCCGCAGCTTGGACACACGGGCGTGTCCGAGGCCGTGTGAGGCACACGGCCTACCCACACGGGCGTGTGACCTCTGTAACTTTGAAAAATTATTTGATTTTCGAAAAGTTTTTGTATGATTCCGGTTTAGTCCCGATCAATTTCTAATGCATGTTTAAGGTCTCTTAGACTCTATTAAGGGACTACATACTTGTAATCTACTATGATATGATGATGATATATGTATTGATGTGTAATGTTTGTAAAAGTTTCCGATTAGTCCGGTAATGCCTCTTAACCCTAAACCGGCGATGGTTACGGGTTAGGGGTGTTACACCACTGCAACTTCAGGGAGATAAGGTTTGTAACTTGTAGCTTTAATTTGTTCCACTGTAACTTCAGGGAAATAAGATTAGCATCTTTAATCTACTCCACTGCAACGTCAGGGAGATGATTTGTAGCTTGACTCCATTGTAACTTCAGGGAGACAAGGTTTGTAATTTGTAGCTTTAGTCTATTCACTACAACTTCAGGGAAATAAGACTTGCTACGGTAGATCTAATCCAACCCACATCAACTTCAGAGGTCTAGGACTTGACGCTTTGATCTGCTCCACTGCAACTTCAGGGAGATAAGATTTATAGCTTTAATCTACTCTACTGCAATTTCAGAGAGATAAGATTTGCTGTCTTCAATTTGCCCCACTGTAACTTTAGGGGGATAAGACTTGTAACTTCAATCTACTCTACTGCAATTTCAGAGAGATAAGATTTGCTATCTTCAATCTATTCCACTGCAACTTCAGGGAGATAAGATTTGTAATTTGTAGCTTTAATCTGTTCCACTGCAACTTGATCGTTGTATTTCAGAGTTTTAAATTTATAATGATCGATCCTGGAACTAACTATAACAACGATTGAGGCAAGTGCACCTATCGAACAGTAGTATAGCTTAGGCAAGACCGGATTGTCGAACCCAAAGGAACTAAAAGTACTAATACTAACTTTCTTTCTATTATTTAGCCTAAAATAAGTGAAGTTGTTTATTAATCTAAATTAACTAATTACTAAGCTAAACACGCAAAGACAAAAAGAATGAATTAGGAAAATACTTGGGAAAAACTCAGTTGATTAAGACGATACCCGTAGGAAGAATCCACCTAGACTTCACTTGTTATCTAACACTGAACCAAACGATTTATTCACTTGACTTGATCCGTAGGACTCCTTAATTTATATTAAACCCTCTCTCGAGGCGAATAACGCCAACCCTAGGTTGATTAATTGAAATCTCTTTCTAATTAAAACCCCTAGAATAGCAGTAAATCGATCTATGGACTCCCATATTAGGTTTCACCCTAATCCGGCAAAATCTCGTCACCCTATCTCTAGGCGCGCGATCAACTCCGCTTAATTATGCTAGATCTACTCTTAAGCAGGGACTTTTGCTCCACCACCTAAGCACATTCAACTTGAATTAATATCCATGAAATATCAACACAAGAATTAAGCACACATAATCAAGAACAAATCAAGTATTTATCATATAGTTCGAAAAAACAATAACAAGATTCATCTAGGTTTCATCCCCTTCGTATCTCAAGGGTTTAGTTCATAATAATAAAGAAAAACATCTCAGAAGAAAAGATAAAACAAAACATAAGAAATCCCTAAAACTCCCTGAAGGAATTGAAGGAGAGATCCTCCGTCTTGAGTAGAATTCCGGCTTCTGGAGATGGATCAACTGGCTATCCCTTGAGAGTTTCCCACAAATCTGACCTTTTCAGCTCGACTCGGCCTAGCTAACCACCCTTTTGTTAGGTTATACCTTGGGTCTTTATATAGGCTTTTGAAATAGGTTTCTTTGCCCCTAAGTATCCTTTTTCGAGTGAAATTACTCTCCTCCACAGCAGGGGCACGGCCATGGCACACGCCCGTGTGAATCGTGGCCAGGCCGTGTTGGACTCCGTTAATGAGGCACGGTCGTGTAGATCGACTTCAGGCCCTGTTCTAGTATATTTGAGGTGGCACGGCCGTGTGGGATTTAGTCCAGGCCGTGTTGATTTCTTCTTTGGCCCATTTTGGTCCGTTTTGAGCCCGTTTCTCGTTCTTTTTATTCTTGGGTGCTTTCCTAAGTATAAGATATGAAAAGAAAGGATTAAGAGCACCTTTTTACATAAATCAAGGGATAACTCATCCAAAAGTATGCTAAATGTGGGATTAAAATATGTTACTATTTCGGTTTATCAAATACCCCCACACTTAAGCTTTTGCTTGTCCTCAAGCAAAATTCTCAACTTACAATTAAAACGAACTTTATATAATTCATAATTCATATAAAAAATGTTTCATCATAATTCATAGATAATTTATACATGGATAATTCAATTCAAAGAGTCCTAAGGATTCAAACAATCTAAGTCATAGATTTGTAGCTCGAAAATATAGGCGTCTCCCCTTATCTAAATAATTACCTTTAATTCAAAACCGACAAGGATTGACATCCTCACTAGAGATTCACTCAAATCACTCAAAGTGTTTAAGGTTCAAAATTTAGGCACTCAAAAGTCGAACATGAAAAGTTAATCCCATAGGCTTGCCTCGAAAATCAAGTCTCCACCATCAGTAATATGAGATGATGTACAAATCAAAAAGTCTTTAATTAGGGTTGTAACTTGGGGCTAGGGTTAAGGTGTGGGTAGAGGCTGAATTAGAAGGTTAGAATCGAGATTGAATTGATAAATTACCTAACTAGAAACAATAAACTGAATAATTACCTAATGGATTGAAACTTTAAACTAATAATACAAGCTTCTTCTTCAATAAATAGACTTTAATCAGACATAAGCTCGCTTTTCATCGTTACTAATATGAATATATATATATATATATATATAATACATCTATCCATATACTAAGATGAAATAATTAGGTAGCTTAATCAAATCAAATCTCGATATAAGGGAAGTCGAAAAAGAATGGTGATAACAAATACGAAGGGTTTTGGGTTAATATTAGTGGTTATGTCAATAAAAAGGGTTGTTAGGATTAAAATGGGTTCACTAGGGGTTAATTGTGAAGGTAGGCTTTTAATGGAGTTAGTGGGTTAAAACCTAGGTGCCTTAATCATCTCTCAGATATCAAATCATAGGTGTGGTCTCGATATGTATAAACGAGGCAAGTTCTAGAATAACAAATCAATATTAACATACTCATAATCAATAAAGTGAGCATGAAAAAGAATATATGCTCTATAAGGCTCAAAAACTCACAAAAATTATGGGTATTTTTTATATCAACCTCGTAAATTTCAAACTTCAAAGTAATATTTAAATTCAGTTCAACAACCTAGCAAATTTTAATTGAAAAAAATGGACTTATCATGCTTGATTCTTTAGTATCTTAAAATTTAATTATCAATGCACAATTATCAATGACTTAATCTAAAACATATCAATAAAAATCATAAATCATTAGAAATTTCATCCTAATTAGTAATATGAGGAATTTACTTAAAAACAAGGCTAAATTCGGGATTTTGAGAATAATGAAAAAAAAATTAGGCACGTCTAAGATTCAAATTTCACACTTAAGATGTACATTGCCCTCAATGTACAAAGATAGATAATAGCATGATAATAAGAAAATCATAAGATATGGGGAGAAGTGAAACTTTCTGAATTATGGATGGATTCCTTGAGTTGGCAGAGGTCGTGGTGAAAGATAAGTTGGAGGGGTCAGTCTGGATGACGATCCTCTAAGGTCATGCGGTGTCTTTGGTGGTGGCGGAGGTGTGGTGCTTTCGTAGCAGCCTTTAGATCCTAAAATTAAGAAACTAAAGTAAAATAAACTAAGTTAACTAGAAGAGAAATAAAAATAAGGAAATTGAAGCAAAAGAGAAAAATGAAATAAAAATAGAATGGCCTTCAACGTCCTTGGCTTGTCGTGTGATTGAAGCGGCCGACATGAACTTATATAAATCGGTCTCCCTCAGGGAGGCTGTGCTTGGTTTCTTCCGCTTCTTCGACATTTGGACGGCGTGGCTCGATAGTTAGTGAAATATTAGAGCAGAAAAAATAGGGAGAGGGTTGAGAAAGAAAAGGGAAACTAAATGAGCTGAATGGGTGAGAAGAGGGAGGGGTGGGTGGTTTAAATAGAATTTCAAGTCTGGTACAGTCCCACGCCCGTGTGCCCTAGGAGTGTCGATTCACACGGCCGCCTCGCACGGTCGTGTGTCTAGGCGTGTTGGTTCACCCACGCCCTGTTGAAAGATTGCCACGTCCATTGGTGATAAGTCAGTGTTGTCCACAGCCGCATCGCACGGCCGTGGCATTTCATCGGTGCCCGTGGGGCGGTGGTTGGAGTCCGTGACTTCGAAGATTTGATTCTCTCGACTCGACTTACCTCTCCGCCATGTCGATCTGGCGATCCGGGGCATCCACACGGCCACGGCCACGGCCGTGTGCAAGGCCGTGTGGCTGAGAATTCTATACTTTTGGTTAGTTTATGGTTAAGTACTATAAAGAAAGGATAAAATAGAATAAATAAGAAAAAATAAAAATGTAAAAGTTAATGGGGTTAGTGCTCGGGTTGCCTCCCGAGAAGCGCTCGTTTATAGTCTTAAGCTAGACTTTCCTCTCATTTGCATCATCAGGGTGGTTTGAGGAGTTGATAGTCCTTCCTCATGCTATCAGTTGTATCATTGTGAAAAAATTTAAGTCAAGATGTGTTTATAGTAAAAGTACCAAAAATAGGATTACTTACCTCGACTGTTCCGTATAGGAAAACACTGGTTACCCTAAAAGGTATTTCTTTGTTTGTGTTGGGGTCCGGAGGAGATATTCGAGGATCTGCCTTATCTAACAAAGACACTGTCTCCTATTTTGAAGTGGTTTGTTGTTCCTATGAGCTCTTTTAGGGGCTCCTTCGGTTTTACCTTGTGTGGTTCCGGTTCTTAAATCGTGTATCCCTAATTTTTCCTTGAAGTGTGTCTTCCACTGCCTAGATCATCGATCCAATCCTTTGATCTTCATGAACTACTTCCTTGTTGGCATGGGGTTTAGGATCGGGTACAGTTGTATTCTTTTGTGGTGCTTCCTGAAAATAAGGGTTAACCGAATTGTTATTAGTAGAATTTGTAGAATTTACGTTCTCACCTTGATTACTCGATGTTCGGGTGAGTCGAGAGCCTTGAGGGTGACCGTCTCATTACCTACACGGTATGAGTTCTCCTACATCAACATCAATTTTAGTCCTGCAGCTGCTAAAAAGGGTCTTCCTAAAATTAAGGGAATCAAATTATCCTCATCCATGTCTAAGACAACAAAATCTACTGGGAAAACGAATTTGTCAATTTTTACAAGAACATCTTCGATAATACCCCTAGAATTCTAACAGCTTTATCACTAATTGAATGCTCATCCTAGTTTGTTTGGGTTTCCCTAGACCTAATTGTTTAAACAATTTGTAAGGCATGACATTTATGCTTGCCCCTAAATCGCCTAACGCATTATCAACGATTAGTCTACCAATTAAACATGGAATTGTAAAACTCCTGGATCTTTTAGCTTTTGTGGTAGTCTATTCGTAACATTCTTGAGCATATCGCATTTAATTCCACATGTGGATCCTCGTCTAATTTACGTTTGTTCGTCAAGAGATGTTTTAAAAACTTCCTCGAATCGGCATCGTGAAAAGAGCTTCAAGTAGCGGTAAGTTAATATGTAATTTCTTTAAAAGTTTAAGAAACTTACCGAATCGCTCTCCTCCGTGTCGCCTCTCATTAACGCCGGGATATGGTATGCGAGGTTGGTACTCCTTGACCGCCGATTTTGGCTTGTCTTGTGTTTCTCAACTTTACTTTTTTCTACCTCGTTTCCTTGTATTGGACTGGGTTCGTCTAATCCTTCACTTTCTTGAGCTGTTATGGCTTGGATTTGCTCCTTTGGATTAATCTCAGTGTTGCTTTGTAGACGCCCTTGCAGACATCAGCTTCGCGAGTTGTCCAACTAACTTAGAAACTTCCTCAACTGACTTAGTGACTTCCCTAACTTGGCTCTCGATCCCTTTGATCGATGCTTGTTGGGTCTTAAGGGTGGTTTCAGTGTCTTGGAGACGGTTTTCTGTGGATGCCATGAATCTTGTCAGCATCTCTTCAAGGTTCGGCTTCTTCTCCTATGGATAGGGCTGATTTTGAAAATTTTGAGGAGGTTGTTGTCTTTGATTTCCTTGATTTCCTTGACCTCCCCACAAAAAATTTGGATGGTTCCTCCAACCTGGGTTATAATTATTACTATAAGGATTATTATTAGATCTGAAATTGTTACCTATATAGTTCATCTGTTCGCTCTCTGTGCTCGGTTGGTAGTATGGGTACTCAGGATTCGCCACGGTTCCACTTACATCGCACTACGTTACTGGATGTACCTGCGAAGAACACAAACTATCAAGCTTTTTATTCATCATCTCTACTTGTGTTGATAGCATGGTTACTGCATCTATGTTGAAAACTCCAAACGATTTTGTTGGTTTGGTCATTGTAACCCACCGATAGTTATTCGGTGACATCTCTTCAATAAACTCGTAGGTCGCTTGGGAGTTTTATTGTTCGGGGTTCCACCGCTACGAATCAATTAGTTGCCTCGTTGAGGGGTTTACACCGTTATAGAAAGTTTGGACTTGGAGCCACAAGGGTAAACCATGGTGCGGACACCTTCTCAAGAGATCCTTATATCTCTCCCATGCGTCATATAATGTCTCTAAATCCATCTGCACAAAAGAAGAGATATCATTCCGTAATTTGGCCGTTTTGGTCGGTGGGAAATATTTTAATAAAAAATTTTCGGTCATTTGATCCTATGTAGTGATTGACCCTCGTGGTAACGAGTTTAACCACTATTTGGCTTTATTCCTTAATGAAAAGGGAAATAACCGAAGACGTATGGCATCATCAGAAACGCCATTTATTTTGAAGGTATCACTGAGCTCTAAAAAGTTAGCTATATGAGTATTTGGATCTTCGTCCTGTAAACCATCAAATTGAACAAATTGTTGAATCATTTGTATATTGTTAGGTTTTAATTCAAAATTATTAGCGGCTATAGCGAGCCCTAACAATACTTGATTCTCGCTCTGTTAAATGAGGTTTAGCATAATCATACATAGTACGCGGAGCATTATTTTCTGCCACATCTTGTGGTGGTAGATTATTCTCGTCCATCCCTTCAGTAGGATTGAATCTGCCTTCTCGTCCTTCTTCTGTGTAATTTAGGGTTCGCCTAATTCATCCACGATTCCTACAAACGGTAGCGTCGATATCACTGTCGTATACTAGTGGTCCTCTCGGGTTCCTTCTAGTCATAAACTAGAGGTACCTGATAGGAAAAGAAAGAAAGAAAATTTAGCAAAGTTAAAATTTAAACTCAAAAATAAAAGTAAATTGCAGAAAATAATAAAGAAAAAATAATGGCTAAAGTAATAAAAATAGAGCTTTCTTAATATTTTAGTTCCCCGGCAACGGCGCCAAAAACTTGATCGTTGTATTTTAGAGTTTTAAATTTATAATGATCGATCCTGGAACTAACTATAACAACGATTGAGACAAGTGCACCTATCGAACAGTAGTATAGCTTAGGCAAGACCGGATTGTCGAACCCAAAGGAACTAAAAGTACTAATACTAACTTTCTTTCTATTGTTTAGCCTAAAATAAGTGAAGTTGTTTATTAATCTAAATTAACTAATTACTAAGCTAAACACGCAAAGACAAAAAGAATGAATTGGGGAAATACTTGGGAAAAACTCAGTTGATTAAGACGATACCCTTAAGAAGAATCCACCTAGACTTCACTTGTTATCTAACACTGAACTAGACGATCTATTCACTTGACTTGATCCGTAGGACTCCCTAATTTATATTAAACCCTCTCTCGAGGCGAATAACGTCTAACCCTAGGTTGATTAATTGAAATCTCTTTCTAATTAAAACCCCTAGAATAGCAATAAAATCGATCTATGGACTTCCATATTAGGTTTCACCCTAATCCGCAAAATCTCGTCACCTCTATCTCTAGGCGCGCGATTAACTCTGCTTAATTATGCTAGATCTACTCTTAGCGGGGACTTTTGCTCCACCACCTAAGCACATTCAACTTGAATTAATATCCGTGAAATATCAACACAAGAATTAAGCACACATAATCAAGAACAAATCAAGTATTTATCATATAGTTGAAAAAATAATAACAAGATTCATCTAGGTTTCATCCCCTTCGTATCTCAAGGGTTTAGTTCATAATAATAAAGAAAAACATCTCGTAAGAAAAGATAAAACAAAACATAAGAAATCCCTAAAACTCCTCAAGGAATTGAAGGAGAGATCCTCCGTCTTGAGTAGAATTTCGGCTTCTGGAGATGGATCAACTGGCTATCCCTTGAGAGTTTCCCACAAATCTGACCTTTTCGGCTCGGCTCCTTGGCCTAGCTAACCGCCTTTTTGTTAGGTTATACCTTGGGTCTTTATATAGGCTTTTGAAATAGGTTTCTTTGCCCCTAAGTATCCTTTTCCGAATGAAATTACTCTCCTCCACTGCAGGGGCATGGCCATGGCACACGCTCGTGTGAATCATGGCCAGGCCGTGTTGGACTCCGTTAATGAGGCACGACCGTGTAGATCGACTTCAGGCCGTGTTCTAGTATATTTGAGGAGGCACGACCGTGTGGGATTTAGTCCAGGCCGTGTCGATTTCTTCTTTGGCCCATTTTGGTCCGTTTTGAGCCCGTTTCTCGTTCTTTTTATTCTTGGGTGCTTTCCTGAGTATAAGACATGAAAATAAAGGATTAAGAGTACCTTTTTACATAAATCAAGGGATAACTCATCCAAAAGTATGCTAAATGTGGGATTAAAATATGTTACTATTTCGGTTTATCACAACTTTAGGGAAATAAGATTTGCTATGACGATTGCTCCACTACAACTTCAGGGAGATAATATTTTTGGCTTTAATCTGCTCCACTGCAACTTCAGGGAGATAAGATTCACCACGATGACTATAATCCGTCCTACTGCAACTTCAGGGGTATAGGATTTGTGGTTTCACTGATCTGTTGCAACGTTCTCTAGGGAACATGACCTGTAGAATCCATTTTATGGGCCTATTTATGCCTAGTGATTAGGATATCATGATCGGAATGAATCAAATGCTCCTAACTAGATGTGTATGAATGATATTTGCATGAATACAGAATTTTATTTTTTAAGAATGATCCCTTTTTAATGCCTTGGTTGTCATTGCTCGCTATTTATCAAGGTTCTATCACTGATATGTTACCATGCCTTCTTGTTCAGCTGGTACCCTTGACGGGAAATTCGAAGAAATAGTCATAATTTACACTATCTTTCTCAAATGTTTCCAACCCTTAAGTTTGGTTAGTTCTGAATAGTGGTCATGTTTTCAGATCTTTGTATTATTTAGAAAACCTTTCAGAGCAATATTCAGAACTCTTTTTTCTTGAATATTATTAGTCCATTAATCGTTATTTCAATAAAAAATGCTTGAAGAAGATTATCGCGATGGACAAAAGGAATTTTATTGAGAGCAAAGCTTGAACTGGATGAATTAATCAAAGATAGCAAACATTGCTAAAATACAAAATGAATAAGATGAAGATAGATGCCCCAGATATCATAGCATGAACTTCTTCGCACTAACTTCTCGAGGACCCTTTTGAACTTGATATATGCTTCGGAGATCCAAAATACTTTGTTGATGCCCCAAGACGTAGCATCTCTCCTCATTGTTCATTTAGGGATAACAAGACTGCCACATGCCCCATCTTCGATCAAGATTTGAATTGCCCTTTTCCTGGGTTTTCAATTCAAAACCCCTTTGGTCTTAAGGTGCCCTTTACGAGTTTTCATCTTGGCCTCTCCCTCTTTTTTTTTTAGGTGAAGTATTTCTTGACTGAGTCTGAATTCACAGGATTGGCCAAGCTTTTGCCATCCATCTCAGTCAAAATTAACGCTCCTCCAGAAAAGGCCTTCTTTACCATATAAGGTTCTTCCCAATTTAGCATCCATTTCCTTCTGAAATCCTTTTGTATGGGTGATCGCTGTGAAGTCAGAGTTTTAAATTTATAAAGATAATGATCGAACCTGGAAACTAACTATGACAACGATTGAGGCAAGTGCACCTATCGAACAGTAGTATAGCTTAGGCAAGACCGGATTGTCAAACCCAAATGAACTAAAAGTACTAATACTAACTTTCTTTCTATTAATTAGCCTAAAATAAGTGAATTTGTTTATCTAGTCTAAATTAATTAACTATTAAACTAAAAATTCTAAGACAAAAAAGAATGAAATTGGGAGAATAACTTGGGAAAAACTCAGTTGATTAAGACGACACCCAAGGAAGAATCCACCTAGACTTCACTTGTTATCTAACTCTGAACCAGACGATGTATTCACTTGACTTGATCCGTAGGACTCCCTAACATATATTAAACCCTCTCTCGAGGCGAATAACGTCTAACCCTAGGTTAATTAATAGAAATCTCTTTCTCGAATAATAACCCCCTAGAATAGCAGTAAATCGATCTATGGACATCCCATATTAGGTTTCACCCTAATCCAGCAAATCTCGTCACCCTATCTCTAGGCGCGCGATCAACTCCGCTTAATTATGCTAGATCTACTCTTAAGCAGGTACTTTTGCTCCACCACCTAAGCACATTCAACTTGAATTAATATCCGCGAAATATTAACACATATACGGCTTTGCCCTAATACTCAAAGCCTTAATCTCCCTAAGAAGCCGAGCTAACTCCTAACCCCGATCCGGTTCTGATTCACTTCAAACTTAGCATGTCAGCTTGAACTGCTAGGGTTTACAAATGATTGGCCACCTCTTGTATTTGGGCCACTAATTCTTTCAATGGAGAGTAGTTCTCAGAGAATACTCGATAAGAAACCTTCTCTACCCTCGAAAAGTGGCTATGGAACCATGCTATCAGAAGTTGCGCACACCCGATGAACCTACCTCCACCTCTTCTCCGGTATGCATTTAAAGATCTGAAAGTTTAGGCCAAGATTGCCAGGACGGGTGTGACCCTTTTTCAAGCCAGTCAAACAAGTCTGAAACTGCCTCGTCCACGTGCCCTAGTGCTTTAGGGAAAACAACCAGCTCATAAATGCTCAAAGCGAAGACATCGACCCTTTTCTTCATATCTGGGTGTGCTAAGATCAAATCTCGCAAACTATTCCAAGGGATGCATTTTCCATCTCCCTTTGGCTTGACCTGGGCTGCAACCCATCGCTCACTCATCCCCGTGATATTCATTAGTTTCTTAAGGAAGGTCAGGACATTAGCGGCTCTGGAATAAACCTTGTCGGGCTGAATTTTCGGGGAACGAAGTAAGGTTGTGTATTCTTCCATAGTAGGTACTAAGTCCAGTTTTCCAAAAGTAAAGCAATCTTTTTTTTTATGAGGTGTGATCGAATCACCTCATAATTTGATCGTTTTAATAAACGGTTTGATTTACTAAAACAATGTCTTTCGGTCCACAAAAATCCAGAAAATGAGTTCGGGAGTCGGTTACACACGAAGAAGGATTAGCACCCCCGTGACGCCCAAAATTTGTACCTAGTTGATTAATAAATGTCTTAGTGTCGAAATTGAGAATTGAAGAGATTTTAAAATACGATCCTTTGCTAAATTATTACTTAGTTGAATTTATACAAAAAAGGGGTTTATTTCACGTTAATCGAGAAGAAGGATTACGTCCCGTAAGTTAGGATACAATGCCTTAAATTCTCGAAACAAGAATAAACACCAAAAAATTATTTATTTTAAAAGATATTTGATTATCTCGGTTTTAGAAAGAAATCATATTCCGTAAGTTAGAACAAGATTTTTCTAATTTCAAAATAATGAAAATTAATTTCGGTTTAAAAATATTTTTTATGCATTGTGCGAAAATGAATAACATTTGAAATATCGTGTAATTAATTTATTCGAGTATGGTAAAAAACGACTAAAAGGTTAAAAATCATGCTTAACGAATAATGATAATGCAACATAAATCTGTAGTAATAATGGTATAATATGCTTTAATAAAATATGAAAGATATGATAGTAATAATAAATTACGGTACTAATATGCATGATAGAATAAAAATAATGAAAATGATAAATGTAAATAACAATAACAACAACAACAACAACAATAATAATAATAATAATAATAATAATAATAATAATAACAACAACATTAATATTAATAAAAATTATGAATAATCTAAATTTGGAAGTATATAAAAAGATATACATAAATAAATGAATAAATAATAAAATAACAATAATACGGGTAAAAGTAAAAATAAAATAAGTCAATTATAAAATAAATAAAATAAATAAAATAAAAAATAAAAGAATTAATAAGCAAATAAACAAATGATAAAGAAATAATAATAAAAAACTAATAACGTTTAAATAATAATAAATAAACAAATGATTTAAATTAAACCAACAAAAAATAATTAAAGGAGTATTAAAATTACAACAGTTTAAAATTAATAATAATAATAATAATAATAATAATAATAATAGGATTAATTTGAAAGCTAAACAGGGTTTTAGGGTAAAAATAGAAATAAAATAAAGCAAAAGGACTGAATTGCAATGCGCTACTAAAGGGGAGGGACCATCAGGGAAATTATTCCCCCATCCAAAACGCACAGCTTCAAGGAGGACTAAATTGAAAACAAAACAAAATTTTAGGGTATAAATTAAAAAAACAGATTTAAAAACTAAAGAAATACGGAAGGGCTAAACGTGCAAATATCTCATTTGTTGAAAACACGCGGATCCTTGGGAGTGGGTCGGGTTGACGCTTGGGTCGCCTCAAAACGACATCATTTTGAGGCTTGTGAGCTTAGGCCCAAATGACGCCGTTTTGACCCCCTATTTAAGTTAAAAATCTAAAAAAAAAAATCATTTTCAATAGTTTTCAAAAAAAAAAAAAAAAAAAACAAACACCCCTCCCATTTTTTCTCTGAAATGGCCTGAAGGTCCGGCGTCGGACCACCGTGACGGTCGCCGATCGCCGACGACGGTGTCGCCATTCACGGTGGCCGGTGAAATGAAGAAAATCTTTTTTTCGTTTCCCCTTTTTACCCTCAGCCTAGATCCGCGACCAAAAACCTCGAAAACCCGATCAAACTCAATGAAAAATAGAGAAATGTTTCGTCTCTCTTCCTTTTCCGGCGCGCAAGAACGGTGAGTTTCTCACCTTTCTTTATTTTGTTATTTATTTTTGAAAATGGAAAAAAAGAAAGAAATAATCAGCTTTTTATTTTTTATTACGAAATCTCTTTTTTTGGATTCAATTTTTTCTCTGAATTTTTTTGTGTATTTGATTTCTCCTGTGTCCAAATAATACAAGTGTTTCGGCTTTTTATAGCCGGAAATATTACAATGTTATATTATTTTGCTTTTGTTTATCTGTCTTGCTACTGTTTCTCTATTCCTTTTTTTTTGCGTTTTCTTTTGTAGGTACTCGGAGAGTCAACGGAGGCGCTTTGCCATTCTGGTGAAAGGCGGAGCAGAAGGCGCGTCAGGGGGGTGAGCCAAGCCTCAGGACGAGGTGCGGGCGGTGCGCCCGAGGGGGAGCAGCGGTGCATCAGAAAGCTAGGGTTAGGGTTTTTTTGGTTTACTGAAAATTCTTTAAGCATGTGGGCCTATTGGGCCGTTGTAGTTTGGGCTTTGTAAAAAAATGGACTGGACTGTTATTATTTTTTATTTTTTCTGTTTTTTTTTGTGTGTGTCTGGGCCCGGGCTAAATTGGGCCTCTACAAGCATAAAATTCATAATTTCATCCATCTACCCATCCAACCATCCTCCACGGAAACACAATAAGCAATCCCCATTTTCATAAAATTTGTGATGTTTTTATCTGTTGGTTTAAGGAAAGGAAGTTGTTCGTGATAAGATGACAGAAATGTAAGATTATGGGCGTAACGTTATATTATCTTATTTGGTTTAATTGGTTAAAATGTAATATTCAAGTATTTGGTTGATCGAATATAAAATTACTTAGAAACACATTTTACTAAATTGTTCTATTGTTTCACTGTTAAAAATGATATTTTGGTTTTAATTAGCCTTAAATTTTATTTGAGAAAAATAATCCTAACTTGATTAAAATAATAAAAACAAAGGGCACATTGATTTAAATTTTTTGGTTACGTTCGTTATTTAAGATAACCTAACGAATGGACCATAATGAGATTACACCCAATATTACAGCTAGGGGTGTAAATAAGACATTGATGCTCATAAGCTACTTGAGTTCGGTTCGAAAAAAAAATCAAATTGGATTTGGTAATTATTGAGCCAAGCTCAAGCTATCGATTGAGATGAATTTGAGCTTAGTAATTATCGAACTTTTCATATTTTTTATATTATTAAATTATGTTATTACCTTTCATATATATTATTAACCCCAAGCTTAATTATCGAACTGAGCTCGAGCTCGAGTTCAAGTACAAAAATTTGTAAACGAGCTTAATTGAGCTCGAATTTGAGTAGCTCGATTATTTTGCGAGTTGAGTTCGACCTTAAAAATAGATGTTCAATCAAGCTCCGACTTTTTAGTCAAGCTTGAGCGTGGTAGTATTCGAGCTTAGCACAGCTTGATTACACCTCTTATTACAGCATCTTGACACAATTTGAGAATTTAAGATTATAGGGTGGCCAAAATGTTGAGAATGCAAACAACACAATCTTACTCTGGAATATAATATTACGGGTTACAATGTAAGATTAGCCAACGAAATGTATTTTGGAGAGAATGGTAATTGAATAGAATGGAGAGAGAGGGAATTAGATATTTATTGGGGAAGAGGGGAAAAAAGTCTAATTTTGATTTTAGTCCCTCTCTTAAATTGAATCTTGATACTTAATCCTTTTATTTTCTTTTTCTATAATGTTTTTAGTAGTTTTAAATTTATAACATTGTTAGTTGGTCGTCATTAAAGCAATGATGTGAATTTTTTTTATTGTTATTTGATAACACTATTAAGATCACGTGAAAATATTCAATCGATAATAAATCTACATGTTAGTGGAATATATCAAATTATTTAACAAAAAAATTCACATTATTATTTTAGCATATGGCAACAAGTAATGGTGTTATCGATTTGAATTTACCATTAACATGTAGATTTATTATTAGGGGCGAAGTCAGAAAATTTTTTTAGGGGGCGAAATGAAATTTTAATTTTTAATAGTCTATATCTTTATAATTTTTAAAGGATTAAATTAAATTTTCATAACTTTAGGGGGCCAAAGTGTAATTTTACCTTTACTAATTTAAAATTTTAAAATTTTCTAAAAGGTCAAAACAACAATTTTCTATTTTAGGGGGGGCTGGTCCCTGCCAACCCCTTGGATTCGCCTCTGACTTTAATATAGTAAAATCATTATTAACAAGTGTTTAGTGCAGTGACAAGACACATTGTATTCTCAAGAGAAAAATAAGGTTCGAACCTTAAAGGTTATGCTAGGACCGACTCGATTAAGCAACGAACAAGTAATAATAGCGAAATAAATTGAGAAATTGGACACACAAATTTAACGTGGAAAACCCCCTCCAAAGAGGATAAAAAACCACGAGCAAATATAATTTTACTATAATGGCAACAGAACGAATAGTACAAAAGATGGAGATAAAAACTAAACCCCGAAAACCCGAAAACAAAGGACCCTCAAAACGTAAACACAAAATTTTATAAATGTGTTATGAGTTCTAATATCTAATGGGTGTATTTTCTAAGGTTGTAAAAGAGCCTATTTATAGGCTAAATTCATAGGAAAATAATAATAAAATAATCTAACTAATCAGTGTTTGATTGAAACAAATAAACAGAGTTTAACTAGAAGATTACTTCTCAAATTTGACTGAAAATAGGAGTCATACTTAACAAATCTCCACCTTGACTCATATTTCCATAATGCCATCTTTGCCAAAACCCGCCACGAGCCTATCTTGAACCATGCAGGGAATTAACTGAGTCGAATCTATGCTTAGAAACTGGAAGATTTCTAGCCTTCGACTTGTACACTGCCAAATCAAAACTAACCCGGGTTTGATTTTCACGAACACAGTGCCCTAACTTTTCAAAACCTGCATCCAAAAGAGAACCTCTCTTCAACGAAACGGTCATACATTTTTCCCTCCTATGACCAAATTGCATTCGCTCTAAATGAGTTGACTTCGACTCTGTAACGGACGAGGGACGTCCGATTTCACCGGCCACCGTAGAACCTTCCGAATATAAAGACGCGGTTCTTTTACCTTTTAACAAAACGAGCTCCACGAGATACTTTAATGCCGCTTTCGACTCGATGTTGATTCTGCATCCTTTCAAGTCTAAAATACTCAAGGAGATGAGATTCTTTCGTAAATCAGGTACATACCTGACATCTAAGAGTGTCCTAATCATCCCATCGTGTATCCTAATTTTAACAGTACCAATACCAATTAACTTACTAGATGAATCGTTTCCCATGCACACAACTCCACCTTCAACCGAACTGTATGTGGAGAACCATTCTCTATTGGGACACATGTGGAAAGAACATCCCGAATCTAGGACCCACTCGGACGTGAGCTTGGAGTTATCGATTGTTGACACTAACAAGAAATCATCACCGCTTTCATCGGCCAAATTAGCACTGGGCTACATCTTCCTCGTTACTCTCAAGACTCTTTTCTTTCGCAGCTTTATAACAATCTGCTTTGGCGTGACCTAACTTTTTACAATAGCGACACCTTTTGTCTCGTTTCTTTGATGCTATCAAATGGAAGCTTGCCTATCTGCCTTGCTATCCAAATGAAGCTCATTTTCGAGTTTGTCTCTACTCAACAAATGACCCTTCACATCTTCGAATGAGAGTTTGTCTCTGCCATAAATCAGGGTCTCCCTGAAAGACTTGTATGAAGGGGGTAAAGAGCACAATAATAGCATAGCCTGATCTTCATCGTCAATATGAACCTCAACATTCTTTAAATCATTTAAAAGAGTAATGAATTGACTGATGTGATCTCTAAGAAGCTCACCTTCATTTATGCGAAACGTAAATAGATGTTGTTTCAACACTAAACGGTTAGCCAGAGACTTAGTCGCATAAAGAGTTTCTAACCTTTTCCATAAGGCGGATGAGGTTTTCTCCATCAATACCTCCTGCAATACCGTATTCACGAGGCACAACTGGATTGCAGACAAAGCCTTTTCATCAAGCTCTTTCCATTCTGTTTTATTTAGATTCTCAGGTTTTTTTCCCGGTAACAACCTTTTTCAAACCGGATTGAACTAGAATTGCCATCATCTGAACTTGCCACAGATTAAAATTTGTCTCACCATCGAACTTCTCAATTTCAAACCTTGTTGCTGTCATATCTGAATGGGCTGATCTATGAAAATTGAACTAGCTCTGATACCACTTGTTAGGATCGACCTGATTAAGCAACGAACAAGTAATAATAGCGGAATAAATTGAGAAATTGGACACACAAATTTAACGTGGAAAAACCCCTCCAAAGAGGATAAAAAACCACGAGCAAATATAATTTTACTATAATGGCAACAGAACGAAGAGTACAAAAGATGGAGATAAAAACTAAACCCCGAAAATAAAGAACCCTCAAAACGTAAACACAAAATTTTCTAAATGTGTTATGATATCTAATATCTAATGGGTGTATTTTCTAAGGTTGTAAAAGAGCCTATTTATAGGCTAAATTCATAGGTCAAATAATAATAAAATAATCTAACTAATCAGTGTTTGATTGAAACAAATAAACATAGTTTAACTAGAAAATTACTTCTCAAATTTGACTGAAAATAGGAGTCATACTTAACAGGTTAACTTAACAGGTTATATTGTTAAGAGAGACAATCCCAAACTGTGAACATAAACCAAACATGCATAGGGTTTTTGAGAGACATATTCCAACTAATCTTTACTTTAGCTCCACTCCACGTTACTTTACTTTTACAAACGAGAACAGTTCCTGCAACGTGGAGCAACCCAATCCATTGATCCATCACAGGCTCCACTTTATGGTCGTTGGATAATACATTTATAAATGGGACCCATATGACTTGTGTTCCAGATCAGCAAGAGAGTTTGTACATTAAGCTTGGCCGGCTTTGTTTTGGACAACCCCCCAGTGACTGTATTATTACATGTATATGTCTGCTATTATAGCTTCAATTATTTAAATGCTTCCAACAATAAACTCTAAAACGTTTCAACTAACATCATCACGTGTCTAGTTTTTAAAATTTTGTTAACACAAAAAGATTAAATGGAATCATATATAAATACACACCAAAGATGTTAATTATTATCATTAAATATTGATTAATCTTATAATTATAGGCTTAATAATTTTGGAAGAATTATTAATCATGAATTCCATACATTAAATTAATATTTTGAGATTCTGTTTATATATATATATATATATATATTTAATAGGTGTCGTCTGTTGTTTCATGTATTTATTTTTCTAGGTCTGTCAAAAGCCCAGGTTGATTATGGCAAATGCTTTTTTTTTTTCAGTTAAAATTAAATTTTTTTAAAGAATTATGTTTAAATATTTATTTGACTTTTAAAATATTGAAAATATTAAAGATAAATAGAAAAATTTAAATTTGAAGTGAAATGGGATGTGACGAGGATGGATATATCCAACATCTATGGAGGTTGTTGTGGTTTTTAAGATTATAAATCCATAGTGGACCGAGTCGAGTTGTATAGCAGAACATGCCAATTGTGAAGTGGTGATGCATTTAGCAACATCTGCACCCCGCCCGCTCCATTGTTATCCCTACTTTTATTCTTTTCTTTTGAATTAATTTGGTTATTAATTCAAATTCTAGTTAAATTGTTCTTTTTAGAATAGAAAAGTTGATTGTATACTGCTAATTTTTTTTTAAAGTGCACCAAGTATTCACAAGTATCAAATTATTACAAACGTATTGTCCAAGTAACCACTATGTAGAATCAAACTATTACAGCACAAATAAATTAAGAATTGATATAATCCAAACTAAAGCCAACTAACTAGCCTAAAATTTCCATACATAATGGGACTTAGAGACCTACACTGTTAGAGTTGTGTGACCTAAATTCCTGTTAAAAAAATGGCAAGATAGGAGGATTTGTGGGATCTGTATAGAAATACACTTTTTCTATTTGATATTGATTTGAATAAGGTGTTTCAACCTTACTGTATTGCTTCTAGACTTTGATTAGAATAAGGTTTTTAAACCTATAAATAGATGTAGTCGACTATCCTCTTGTATCATTCGAATTCAACAGTTAGTGAATTTTTTTCTCCTCTACTCGTGGTTTTTTCCCTGAAAGGGTTTTCACGTAAAATGTGTGTGTGTGTGTGTGTGTTGTATTTTTCTCTCTTTCTTTGCGATTTATTGTCATTATTGACGTTTGAATTTCACATACACCTCGGCAGTTAGGACCCAAGGCCTCCACCTTTGACAACTCACATGTACTTCATGTAAGATTTTAGCCCGTATTATTAACCTTTTTAAATTTAAAATCAAGTGACCCAATTTAAAGTGATTAAGTTATTTACTTTAATAACAAATTAAATCCTATATGTTCATTGGGTTATTTGATGGATGTATTGGATTAAAGTTGATCATATATAAATTGATCTTTCCTTTACTTATTAGGGTAACACAAATAAACTAATAAAAAACTATAGCCTCTATCATAAGGATTTGTGTAATAAACGGGAAAAAGTTAAGAGAGAGAAACTAATTTATCTTGAGGTTATTCTTCATCAAATTCATTGGTCGACTTTAATTCTGCATTAGATAATTCTTTATATTTGTGAAATTCATATTATTCCAAAAATTCTAGAATTATTATTCATGCAATATTAGATCTTGGTTTGCATAATCTCAAGATCTTGAATATTTTACATTTCATTGCTAAAAATGGATAATTTTTATGAATTTTTTGATATTTTAACAATTTATGTATTTTTTGAAATTTTTATGAAATATACATGGACTTTGACGTGGATTATCATGATAGTGTCAAATAAATTTTAATAAACCAAACAACCTTTCTGTTAAAAAAAGAAGAAGAAACAATTTGTCTAAAATTTGAAGATTATGAGCCAAATTATATGTTGTAATAGGTACGTATGTGTTTAAAATTTGATCCAGATATTTTAAGTATGCTCTATGTGTCAGATCTGAACTAATATTTAACACCTAAATTGATGTCTAGGATGATGGGAGGACTTAATTGACACGATATTAATACTTTGGGAATTCATTTGATTCAAGTAATGTAAGATTTTGGAATAACATTTTTTGGTTTGGATTTCAAACATTATCTTGAGCCAAGAATCTTACCTTCCCAATAGATCCAAGATTTCAAAAAATAGGGACGGATTTTACTGCCACATCTTCCTTATGTAATCTTACACTCCATGATAATTTGAGATATTTAACAATTTTACCCCAATTTTAATTCTATGATTCTTTGATATATTTTTCAACATTTAAATTATATATTTAAACCCGTGCCAATCAAATGTCTGACAAGAGATTTAACTATCATTCCATTTAAGTCAAGACTAACAAAGACAATTTAGTAACATAGGTTTTTAGAAAATGTTATATTCCAACTAAATAAACGAAATAAGACAATGTGACATACATAATAATGTGCTAATTAATTTTACATCTACATAATTCAAATCTATGTATAATGCGTCCTACTATTTCACTCAACACTTATTAATTTATCTCAATAAAATTTACTTCGAGAAAATATTTGGTACCAATGGAGTTTTTTTCGATAAGGTACAGAAATTTTTCAAATCTTTTTACGATGATGACATTTTATACAATTAGTGTACTTTTCATATGAAAACTACTACAAATAAACAAAATTATTATACTAATTGGATCCACAAACTTTTTATGTTGTGATTTATTTTCTTTCTAATATCAGAAATAACTTTATGCACTACCGAATATTATTATTGAATAAAATAAAGATCAAAAGAAGGATATATATATATTTTAAAAGACATATAAATTTATTTATACTTTAATTTCTACTCAAATAAACACTTAATTTTTAATTTATTAATTTACAAATAATTTAGCACATTTTTTTTTTACAATTTAGCATATTATTTGAAATTATCATTTATTTGACTACATACCAAACAAGTTTTTCGTACATTTAGAATTTAGTCATTATAATTTTATTTTAAGGAATTTAGTCTTTTTTTTTAAATTTTAAAACATGTAAGTCCAATTGTTAACACCATTATTTTTTTTTTTTTGTTAAATTCAAGTTCGTTATAACACCATTATTTTTTTACAAGACTATCAAGTGTTTTTTTTTTTAATTCCAAAATTTCACATTAACAAATTTATCAAATGAATTTTGCATGTATTAACAATTAGATCTAAATTTTGAAATAAGAAAATTGGGGAGACTAAATTCCTTAAAATAAAAGTAGATGACTAAATTCCAAGTATACAAAAAATACAAGAACGTGAAGCATATTTTAACCAATAAAAAAAATCCTAATTTGAATGAATAAAAATAGGGTAAACTACACGGGTAGTCACCCAACTATTAGCAAGTTTCTTTTTTGGTCACTTAACTATGAAAAGTTACAAAATGGTCACCCAACTATTCGATTTTTTCTTTTTTATTCACGTGCAATTAAATGGTTAATGGAAATATGATGTGTTCGTTTTTAAAATAGGTATAATAGTAGTAACTTTAAGCCTCAAACATTGATTACATTGTGTCAATTTAGTCTTTATTCTAAAAAAATTAACCATTGATTTTACACATTGTGTAATTTGGTCCTTCTTGCAATTTTGCATTTTTTTTTTTACCCTTTCACCTAAAAAGCTCACAAAAAAAGTATCAACTAAATTTGATAAAAAAATTACCAAAAATGGAAGCACCCAAAAACACAATATCACAATTTTCACCTTTTCTCGTTCTTTTCTTTTGATACTTTGATTCTCCACCTTTGAATTGAACACTGCCGATTGAGATTGCTCAGTCACTCTTTACCGATTTCATAAGATTCATGCTTGAATCTTGAATCATTCTACGTTTGTTCAGATAAGTTGCTCTTGATTTTATTGTCTTTCTCGCCACTCATTTAGTTAACCCACTATTACAAGGAAAATGAAAGTGTCTTTGAAATCACCAACTTCTAGAGTTGGAGCTATAATAAGCTTAGCCAAGTCCGGAGAGTGAATAAGTTGAACGGCTTGAGGACCTAGAAGTTCAAAGAAAGCCATGATGAATTTGCATTATCGATTGCCAAAAGGCGATATTATAGATGGATTTCGTTGATAAATAGGAGCGATTAAAGTGTTGTCACTTCGTCCCTTTATGGCGTTATCCATGTGTTTGACTCAATGTATAAATGTTGAGGGCTAAATTTGTTATTATACCAATTTTAGAAGTTGTCATGCTATATTTCCGTTAGCCATTTAAAGGTTAGTGACCAAAACAATAAAAAGTTGAATGATTGGGTAATCATTTTGTAACTTTTCATAGTTGAATGATAAAAAAAAAAAAACTGTAATTTACCCATAAAAATATAACAACTTATTTAAAAACATATGAAATAATTCAAGATTTTGTAGAAAGAATGATGACGTTAAACATGATATATTAGTTAACCCAGTTTGGCAGTTTTCAAATCTATTTTTTTTTCTTCTCCTCTTTTCATTGCTCCCATAAGCTTGGGGACCATATGCATTGGAAACCCATGGGACAAGTGAGGGTCTACAAAGGCCAAGTGTTGGTTCCTTTCAAGAACATGGCTGCACCTCTTTATACAGCTAAGGCCATTTCCAGCTTGTCCATCTCAAGCTATATAGCCAAACCACATGGTACCCCCTTCACCATCTTCATTTCATCAATGAATCTCTTCTGCCATCCTTGTTTTTTATTTGAAAATTTTACACACTATAATGATCATAAGATGAAGGGAGTTTGATTAGGTTCATCCTCTAGGTAGGTATCTATCTTTTCAAGTTTTTTTATTTATTTTAATTTTTACATATTATAGAGAACATTATTGGGTTTCATTTTTTTAATAATATATAAACTAATTAAAACAATAGGTTATTATGTGATATATTGCTTGTAGAATGTATCAAATGATTTTCTTTAAATAAACTGTATTTTTTCTTAAATCATTCTTTAAAGAAGAACTGAGCGGTTTGATTTCTATTTGTTTATGTTTTGTTTGCTTGGCTAAATAAATGAACATTAATAAGATTTTAAGGGTCGTTTATTTATGTGCCAACAACCCAAAAAAATTGGTGGTTCAGAGCTTTGTATTGATATTTAAGATTCAGGGTTTAAGTTCTAACAATTAATAAATCGTATAAAACTTGTTTAATATTCACGAATTTTCTAACTTTACCCTTCTTTGCTACCTAGATTCGGTTCTTATCCCAACCCTTCCTCTTATGTATATATGTAAAAGACATTGGAAGAACAACTTATCATTTACACATATAAATACACATGCTATGTCTCAACACTTCTTTATAAATGGAAATGAGCAAATTTACAAGAGCCATTAAAACCCTTTTTTTTAAAGAAAAAATCATTTATCACTTCTCCCCCCACCCCCATTTTGCCTAACTATTTGTTTGCCTAGACAAATTCATGTGCTTTTTCTTTCCTTATCATATAACTATATAATAATTGATGCCAAAAATTCATGGTGGATCCCTCTCTACATTCTTAATTTCTCATTTGTATCTACACATACAATAAAACTTATAACTAACTCCTTTTGTTCTCATTCCCTTTTTAAATCATATACTAACAATTATTTATCATCAACTATAAAGTTTCTATGCCATATATGCAATAGTGCCAACAACTTGCCAACTATAAACTAGCACCTAATTTTCATCTCTTACCAAATAAAATTTTTGGGACATGTTTTCATTCTTTTTTTGGGTTTTGTAAAAGAATCACAATTTTAAGCATTCAATTAAATTTTTGTTTTTGAGTAATTGAATCATTGTCCTAATTTCAAAGGCATTTCACTAATCATCAATAAGGATCAAACTTCATTTTTGTAGGGACCATATATAAATGTAGTTGGGTAGTTTTGGTTGTATTAAAAAATTGCAATATATTATCTAATTAATGTGTTGAACCAAACTATTTGTGTATCTAATTAAAGTAGCAAACTTCATCATTGGATCCCAACTTCAAAATCCCCAATTCATATTTTAAAACAAAAAAGAAATTTGAAGACTAAAAGTGCAAAATTATAGAGGGTTTTAGTTGGATCAACTAATTATGAAGGAATTTTAATCCATTTTTAAAAGCTATAAAAAGAAGGGGGAGATGTCATGAGGAACCCACCAAGTCACCAAGGTGGTTAATGCTTGCAAACAAGATCCTTGTTTAAAGGGAATTAAGATAAATTAATTTATAAATCAATGAGGTTTCTCTCTTTCTAGTTTCAATCTTAGTAATATTAATCATACATGATTCTTTTTGGTACATTTACTGTTTACAAATTGGGGAGAAGATTAACACATAAATTTTATCATTTCCCTTTTAGGGTATGTTTGTTGGAGGAATATAATATTTTTGAAAGTAACGTGAGATTTTAGTGTTCAAGGATTGGACCGAATCGGATTAATGTAAAATTGTAGACTTATCTTTTAGGTTTGGGTTCTATTCAACCTGAAAAATGGGTCTAAAATTCTGTTCAAGTTAGACTTAGATTAAAAACAATAAACCCGAGCTCGACTCGGTTTGCCTGTATTAATTTTTTAGATTATTTTTATATAAAAACAAATTTAAAAAATATAATACATCAAATACACTAAAAATATTAAAATAAATGTTTTTCAACAAATTGGAAATACATTAAAAAAGTCTTCATACTTAAATAACACTAAGATAGTTGCAACTTAGCAAGCAAATGCATCTAAAATAGTAGTAAAATTAACAATAAACAAAAGCTATATGATATCCAAACAATAATAACAAAATAGTAGTAATATAATAACGAAATAGTAGCAAAACAGCCTGACCCATTTAGAAAATAAGCCTTATTTTTTGTGCAAGCCCATTTTTTTAACTTATATTTTTGCCCAAACCCTCTCACTTTTCGAGCAAGCCTTTGGGCCTAGGTAGATAGCTCAGCTTATGATTAGGTCTACTCTCATATTTATTTTAAAGTTATTTATCTTTGATTCTAGTAGTATTTTAAGATTTTAGTTTATTTTGTAGGTTAGTTTTAGTCTTTTATTTATATTTAATTTATGTTTTTAATTTATCATATACAGATAGTGTTAATTTAGATTCATTTTTTAGTGTTAAGTAGGTCTGACATAGCATAGACAAAAGATTGCTCAATATATGCAAATAAGACATTTTTCTACTCTAACAAAAGATTTGTTCATTGGAACCGCGTGAGTACTTGATGAAATTTTAAGAGTTAGCAAAATTTTATGGGATGTAAAAGGGAGAAAGACTTGAACTAAAAAAAATATGGAGAAAAAGAGGGAGAACCCACCAAAGTATTGAAGCATTAAGGATTGACAAAATTTATTGAGAAGACTCAATTTCTCGATGAATTTTTTTTTCCTATGACTAGTTATTATTTTTATTTTATGATGTTTTTCAATTCCCTCGTGAATTAAATTTTCTTTCTAGGATTGCAATTTAATTAATTAAATATTTTTCTATTTCCATCTTTTTTTATAAAGATATTTGATTTTTTTTATTCATTATTATTATTTATTGATAATAGTCTGATCAATTATTAATTTGAAAAAACTTAAAGAAATTAGAAAAGGACATGCCGTTTTAGGCCTAGAATGAATAACCATTTGTCTAAATTAGATGGGTCAATTCATGATTCATAATTAGGATGAGAATATACATGATTACCTTGAGTAACTATAAGAGAGGTTTGTTTTTAACCAATATGGTCTTAATTATTAGCATAAGAATGTAACTCAACAGGATTAAATTAATTCTTTAGTTGCTTGGGAAAAAAATTAAGGGAATTTTAGTACCTCAAGTTAGTATATTAGGATAAATTGGGTGGGCAGAACAATTACCTAATACATTGATTGCTTATTACTCTTTATTTGATTTAGTTAAAAAATTCCTTTATTGATTTATTAGGATAGATATTGTTGTAATAATTGGTGATTAGTATCATAATTAGTAATAATTCTTCGTGGGGACGGTATTTTTTAAACTACTTGTTATAATACGTACACTTGTATGTGTCATATTCGATTAACATTATCTTAAGCCGAATCTCGCAATCTTAATAGTGTTAAGATTTTGAAATATAAGCGTAATCACTAATATCTATACCTTCTCTTGGTAAAATGATATTTTTGACAATCTTACTTCATTTATAATGTCTTCGACTAATTTTACATAAACTAAAATGAAATAATAATAATCATCATAATAATAATAACTAATTAATCAAATTATCTAGTTGTTTGAGTAACATCTCAACTATATATATTTATTTCAAGTTGAGAAAAAAATTAACATTTAATCTATTATATTACATTTTGTTTTATTACATTTTGCTTTGATTATTACTTATATAACAAATTTATTATTTTTTAAAATCATTTTGATCAAATTTGCCCATAAGCTATAACCAATAATGTTTTAATAAAAAAAATAATTTTCTCTTCTTTCTTTTCCCTATCACTTTGATTTAAAGAGAAAACCTAGATAAATTGTATTTTCTTTTCAATTTCAATTTATTTATTCTAGATAAATTGTATTTTCTTTTCAATTTCAATTTATTTATTTGAGAAAGGAGATATGAAATTAATTTATTAGACAATTGTGTAAAATAAAATATTATAAGCTTCAACTTTTTGTAGTAATCAATAAAAAAGGCTTAAATATATATTTAGCCCCTGAATTTAACATTTTCTCTTAAATTGATATTTATGGTTTGTTTTGTCTCAACTCGGTACTTGAAATATTTTTCCGCCAACTAGTCTAGTTTATCCTACTCACATGAATGCTTTAATGATTCATATGTTTGAACTTAAAATGACATTTACCAATTCAGGGTTCCAAAATGACCATTTACATTATAAAATTGACTCAAACTTTAGGTACATGCTATATATTTAAAACATAAAGAACTATACAACTATTGTTGAGTCGAGAGTTGCAGACCGGATGCTGGATCACTCCTCAAGTCTTCGAAATCTACTAATACATGTGCACGGAATAAACAAATCGTACGCTGAACGATAAAGCTCAATGATACTTTCATTATTCAAATCAATATTACATTAGAAATAACATGATAAAGTTTCCATCTATGCACAATATAGTTTTCACCAATTCAATTCACATATCATGCCTCATGTATCAAACTCATTTACTAACTCATTTGGCGACACATATAAACATTACATATGTAACACCCCTAACCCGTATCCGCTACCGGAACAGGGTTACGGAGTGTTACCAGAGATTTTCAGAACATTTACAGATAATTCATGCAAGTTACTATTCAAATTCTGAAATCATTCGTAATGTCTCTTAAATGGACCCTCGAGGCCCAATACGAGCATTAGAATCGAGTCCGGACTTAATCGGAACCTTTAAGAATTTTTCGCGAACTTACAAAATTTTTCCAAGGTGCAGGGCTCACATGCCCGTATGGTCCAAGGGACACGCCTGTGTGACCCTGGGACACGTCCGTGCTACAGGCCGTGTTCGACCCTGTGTAACTCTCTGACTTGTGCACACGGCCATGCCAGACGCCCGTGTGCTAGGCCGTGTGGTTAATTCAATTTTCATAAAATTAGGTGCAAGTTTCACACGGCCAAGACACACGTCCGTGTTCTAGGCCGTGTAGCACACACGGCTGAGACACACACCCGTGTCTCTGCCCGTGTACTCAATTCTGAGCATTCTGTTTCTCAAAATTAAGGTGCAGGGGACACATGGCCTAACCACACGCCCATGTACCAAGTCGTGTCTCACACATGGTCTAGACACACGCCCGTGTGTCTGCCCGTGTGGACAAAATAAAGTCATCTCTAACTTCATTTCTCACCCAAAATCACACCAATGACCTGCACTTAAACTTACATCCAAATACCAACCATTTCAAGCATTCAAGTTAAGCAAACTTCATCATTCAACATGGCATATCATTACATGCATTCATGTTTATAATCTTACCTTGGTTTAGTCCATATGTTAGACATAATTTGATCAACTACTTAACACATATGTAGCTACCATAGTATGACATTACAAATATATCAAAACAAACCATTACTAGCCATTCCAATGGCTAGATTACAAGCATCATTTACATTTACATGCCAATAGGGCCAATATAAACTAGACATGCCATTGTAACCATAATTGCTTTACCATATTGTACCGACATGGGCCGATAGATAGTGTGAGTGATCTCTCCCAAGCTTCTAATCCGACGAGCTTCCGATTTACTCTAAAACAGGGAAATAAAACTAAGTAAGCATAAAATGCTTAGTAAGTTCGTATAACATGGTACTTAACTTAACATTCATTCTATTTTGAGGTAACTATGTAAGGCATATTCAATCAATTTACCCTCAAGCCCTACACATATCCTCATTGCCCTTATTAGTCATATAATCCATAATAACATCAAAAACATATATGGGGTCAACAACAATCAAGTTTCCATGCACATATGCTTCCCACAACATGTATTCATTCATCATGTATAAATCATCTCTTTATATTACAAGTATAATTTCATAATAGTTCATCTCGAGTTCAGATCATTTCATATCAGAACTTTACTCATATTACTCGGAATATCAAGATCACGATTAGTACACTCAAGGTGTATAAGTCTATAATCAATGATGTACATACTCATCATTTCATATTTCTATATATCAATTATCACGTATCGTCATTTTCATGTATTTCAGGCCGATATGTGTAGTAACTCATTTCTTATTCATGTCTTCACATGTGAAGAACTTTTACCCATTGAATTTATTCGAAATATCAATGGGTACACAGGTAGTACACTCGAGGTGTACGAATCAGAATCCGTCAATTCATGTCCAATGGTACCCATAAGGTACTATTTCAGAGAGTACACTCTCGAGCCACATATATAAAAACAACAGGATTATCAGTCCAGGCTAAATCCTTTTTATGACATATGCTCTAAAGAGCTTGATCTGGATTACCCGTTCGGGCTAAATCTAATCCATAACATATGCTCGAGAGGACTTATATTAGGATTACCCGTCTGGACTAAATCCTTTCATAAATGAGGTCAATAGGATTACTCATCCGAGCTAAATCCCGTCAGAAACAAATGCAGGACCCCATTCATTTCGGGAAATCACATAACCATCGATTTTCATTTATTCAAACGGGATTTAACATTTTCCGAACATAATTACCCATGTGATTATTTCATCTATTTATCACAATTGTATCCAATAATTCCTTTAATCACATTCACTATTCAAACCATGTACAAGAATAACATTTTATCATTTAAATCAGGCATTATCATTTATCTGGTATTTCTCGGATATGTTTACAGGACTTAACTTTTGTTAAGTATTCTTGATCATGTAACAAAGTTCATATTTATAACATTCAAATAATTCACACATATACACATTCACTACAAGCATATGAATATACATAATTTAGTTACACGAACTTAACTCGACAATGTTCGTGTACGTAAAATCTACTAATCCGACATTTTCCTCTTTCCTCTAACTAACTCTGAATTTGGTCTATACGGATCTATATGAGTAAATTTAACATCAATTTATCATATTTCTTATTCAAGTGGACTCAATTTTCATCCTAGGCAAAATTATCATTTTGCCCCTAACTTTTCTATAAATTCCCTTTCGTCCCTAGGCTCGGAAAATGAAACTAGTGCAATTTACTCCCTATTCCAAGCCTAACCAAAATCCCATTACAAAATTTATAGCACATGTATTCATAAAAATTTAGAATCTTTCATCAAATTGTAAACTTTACATTTTAGTCCCTAAATCATATTTTCATCAAAAATCACTTTTAAAAGTTGTTTATCTATCAATAACCTTTCATTGGCTACCATAAATTTCTAATTTTCAGCATATTCATCCATGACCCAAATTTCATACCTTGATAACTTTTCAAATTAATCCCCCAAATAGATAGATTAAGCTATCTCGGCTTCAAAAATATCAAAATTATTAAAAATGGGGCTTGATTACTTACCCAAATAAGCTTGATAAGTCTTCTTCCTCTCTCCTAGGGATTCCATGGAAATATTTGGGGAAGATGATATGAAATTGTTTCTTTTTCATTTAATTAAATTGCCACTTAATAACTTTTCATCTTTCTAATTTAGTCCTTAGCCTCTTTTTTTTCCATGGATGAGTCATAACAAAATATCTACATACTTCTCTTTAATGGTCTGATTACCATATAAGGACATCTAGTTTTGAATTCTATAGCTATTTAGTCCTTATAGCTACTAGAATTCAACTTTCACATTTTATGTGATTTAGTCCTTCTCGTAATTAAACACTTAATCAATAAAATTTTCATATCAAAATTTTCACACGACACGTCTATCATAATACAGTCTATATACTAAAATAAAAATAAATTTTATTTTCGGCTCGGATTTGTGGCCCCAAAACCACTGTTTCGATTTCACTAAAATTGGACTGTTACAACATACCATGTTTATGATTGATGACGTCACGAACTAACTAAAATACGACAAAGACAAGCGCACCTATTGAACAGTAGTATAGCTATGGTGAGTCCAGAATATCGTATCCACGAGGACTAAAAGTACTAGTAATTACTATCTTTTTATTATTTAGCCTAATAATTAAAGGAGTGTTTTAATCTAAAATTGAACTAACTAATTAACTATGAGCGCTACAGAGATAAAATTGGGAAAATATTTGAAGAAAACCAATGAGAGAGACAATACCCAAGTAGAAATCCACCTAGATTTCACTTATTATTATGATTCTGAATTAAATGATTTATTCACTTGCCTTGATCCATAGAAATCCCTAAATTATGTTAATATCTCTTTCGAGACTACTAACAACTGACTCTAGGTTGATTAATTGAAATTTCTTTCTAATTAAAACCCCTATTATCGCATTAACTCGATCTATGGATTTCCTTATTAGATTTGACTCTAATCCGGCAGATTTATGTCGTCCTATTTCTAGGATTGCAATCAACTCCGCTCAATTATGCTAGATCTACTCTTAAGCAGGGACTTTTTCTCCACTGATTAAGCACATCAAACTTGTATTAATATCCTGAAAATATTAAGGCAATGATTAAGAGCACATAATTAAGAACAAGAACAAGTATTTATCATGTAATTCAGATAATTAAATAATAAGATTCATCATAGGTTTCATCCTCCCTAGGTATTTTAGGGAGTTTAGTTCATACTCATATAGGAAAACATCTCAAAATAAAAATAACAACAAGACATGAAAAACTCAATAAAACTTCAAAGGAAATTCAACTGGAGATCTTCAATCTTGAATGAGATCCTGCTTCCGAGATGATTCCGACGGCCTCCTTCGAGTAAATTCTTCGTTCTACTTTGCGTGCCTCCTTTAGGTCTTCTTCTAGTATGTATTTATAGACTTTTGAATGCTCAGAAACCCTAAAAATTGGCTTTTTTTGCGTGTTTGGGAAACAGGGAGCGATATCGACACGGGCTGGCACATGGGCGTGTGGCCTGCCCGTGTGGATCTTGAAAACTCCGATTTTGGCCCCTTTTTCGCTCCTTTTGCTCCCAAATGCTCTCTTAAGTATAGAAACATGAATTTAGGGGATTAGGAGTATCAAATTCACTAATTCTCATCATAAATCATCCAAAAATATGCCAAGCATGGAATTAAAATATGTTACATTTATGGTTTATCAAATATCCCCACACTTAAGCATTTGCTTGTCATCAAGCAAAATCCTCAACTCACAATTAAAACTAATTCTTTTCAACTTATAATCCTCATCAATAGTGTTTCGAAATAATTCACAAATAATCATGCATTGAGATTTCAACTAAAAGAACATTAAAGTCTCAAACAATCCAAGTCGAGTATTTTAACATGAAAACATAGGTATTTCCTCTTATCTAAGTAATTACCTTTAATTCAAAACTAACAAGAGTTGACATCCTCACTAAAGATTCACTCAAATCACTCAAAATGTTTAAGGTTCAGAAATAAGCACTCAATAGTCAATTATGAAAAGTCATTACCATAGGCTTGCATGAAAATCAAATCTCCACCACTATAATTTGAGATGATACACAAATTAAAAGGTCTTTAAAGGGTTGTAATGGGGCTTCGGTTAGGGGTGTGGGTAAAGGCTGAAAAAGAAGGTTAGAATCGAGATTGAATTGAAAAAGAAGAAGACTAATGCTGAATAATTACATCAATGGATAACTAATCACGAATAAAAACGAGCTTCTCCTTAAAAATTAAACTGTTCAAGCTCAAGCCTCATAGAACTAAGTAGTAAACAATGTGTATTTTTTTTTTCGAACAATAGAGATAATAAGTAATAATATGCAATTTTTTTCTCTTTTTTTTGAATAATAAGAAATAATTTACTAACTGAATAAAAGAACATCGTCAGGCATCAATTCAAATTAAATCTCGACAAAAAAGGAGTCAATAAAATAGGAAAAATTCTCAATGAATCAAAAATAATGAGTTATGGGTTAATATTAAGGGTAAATTAAGAATGGTGTTTTAGGCTCGAAAGGGGTTCACTAAGGGTTAATTATGAAGATAGGCTTTTTATGGGACAAGTGGGTTAAATCCTTAGTGCCTTTATCATCTCAGTATATCAAATCAAAGGTGTGGTCTCGACATGTATAATCGAAGCAAGTTTTAGAATAACAAATCAATATTGACACACTCATAACCAATAATAAAAGTGAGCAAGAAAAATATATGCTCTAAAGGCTCAAATTCTCACAAAAATTTATGGCTTTTGATGTCAATCCTGTAAATTTCAAACTTCAAGATACTACCTCAATTTAGGGAAACAACCTAGAAATTTTTAATTCTGAAAAATCAACTTATCATGCTTGATTCTCTAATGTCTTAAAGTTTAAACAATCAATGCACAATTACCTATACTTAATCCAGAACATATCAATAAAAATTCATTCTAATAGTAATATGAGAAAATTACTTAAGAACAAGACATAATTCAGGGATTTTCTAATAATCATATAAATAACCTCCCCACACTTAAGATATACATTGTCCTCAATGTATGAATATATATAATGACAGTATAAGTAGAATGTCAAAAGAGAGGGAGAGAAGTGAAACTGCCCTGAATTTTGGATGAAGTCCTCAAATTAGTGACTAGCGGAATTGCAGAGAAGGCTAAATGTAGTGCATGATTCTGAGCAAGCTATTAAGAAAATAAATACAACTGGTGGAAAAGATTAAAGGATTACTCGATTAGGAACAACCATAATAACTAAAATATAGTTCAAAATATAATAGACAAGTCTTTAAAAGATAATAAGAAACATAAAAGAAAAATAACATAAAAATAAAAATAAAAATAAAAATAAAAATAAAAATAGAAATAGAAATAGAAATAGAAATAAGATAAAACAAGAAAACAAAATAAGAAAAGAGAAAAGGGGTTAGGGTTTTATAGGGTGACACGGTTGAGTGAGGGTCCCTGTTGAGCCACATGGCCATGTCACATGCCCGTGTGGCTTGTTTTCAACCCGTGTTCGTCGAGGGAAAAAAAATAGCCCAGTCTTCACACGGCCTCGGACACGCCTGTGTGTCCAGGCCGTGTGGTTCACACGGCCGAGTCGCACGGTCATGTATATCGTCCTTCGCTTCTCCCACGCCCATGTGGCTAGGCCGTGTCTCGCACACGGCCGTGTGCCTTGCCCGTGTAACTCTCTGACTTGTTTTAAAATTCAAAAAAAATTTACTCCAGGTTTCACACGGTCTAGGACACGCCTGTGTGTCTAGGCCATGTGGTCCACACGGTCGTGTCACACGCCCATGTAGTTTAATTTAAGGCCGTGTCTCTATCGATTTTTGGAAAAATTTTATCCCTGTTTCCATACGGCCAAGGACACGCCCGTGTGTCCAGGCCATGTGGGTCAAAAACCTGCATTTAAACATGAAAAAAAGTAAAAATAAACTAATTAGTAGGGTTAGTGCTCGGGTTGCCTCCCGAGAAGCGCTTATTTAGAGTCTAAGCTCAACTTACCTCTCATTCGCACGATCATGGTGGTTTGAGGAGTTAAAACTCCTCTCTCCTACTATCAATTCTAACATCAAAATAAGGTTTAAGTCGAGTACTATTTACCTTAAAAGTACCAAATTTAGAATGAGTTACCTCAACTGTACCGTATGGGAAGACATTTAGTATCGTAAAGGGAGTTGCTCCGTTTGCATTAACTTTGAAGTGACAACTCAAAAATCCATTTTATCTAACAGTACCTGGTCTCTAACCTTAAATTGATTGGTTCTATCCTTAAGCTCGACATAGTGTTGCTTATGTTCCTCTTTGACATAAGTCCGCCATTCGTCTAGTTCATCTATCTGTAGCATTCATCTTTCATGGATGGTTCCATTGTTGGCGCATGAACCAGAACGTGGCTCATTTGTGTTTTTTGAAAGAGTTTCCTGTAAAGAGGGTTGAATCCCATGATTAGTCTTATTAACAAGATTTATAGAATCGTCTTTATTACTTGATGTCTTAACCGAATCACGAGCTTGGAGCGTGGAAGTATCATCACCTACACGAAGTGTGAGTTCACCTGTACAAACATCAATGATAGTTCTAGCAGTTGCTAAAAAGGGGCGTCCTAAAATTAAAGGGCATCACTATCCCCATCCATGTCTAGGACAACAAAGTCAACTGGGAATATGAATTTATCAATTTTTACGAGTACATCTTCAACAATACCCCTAGGAAATCTAATGGTTTTATCTGCTAATTGAATACTCATCCTAGTTTGTTTGGGTTTCCCAAGACCTAGCTGTTTAAACATTTTGTAAGGCTTGACATTAATACTTGCCCCTAAATCAGCTAAAGCATTATTTACATTTAAACTACCAAATAAACAAGGAATAGTAAAACTCCCTGGATCCTTCAATTTGTTGCGTAGTTTATTTTGTAAGATAGCTGAGCACACTGCATTTAGCTCCACGTGCGACAAATCATCTAACTTCCGTTTGTTTGCCAAAAGCTCCTTTAAAAATTTAACTGAGTTGGGCATCTGCGAAAAAGCTTCAATAAACGGTAAGTTAATATGCAACTTTTTCAAAAGTTTAAGAAATTTACCGAATTGTTCATTTGTATGGTATTCCTTTGTCGCGTTGAGATATGGCACATGAGGTGTATACTCTTTACTTACCGATTTTTGTTCGTTGTGGCTTACCTCAACCTTACCATTGCTTACCACAGTTTCTCGCCTCGGTTCAGATTCAAATTCAGCTAACCCTTCTTCATCTCGAACAGTAATGGCATGAAGTTGCTCCCTTGGGTTAGTTTCGGTGTTGCTTGGCAAGCTACCTTGTGGTCGTTCTGAAATTATCTTTACCAATTGACCGATTTGATTCTCAAGCCCTTGGATCGACGCTTGTTGATTTTTGAGTGTTGTTTCGGTGTTTTAGAAGCGGGTTTCTAACATCGAAATAAATTTCGTCAGCATCTCTTCAAGGTTTGGCTTCTTCTCTTGTTGGTAGGGTTGTTGTTGGAAGCCTGAAAGGGGTTGCGGTCTCTGATTTCCTTGTCCATCCCAATAGAAATTGGGGTGGTTCCTCCAACCTGCATTATAAGTATTATTATAGGGATTATTCTGAGGTCTAGAATTATTACCCATATAGTTAACTTGTTCGTCTTTTGTGCTAAGGTTGTAGGATCGATTTTCTGGATGGTTCCCTCCTTCATTTGTGTCGAATTGCATCATCGGATGTATCTGCGTAGAACCATATAAACCATCAATCTTTTTATTCAAGAGTTCTACTTAGTTCGATAACATGGTGACTGCATCAACGTTAAAAACACCGGCTGCTTTCATCGGCTTTGTCCTCATAACTTGCCACTGATAATTACTCAGTGACATCTCTTCTATAAACTCATAAGCCTCCTCAGGTGTTTTATTATTCAGAGTTCCACCGGCGGATGCATCAATCAACTGCCTAGTTGATGGGTTCAAACCGTTGTAAAAAGTTTGAACCTGTAGCCATAGAGGTAACATATGGTGAGGGAACCTTCTCAATAAGTCCTTATACCTCTCCCATGCATAGTAAAGAATTTCTAAATCTATCTGCACAAAAGAAGAGATATCATTCCTCAACTTTGCCGTTTTAGCCGGCAAAAAATACTTTAATAGAAACTTTTCGGTCATTTGTTCCCAAGTAGTGATGGAACCTCGTAGTAACGAGTTCAACCACTGTTTAGCTTTATTCCTCAATGAAAAAGGAAATAACCGAAGGCGAATGGCATCGTCAGAAACGCCATTAATTTTAAAAGTGTCGCAGAATTCTAAGAAATTAGCCAAATGAGTATTTGGGTCTTCGTCCTGCAAACCATCAAACTGAACAAACTGTTGAATCATTTGAATATTATTAGGTTTCAGTTCAAAATTATTTGCAGCAATAGCAGGTCTAACAATACTCAATTCAGCCCCAATTAAATTGGGCTTGGCATAAGCGTACATAGTACGAGGAGCAAGATTTGCAGTAACCACAGGAGGTAGCAGATTATTCTGATTTTTAGCCATCTCCTCAATAATAACAATAACTTCCTCTTGCTCTTTTATTATACTTTGTCGACTCTGCCTCGCTTCTCTACGGTTTCTGCGAGCTGTACTTTCGATCTCACTGTCGAATACTAGAGGTCCTGACGGGTTTCTTCTAGTCATAAACTAAAGGAACCTGCCTGAAGCAAATAAAAGAAAAGTTAGAAAATTAAAATACAAAAAATAAATTGCAATAAAAAAAGGCTAAAGTAATAAAAATTAAGTGTTCCTAATATTTTAGTCCCCGGCAACGGCGCCAAAAACTTGATGACGTCACGAACTAACTAAAATACGACAAAGGCAAGCACACCTATCGAACAATAGTATAACTATGGTGAGTCCATAATATCATATCCACGAGGACTAAAAGTACTAGTAATTACTATCTTTTTATTATTTAGCCTAATAATTAAAGGAGTGTTTTAATCTAAAATTGAACTAACTAATTAACTATGAGCGCGACAGAGATAAAATTGGGAAAATATTTGAAGAAAACCAATGAGAGAGACAATACCCAAGTAGAAATCCACCTAGATTTCACTTATTATTATGATTCTGAATTAAACGATTTATTCACTTGCCTTGATCCGTAGAAATCCCTAAATTATGTTAATATCTCTTTCGAGACTACTAACAACTGACTCTAGGTTGATTAATTGAAATTTCTTTCTAATTAAAACCCTTATTATCGCATTAACTCGATCTATGGATTTCCTTATTAGATTTGACTCTAATCTGGCAGATTTATGTCGTCCTATTTCTAGGATTGCAATCAACTCCGCTCAATTATGCTAGATCTACTCTTAAGTAGGGACTTTTGCTCCACTGATTAAGCACATCAAACTTGTATTAATATCCTGAAAATATTAAGTCAAGGATTAAGAACACATAATTAAGAACAAGAACAAGTATTTATCATGTAATTCAGATAATTAAATAATAAGATTCATCATAGGTTTCATCCTCCCTAGGTATTTTAGGGAGTTTAGTTCATACTCATAGAGGAAAACATCTCAAAATAAAAATAACAACAAGACATGAAAAACCCAATAAAACTTCGAAGGAAATTTGACTGGAGATCTTCAATCTTGAATGAGATCCTGTTTTCAAGATGATTCCGACGGCCTCCTTCGAGTAAATTCTTCGTTCTACTCTGCGTGTCTCCTTTAGGTCTTCTTCTAGTATGTATTTATAGACTTTTGAATGCTTAAAAACCCTAAAAATTGGCTTTTTTCGCGTGTTTGGGAAACAGGGAACGATATTAACACGGGCTGAAAAATGGGCTTGTGGCCCGCCCGTGTGGATCACATGGGCGTGTGCCCAACCCGTGTGGATCCTGAAAACTCTGATTTTTTCCCCATTTTCGCTCTTTTCGCTATCAAATGCTCTCCTAAGTATAGAAACATAAATTTAGAGGATTAGGAGTATCAAATTCACTACAGACTCTTCGTGAGAAACAGTTGTATGCGAAGTTTAGTAAGTGTGAGCTTTGGCTCTGGGAAGTAACCTTTTTGGGACATGTGGTCTCTGCGGAGGGGATTTGTGTTGATCTTCGTAAGATTGAGGCTGTGTTGGATCGAAAATAGCCGAAGAATGTGTCTAAAATCTGCAGCTTTCTGGGGCTGACGGGTTATATTATCGACGCCTCGTAGAAGGGTTCTCCTTGATCACAGCACCGTTAACCAAGCTTCTGCGTAAGGGAGTTCCCTTTGTCTGGACTGATAAATAACAAGAGAGCTTCGAGAAGCTCAAATCTATTTTGACTCAGTTCGGTTACGTCTGACACCAATCAAAGGATTTCGTCGTATACAGTGATGTGTCGTATGTGGGTTTGGGTTGTGTACTGATGCAGGATAGTAAGGTTGTAGCTTATGCGTCACGTCAACTTAAGACGCATGAGGTAAACTATCCTACTCATGATTTGGAACTGGCTGCTGTAGTATTCGCTTTAAAGATTTGGAGGCACTAACTGTACAGTGAGAAGTGTATTATCTACACTGATCATAAAAGCCTTAAATATCTCCTCACTCAGAAGGAGTTAAACCTTAGGTAGTGTAGATGGGTTGAATTGCTTAAGGATTATGACTGCACCATCGAGTACAATCCTGGTAAGGCCAATGTGGTAGCAGATGCTTTGAGTCATAGGGCTATGACCGATCTGAAAGCGATGTTCGTTTGACTCAGTTTATTCGACGATGGGAGTCTGTTAGAGGAACTTTAGGTTAAGCCAATCTCGATTGATCAGATTAGAGGTAAACATATGGGGGATAAGTCTCTTGAGTTGCGTTTCCGTCAGGTTGAGACTGGCGATGCTACTGATTTTGGGATTAATAGTGATGGGGTACTTTGTTTCCACGGTCGGATTTGTGTACCGAGTGATGAGGAGTTGCGACAATCGATTCTGAGGGAGGTGCATAGTAGTCTTTATGCTATACATTCCGGTGGGAACAAGATGTACCGAGATCTCCGAGAGTTGTACTTTGGTGGCGAGTTGAAGTGAGTGGTTATTGACTTCGTTGCTCGCATTGTCGACTTGTCGTGAGTTAAGGGTGAGCATCGATTCCGCCGCTTCTTCTTGTGTAGCCAGAAGATATCGATGTAGAAATGGGAACGAGAAATAATTGACTTCGTTAGTGGGTTGCCTTTAACACCCACTAAGAAGGATTCTGTCTGGGTTATCGTGGATCGACTGACCAAGTCTACTCACTTCATTCAGGTCAGGACAGACTTTCCCCTCCAGAAATTGGCTAAACTATATATATCTGAAATAGTGAGATTGCATGGGGTTCCTGTCTCGATCATCTCCGATAGGGATCCTCGCTCCACGTCTCGGTTCTGAAAGAAATTACATGAGGCTCTAGGTTCAAGGTTGGACTTCAGTACTGCTTTTCATCCTCAGACAGATGGTCAGACGGAGAGGGTGATTCAAATACTGAAGGACATGTTGAAGAGCTGCGTGATAGATTTTCGAGGCAGTTGGGATGAGTACTTGCCTTTGGCGGAGTTTGCCTACAATAACAGCTACCAGTCTAGCATCTAGATGGCGCCTTACGAGGCCTTCAACGGTCGTAAGTGTCGCACTCCATTCTCGCTGGATCGAGTCCGTGAGCGACGTGTCTTCGGGTCCCGAATCGTTTCTAAAATCAAGATAAGATTCGAGTGATTCGAGATCGACTGAAAGTGGCATCTGATAGGCAGAAGTCCTATGTTGATCTGAGGAGAAAGGATATCGAATATTCTGTGGGGGACTTAGTTTTTCTCAAGGTCTCACCATGGAAGAAGGTTCTGAGGTTCGGTCGCAAGGGTAAGCTAAGCCCTAGGTTTATTGGGCGTGCATCGTGATTCTCGCGAGTGGGGCGATCGCATATCGATTGGAACTACCTCCGGAGTTGGATCGCATTCATGATGTTTTTCACGTTTCGATGTTGAGACGCTACCGCTATGATCCCACGCATATTGTTCCGGTGGAGGACATTGAGGTTAGACCAGATCTAACGTTTGAGGAAGAGCCGGTCCAGATTCTGGATCGCGATATTAAAGTTCTGCGAATGAAGTCTATCCCCTTAGTGAAAGTGCTGTGGCAGAATCATAGTACTGAAGAGGCCACTTGGGAGCCTGAGGATTCGATGCGTCAGCAGTATCCTCACCATTTCTGATCAGGTAAAATTTTGAGGACAAAATTTTCTTTCAGGGGGTAGAGTTGTAACGCCCCAAATTTCTTTAATTTCCTTCTTATGTGATTTTGGAGCGCAAAAATATTTATATGTGTTTCTGAAATTAATTGACACACAATGTCTATCTGCTTTAGTGGTTATGTGTTCTGGGTGTGTGTGGGAGGATCCCAAGTTCAAGTCACAACTTGGGTAAATTTTGGTATTTTTATGAATAAATCTCTCACTGGGGTCGGTAGGCTTTTAAGTTATTGTTGGTAAAATGATATCAGAATGGGTCTGCTGGTCTGGTGGTTAAGTGGAGTGTGGGTGTGTTGGAGGTCTTGTGTTCGATTCCCAGGGACGCCAATGGATAGTACTTTTGTTGCAAAATTCGGCTAAAGTTTGAGTTTTACTGAAAATCTGAGTAGTTGGGAGTTGGTGGAGAGAATTAAGGGAGTTTGAGTTGGGGTTTATCAGAAAATCTAATTCTGATTATTCTGTTTTTCTTTTTTCAAAATTCGGATGTTCCCATTCCTTTTCCTCTCTACATTGCTGCCGAATTTCCCCCCTTTTACGGTTTACAATCGTTTTCTTTTTTTCGTTTGGTCTCTGCAATCCACCGCTTAGGTTCTCTTTTCACGTTTTGGTAAGTATAGTGGTGAATTATTGTTTTGGAATCATGAATCATCGTTTACTGGGTTTCTTTTGGTGCTTAAGAGATAATCAAGGGGCTGGTAGATCTCAATTTACGCTGTGATTGAGGAAAAACCGGGGTTGTTCAAGCGAGGTAAGGTTGTCGATAGTTTTGGGATTTGACTATTGTAAGTAATTCAGATTAAGTGACTAAAATTGAGTTTCCAATTGTCGAATATAGGTTCTGGAGTGCTCGAGAGTGATTAAGCGTCGAAAACGAACCAGGTGTGTACCCAGAACCACCGAAAACGAGAATCGGTGAAAGCTGAAAAATGATTTTTTCGACGCCATACGGCAGTGTGGTAGGCCGTGTGCAAGGCTGTGAGCCACAACACGGCTGTGTGATCGATGAACTAGGTCGTGCGCAAGTGACACGGCCGTTTGATGGCCGAGCAAGATCGTGTGTGACACACGGGCTTGACCTATTAGGCCGTGTGGGCCACACGGGCGTGTGGGCCCACACGGGCAGGCCACATGGGCATGTGAGCCCATTTTTCTGAAATGATCTGTAAGGTTGCACGGGTCGTCCAAGTCGACTGTGGACCTACTGTAGGGTCGGTAAGCGTTACTTAGACCCCTATTTATGTGATCTTATTATATGGTGTCTGACTGAGCATGATATCTGTACTGAACTGAGTGTGTGATCGATTATTTACATGTTGCATGTCATATTTGGTATGTTGCATTGCATCGTGGAGGGTTGATGATATTTCAGAGCAAGTGTCTGAAAGGCTTTACGCCTATTATCTGGCAGCTCAACTGCATTATTTTGTTTATGTGCCGCATTTCGGTACAGTATGGTGTGTAGGGATGGGTGGGTTGATTATATCCCCACATGGTGTGTAAGGCTGGACGAAGATGGTGTATAGAGGCTGGTGGGTAGGATTCTGATATTTAGATATGCATTCTGTATCTGATTGGGCTGAGGCCCTAATATATTTCTGACTCTGTATCTGATTAAGCTAAGGCCCTGGTATATATCTCTGATTCTGCATCCGAGTGGGCTAAGGCCCAAACTATTTCTATAATGGGCTCCGGCCCAGTCTGTGATTTCTAATTTCTGGTGATTACTCTGTACATTTGATATCTCTGGGGATTACACACTGAGTTGCGAAACTCACCCTTTTCTGCTTTAACTGCTCGTGTAATCCCAACATTAGACGACTTCGCATACAATGAGGACTCGACGGTGACCACTGCTACTTCCTCACGTTAGATTTATGGTTTATACTTATCATGGTTTTAATTTTTATTTGGGAAATTTCAATGTAATTATGGTCATTACGTATTTTGTTTAAATTTGGGATTTGCAACGTTTATGGTTTTACTGCTACTAGTAGGAAAACTCGAGTTTTCAATACAAACAAACATTTTATCAAAATACACAAAAATTCGCAAACTATTTTAAAAGCTTCCGCAAAGTATAACATTTTGAAAATGGTCTTAACGTCATTGCGATTCCTAAAGCACTATCATGTGGCATCGCCAGATTCGGTCATAACGTCTAGGACGGGTTTGGGGTGTTACAGGCCCTTAAGTCTCGTTTAAACCGATTCGCATGATCTTTCACATGTTGTCATTTGATACATCTCATCTATATATACCATTACATATCATCATTTCAATTTAAATATCATTTATCAACTTCCTATTTTATAATCCTTACTAACCAGACACGGACTCAAGAAAAATACATGGATCATCCGACCATCATCAATCTAGCACCCAGTGCCTCATCAGAATATCTGAAGTATAATTTGCGCCTAACGCTAATTGATATATCACTAAAATAAATTTTGTGCCCAGCACTCATTGAAACGTTCGAAGTCATATGCGCCCAACGCTCATCGATATATAACCGAAGTATAACCCGTACACCATCTAATCCTATGGCATGCCAACTATATCCGACTCTACCCGTGATAGTTAATAGGGTAACTAATGTTCCAATTACACCTCATATACATGTTCATCTCAATTCAATTTTCGACATATTATATCATCACGTATCAACCGAATCATGAGACAGAATTATGCTTACCTCGATAGTTAGTTACAACAATCATATATATATGCATATGTATATATGTATTGAACTCGAATCATAAAAGTACAAACCACAATTTTTATCACTCGTCTACGACTCTCGTCTTTCCCTTCTCTCAAGACGGCCTAGCGTCGTCTTTAGCTACGTTTGATAATTCAATTATAACAATAACATTAGTTTGCATCCAATTTACATTCAAACACATAACCAATCATATTTTGCATTTTATTCGTTATATCTGGAATACTCATATTTTTCTGAATCTAACATCGAATTAAAATACGGTTTCATAATTTTTCATTAGGGACCTTGTAATTTTCATTTATAACATAATTTCATGATAGTTTTCAGTTTATTCAATTTAGTTTCTAACATTACAAAGTTATCTAACAAGTTTAACTTAGTCTCTAACTTAGTCCTCATCAAAATCTAAGCTTACTAACTACCAATTTCTTCAATTCAAGCTCAAAATCATCAATTTCATTCTAATGGTAACTTATTAAACATAAACTAATTGGAAAAATTAACACATGGGCTAGCTAAATCAAACTCCTATTATCATAAACCTATAAATGTTTTTCAAGAAAATCGTTTGGTTACCTTAGGAATTTTGCAATGGCCGAATGTTGTTTATAACTTGAAGTTTTCTATTTATACTTTAATTAGAATTAGATTAATTTAATTAATCATGATTAAAACATTAATTAATCTTGTTTTTATTCTTTAATTATAATTACAGCAATCTAAATGCCCATGATCATCATAGTCCACTATATCCTATTTAAAATTGGTTAAATAACCAATTTGATCCTTTGGATAATTTCTAACCAGATCCTTAAGTATTTTCTAAATTAAAATTCAATAGCGATTGATTTTTACAATTTAGTCCCTGAGCTTTAATTAACGATTTTCTCGACTAAATTACGTAACTGATCTTTAATATATTTTCATATTAACTCCATATATCATCCTATTTTTACCTTTACGGACTTGGTTTACAAAAATGGGATTAGAATTTTTTTTTCCTGGGATTAGAATTGTCAAAGTTACAAATTGTGATATAAATTTTTAGAAGAAATTATTAGATTTCTCACCATCCAAAACTAAGAAAAACAACATTTTGATTTTTCATTTTTTTTAATTTTTTTGAATTGCTAAAATATATTAATAATTTATTTGTATTTTTAAAAATATTTTTTATAAATTTTAAACATTATAAAATAATTTTTGGATGATGATGTCATCATTGCCACGTGTCAGCATCACAAGATTCCATTTGTATTAGATTTAACAATGTTACAAAAAAAAAATGTTGGAATGGTGGACGAAAAAATAATTTGGGCACCAAATTGGGACAAAAAAATCATAAATATCAATTTGGGAGAAAGTGTTAAATTTAGAGGCCAGATATATATTTAAGCCATAAAAAAAGAAAGGAAATTCTATAATAACAATTTAGTAAATTATGCTTTTAGATAATATTATATTTCGTCAATCAAATAACAAAACTTTCCGTTCCATCTAAATGAACCAAATAGGGTAATGTAACATACTTAACAATGTACTAAGTAATCTTATTACCAAAAGTAATCTTATAATCCACAAATCAAATGCCCATTAAGATTATTGTCAACCATGCATAGATTTTCGTATGAACAAATGTTTCAAAAGATCACTCTGGACAACAATGATAACCAGTGGCGGAGCGTAGTGGAGTCCCGAGGGGGCCATGGCCCCCTTTAAAATGGTAAATTTTTAATTTAGGCCATTATAATATTTTAAATTAGTAATGATAAAATTGCACTTTGGCCCTTCAAAAATGATAAAAATTTGATTTAACTCTTTAAAAATTATAAAGATATAAGCTATTAAAATGATGAAATTACATTTTTACTATTATAAAAATATACAATTTAATTATGTCCCAAAAAATTTCAAACTCCACCAATTATGATAACAATCAAATAAGGTAGAAGCATAGCATCCAAGAACATAAAAGGGCTCTAGTAACAATCCAATCTCATGTGTCAATAACAAAGGTTCATCTAATATATAATTTCGTTTATAAAAAAAATGTGGTAGAAGGGAAGACTCTCTCGTTCTATAGATATGTTTGTAGCGAAGGGAGCAAATTCATGGCGTGAACCTCCCAAAAGATTCTCTAATTAAAAAATAAAATGCAAACTTAAGCTTAGATAAGCTTCTTATCTACTTATTTCGTACTATTACATTGTAGTATCATTTTTATAAATCACTTTTTTATTTTTCAAGGTATCCATTAAATCGAGCTCAATGATTAATCATTCGTGTTTTGTAGGCCTATACTCAGAGTGAGGATCGAACCTTTGATCACTGATTAAGGTAAGAGAGAATAAACCACTCTTTTATTTAATCTTTGGGCATGGGACGTAAATATGAATTTCAACGTATAAATGTGATGGATACATAAAAATAATTAAAGTACAATACAAAATATAAAAAAAGGTAAATTATATCTAATGTCACTAAATTATATCTAATGTCACTAAACTATTAGTAAGTTTAGGTTTTGGTTATTAAACTTTTTGAAACTTTTATTTAAGTCATTGGGCTGCAAAGGTTTTTGTTTTTTTAACAGTCCGACTAACAAGCTCTAAACGATGATTCAATTACCAGTACAATGGATTAATACCCATGGACAAGTAGAAGATCATATCTTAGATCTAAGTCTATTGAATAGTCAATGTCAAATATTGAAGAAGAAAGTTGTTTGAATTTTGTTTCACAAACTGGTGTTGGCGGTGAGTACAAAGAATGCTATACGACAATGATTTTAATATCCTAATTAATTAAGTGAAAATTTTTGAATAATTCAATGACTATTTTATATATTTTTTAAAATTGAATGATTAAAATATAAATTTATTAATAATTTAAACTATAAATGTAGTATACATATTTATATATGAATTAGGGAATGCTGACAGTATCACAAAACAAAAGCCTTATTTTATGGGAATTAAGGATATATAGATTTGGGGGGTTAACTTTTAAGCCAATCATAATGTTGTTATCGGGTAAGGGTTTTAGGGGTACTGGAAGCTCTGCCAGAAATCAGAGTGGGCCGGCGACTGAGCCATGCACGTGTCTACTAGATGGAATTTCACGTGGGGATGGGATGAACCATGTGCTATGTAGCAGCACAGCTTTGCCAAATGCTAAGTGCTAATGCTATGCTTCTTATCACTTTAAAATCGCCAAAATAAGCCAGCTTAATTTCGTTGTTGCTCCTTTCATAAATAATTCAATTAATTTAAAACCATATTAATCCCACAATTTGAATTTCAAACCATTCTTGTTTTATATTCAAATATGAAGGATTGCCCTTTTGGAGGGCCTTCCAATTTTTTAAACTAAGCCTCCCTTTCATGGTAAAATTACCATATTAAGAGTTACATTGCATTTTGTCTCTTCAACTCAAAAAATGAGTAAATTAGTTCATGTACATTAGATCAAAGAACAAATTAGTCGTTCTGTTAAAATTTTCATTCAATTCCACTATTAAAATTTGATCATTATAACTGTTTAGTTATTTCGTCAGCCAAACCAGCTATTAAAAGTAGAAATGGATAAGTTTTTCTAACAAAAAGGATTGATTTGCTCTTTGATCTAACCTACAAGGATTAGTTTGCCATTTTTTTAGTAAATGAAGCAAAATACAATATGATTTTTAGTATAATGGCCTCTATCACATTTTTACCTTTAAATATCATATTAGTGGTCTAGCTTTACTATCAATCCAACAATAATTAAATAAACAATTAATGATATGTTTGTTTACTAGTGTAATAACACGAGGAAAAATATTTAATACATATATATATTAAATCGTAAACTACCAAAATAGTCACTTTTGTTTGCCTCAAGTTACATTTTAGTCACTTATATTTGAAATGTTATGTCTTAGTCACTTACGTTATCGTGTTGTAACATTTTATTCACTGAGCCGTTAATTTCCATTAGCAGTGTAATGGTAAGCTGGCGTGGCAAGTTAAGTCATCATTTCAAACGAAAATTTTATGTTAAATTATACAATTGCTCCCTATATTTTTCATTTTGAACAATTTAATTCTTTTTTTATGTTCTTTTAACTTTCTTTTTTTTCTTTATTTTCCATTTTATTCTGCTTCTCCCTCTATTTTCATCCTTTCTCCATTTCTTTTAACGTAGTTTTTTCTATGTTTTCCATTTGTTAAAACCAGTCCCTATATTTTTTATTTTTTGAATAATTTAATTTTTTTCTTTTTATTTCTTTATTTGTTAAAGTCAAATATCTATGATTACATACTCTGTGTGTAAATCCATAGACCATTTTCGATCACTGCAAGATGAATAAAATCGATCCTTTTGAATTAATCAATATTGATTCTTCTTCGATATATAATAGAACACCAAGCTAAAATCTACCAAAGACATTGATTTGCTTACCAAATTGATGCCAAGAACTAGAAACCAAGTTAACCCTAATGAGATCAGAAGGGTTAACCAGATTCATGAGAATCTTCATTGAAATATCAGGTCCAAGCAATTCTATAAAATCACTACAATAATCCATTTTTGGATCCTTTGTATAGCTTCAGCAATAATTACAAAATATCAGAAACCTTAAATCACAATTGTCTACAATAAGCAAAAAAGATTTTTTTTAAAAAAGAATCTTTATTATGGGCTTTCATTGAAGATCAATATAAAATTGTTACCCTAAGCTGAAAACATATTAAAAGCTAATTTAAAGGAAGATTAAATCGAATGTACAGGAAATATCCAATATAAAAATAAAAGTATAGGGACTAGTTTTAACAAATAAAAAACATAGAAAAACTATGTTAAAAAAATGGAGAACGGAGAAAAATAGAGGGAGAAGCGGAAGAGAATAGAAAATAAAGAAAAATAAAAAGAAAGTGAAAAAACTTTAAAGAAAAAATTAAATTTCTCAAAACAAAAAAAAACATATAGGGACTAATTGTATAATTTAACCTAAAATTTTCATTTAAAATGATGATTTAACGTGCCACATCAGTTTACCGTTAAACGGTTAATGATAATTAACGGTTCAGTGACTAAAATATTACAACACGATAACATAAGTGACTAAAATGTAACCTGAGGCAAACATAAATGACTATTTTGGTAGTTTACCCTATATTAAAATAGTTAAATATAAAATAAAGAATACTTAGTATAAATTTAAACTTAAACTTAAAATTAGAATGATAAGTAAAACTCTTGCAAAAAAATAAGACATTTTCAAAATAAATAAATAAATCTATTCTCTTTATCACAAATAAGTCATGCAAATGGCTAAAATTATCGATTGTGATTAGTTTATTGCTAACACATATACTAAAACACGTAAAAAATATAATACTCCCATCAAATGTAACATAATTTTAGGGTAATATAAAACTAGTCTCTATACTTTTATTTTTTTGAACAGGCAAGCGTGTGGACTAGTTTTAACAAATGAAAAACATAGAAAAACTACGTTAACAGAAATGGAGAAGGGAGGAAAATAGATGGAGAAGCAGAAGAGAATGGAAAAAAAAAAGGAAAGTTAAAAGAATATAAAAGAAAAAAATTAAATTGCTTAAAATGAAAAAATATAGGGACCAATTTTAGAATTTAACCTAAAATTTTCATTTAAAGTGATGATTTAACGTGCCACGTCAACTTACCGTTACACCATTGACAATAATTAACGACTTTGTGACTAAAATGTTACAACACAATAATGTAACATTTCGAACATAAATGACTAAATTGTAACCCGAGACAAATAAAAGTAACTATATTGTTAGTTTTTCAAACGTTCAGTTTTTCACGAATTGTAGCCTCTCACGAGGGAATAAATTCCTTGGCGACATGTCTCACATTAACAAATATATTATAAGGTAACAAAAAAAAAGAATATTTTTTTAAATGCATAATAATCTATAGTTTACTTTCATTATCTAAAAGAATCCCAGAAAATCATTCATGAATCTAAACTGTTAAACCATCCATTTGGCAATGCATCAATGTCAGAAAAAAAATAAAAAAACTAAATTAATTCGATAAAAATAATATTAATGAGGCTTAAGCTAAACCATCTGGCCTTAATTAAGAACCCTTTTATGATTTTTTTTTAACAAAGCATTTCATGGCACCAACTTTGTGAGAAAGTCAAATGCTGTTTGTTCACATGTTATTAAAGAAAGTATTAGTAAATGATTCAAATTAAGAAAAAAGTCAGCTTAAGTGAAGGATATTAATAAAGATTGAAGGTTGATTTTGCAAATATCCCCTCTCAAAGGCCCGGCAGGATTGCAAAATTTTGGGAGGGGTGATTGCGGTCATGCAGGCCCGTGATTATAGCCGGATTTGTTCGCAAATCACATATTAGATTAGGGTAAAATTAAAGTGTACAAAAAAAAAATGTAAAAACAGATAGTGGTAAAGGAATTTCGGTTGGGTGGAGTCATAAAAATTTTAATGTTTTTAAGTAAAATTTCGAATTTCGATCATAATGATTGGAGAAAATAATGTTAAAAAAAATTATCTTTCGATTTTTTTTTTTTTTTGGTAAAGAGAAACAAGTATAGTACCCTAACTACACAAGACTGTCGCTTGCTTGATAATTAGAAGAAAGTGTAAGCACCTTCATTGGGATTTCCTCAAATATCTTCGGATAATAGTTTGTATCAAAAGTCATTTTAGCTAGACAGTTAATAATTTTATTAAAGTCTCTAGGAAAGTACTTGTCAGAAGAGGATAGATACGTCTAATAAGGTCAGAATTTGAACTCGATAAGGAAGAATCCTGAATGAATTTAACCACTTCTAAGCTGTCTATTTGAATCATCACGTTTTCATAACGCTTATCGTGAATGAGAGTCAAATTACCGAAAATACATTGAGAACTGAACATTTATCTGCCGTTTAGAGATTAAATTCTATTTGATTATAAATTTAATTAGATTTTAATATAATCAAATATTTTCTAAAAAAAACAGAGAAACAAGAGGTCAAGTTATTGCAATAATTGAAAACACGTGAAAAAGTGTTTACGGAGGCCAATGAAAAGATCCTTACAAGATCGAAACCAAGAATAAGCCGAAGTTATTAACTCATTACGTTATCATTCTAATAGTATTTCTTTTCAAAAAATTTTAATATTTAATATCTATATTTATATGATTTGGATTAAATATTATCGGGAAAGTAGCTATGAATCTCGAATATGAACCATATATTTATATAAAATTTTACACTTTACTTAAATGAAATAAATCTCAAAACTATACATGAGCTTTGGTTCAATGTACAATGTTACACGAGAATTTCAACTTTGTATAATTTTATACATGACATTTTGATTTGATTTAGTTTTTACAAGCTACTAACATCATTATTGATATATCACAATTTTGCGTTTACATATTACATATACAAATAATTATACTTATCTAATATAAAAATAAGTGGATGTATTCATTTATGTAATATGTATAATTGAATCAAAATCAAAATTTTATGTATACATTTGAACCGAAATCAAAGTTTGATTTATATAATTGCACAATTGATCAAAATTCATGTATAATTTTAATATTTATCTCTATTTAATTTTATTATGGTTTAAATTTGAATTATTTCGACTATCAATTCAATAGAGCACTATAATGATTTATTTTAATTGCAATTCCTTAAATATATATATTCTGATACAATTTCTGTTACTATCTATAAACTTCCTTAATCATTAAATCGAAGGATAATACGTGCTTTAATGCGTTTGAATTCACATATTCTTAATTGTTACAACAATAACGATGTTAAATGAACTAAAACTCGATCCTATATTAAATTTACATATAATCAACCAATAGGTAAAGGTGAGGGCCCAAGAATGACTAATGCTTTGGCAATTCTTTTAGCATCATCATGGGGTCCCCCTTTGGTAGAGAATATATACCAAAGGCTGTTTGTTTATATTGAATTAGATTAGATTTGATTAAAAGAATATTGTTTTCAACAGGTTTGTGCCATCAAATGTGCTCTCTAATTTTACCCCAAAGTTATTGCCTTGTGTTTAATATATTATCATAAAAATCATGCCATCATCGAATCTGATTCCGACTTCTCACATTAATATCTTTTACAATTGAGTCCTAAAAATTCCCAGTATTAGTCACTCAATTATTAGTGTGTTTATGTTTTAGTTACCAAACTATAAAAAAACTTTCAATTTCATCATTAATGTTTTCGATACGTTCTGTGTTGTTTACTCTTCATTAAATTATTAACGGAAATGATGGTGTGATCTTTTAATTAGTATAGTAATACATTTAATCTTCGGCACTTACATATTTTATCAATTTAATCCTAATTTTAAATAATTCAACACATTTAACCCTACACATTTACAAATTCTCTCAATTTAATTTTCAAACACATCTTCATCATTAATTGGAATCATAAATCAAATTCAATTGAAAAATGGTTTTATATTAGCTAAGATAAAACATTTGAAAAATTAAAATATTTATTTATTTTTATTCTATCTATCATTGGAGTTGATTCCAATCTCATCATCTCTTCCTTTCTTCAAGTATTTTTGAATCTCAATTTATGATGAAAACGTATTCAAAGATCAAAATGATAGAATTTATAAATGTTGAGGGTTAAATTTATTAAATTATTTATAATTTATTAAATTTATTAAATTGGAATTATTTTTCAATGTAAGGGGGTCTCCACCCCTAAAATCCACCATCAACATAATAACATGGTTTCATTTTATGTCTGGCCGAGGGATGACAAAAAAAAATCGTACCCGACGTGTTCCGATTCGATCCAAGTAAATAGGATCGAATTTTTTTTCAGATTTGAAAATCGGGTTCGAGGTGAATCAAATAAATATTTTTTTTTAGTAATTGGGTTGGTAGGGGTTGGATTTAGAGAAAACCCAATATTAGAACCTAATCTCTATTATTTGTGCCTCTCCCTTTGTATATTCTTCTCAAGTGCAAGACTTTTTACTTATTTTCTTTTATTTTCACAATTTACTCACTGTTTGAAAGTGTTACCTAAATCAAATATAAAGACAAAATTTAATGAGGAAAAAAATAGAAATTATAGTTCACATGCACAACACTATATTAGATAAGAAAAAAAATTAAAAATTATCAAAAACTTGTGTCCAAAATGTGAGAGTTTTGCCTATTGGGGTGGGTCAGGGTTGAGTACTTTATTTTTCAAGGCAGGTTCGAGACATATGAGTAGTACATCGAATTAGGATTGAGACAGTAAAAAGTTCGACCCGAATCACCCCGTTGTCATCCCTAATCATGCCAAAGGGGTGATGATGTAGAAAAAGAAATGGGTTTTAAGGGTTTGAATCATCCACCACTAAAACCCAAAAAATGTTTCAAAAATGTCAAAAAACCAGACCCATACTAGCTGCTCTTCCATGTCTTTTATGTCCAAGGCACTTGGCACATGTCGAAAAATCAGTCACACAATGTAAATGTGGCAGAAAACCAGTCATTGTGAACACGATGCACATGGAAACATGACAATTTTATAAAAAAAATTATTTAGGGTCAAATTTTTTGTTATTACAGCAATACAAGTAATACAAAATCAATTAAAATTGATAAGACTTTTAGAATTGCTGACCTATGCCCATCCAAAACAACATTCACTGAAATCATTGATGAAAGAAACCAGCTAATGTGAAATGACATGAAGCTCAATAATGTCCACTACACTGTAAATCAATGAAAGTGGCGTTGAACTGAAATTCAAATGAGAGGATCCGCAAAGTATTGGCATGAAGCCGAAAATAGCATGGAAGATTTTTCTTTCTATTTGATGGGTATACAAGGAAGCGTGCAAGGGCAGTGTCACCATTTTTCTTTGGGTTACTATGGAGTCCATAGGCAAGATCATGAAACCCACATTTTGAGGCTCTTGAAGTTTGTAATATAACATTGTGGGTTGGGGCTGAGTAATATGGACCCATTGATAATAAATTATTAGGACAAACGGTAACAGGGCTCTTTGTTGACTACATTAATGGGCTTGCTTCTTTATATGGAAACCTAGATATCTGTACACAAAGTCATGTTGCATTTTGCTTTCACTACTTAATAAGTAAATTAGTAAATTAAAGAGTAAGTTGATCATTGTGTTAAAAATGTCATTCATTTCTACTGTTAAAAACTAGTAGCTGTATGTTAGAATAAGGTACACGTGACATGCCATGTGTAATTGTCTAGTTATTCCGTCAGTCACACCTATTTTTAATTAAATTTTTAATTGAAAGGAGCAGTATACTTTTTGATCTAATGTATAGGGATTAATTTGTTCATTTTTTAAGTAAAAAAGACAAAATACAATTTGAATCCTAGTACAAGATCCTCTATAGTAATTTTATCGAAATTTTGTTTATTTTTTGCAATTTTTATACGTGATATTTTGATTTGATTTTCACAATTTATTTTCATCATTATTGACATAAGATTATGTATGACTAAATTTCATATATAATTTTGATATTTATCCCTTTTAGAAAAACATAATAGATCCACTCATTTTGATAACTGATTTAACTTAAAATTAGTCGAAATTCGAATTAATTGAAACCCAAACTGATATAATTAATCGAAAGCTGGATTAATTTGTTCAACTCAAATCCAAATTAATCAAAACCCAAACTCGCTTAAATCCAAAATAATTCAAAGTTAATTTATTTAACTTGAAATACTTCAAATCTAAAATTACCCAAACCCGAACACACTCGAACATGCAACGAAACTTAAACAACAAAAATAATCCAAACCCAAAATTACTAAAATCAATAACAATTTACTTTTAAATTTGATTCAATTAAATGTAATTGGTAGAGACAACCACTTTCGATTTATGCTACTTCCACATACAATTAAGTTCTCTCCAATCACAAAAATACAAAGCTTCCTTTCTAAGAAACAATTCTGTTCCTTTCCCATTCTCCATTTTCTTCTTACTTACTATGGACTAATTAATGCTCCACAATATAATGGTGACATAAGGAAATGAATTTTGCTATTGTTTAGCAATGGCATACTCATTTTGCCTATGATTTGATCACCCCTAAAGTTGCAGCCTCAAGGGATACCGAATGCTTAACGTCCCCAATATGTATATGGTGTAAACCAATCGGGATTCTTCGAACCCCTGATCGGTCCACGACACTTAGAAACTTGCACACATGGATACTGATCCCTACTTGTTGTTCGGACCTTGCCGGAACATACACTTTCGCAAAAGCCACCAGCTGTTTCGAAGGAGCCCAGTGCCCTGCAGGCGGAGTCGAGAATACTAGCATTGTATGAGTGCCTTCCTTGGATCCGGTATTCTTCACGTTTACTTGAAGACCTACCGATAGCTTGTTGCATCTTGCATGGTTAACTTTGATTGCCTTCCCTAAAACGGTTGCGTTTCCTGAACGGCGGTGGCCGTCTAGAGGGACTGTGACAACATGTGGTGCATTAACAATGGTGTGTACGAAGTTGGTGTAACTCAATCCGTGGCCAAATGGGTACACTACGGGACCTTTATAGAACCTATAAGTTCTTCCAGGATAATTCCTATGCGGACTCGAACGCATGGCCATGTCCGTCATTGCCAAATTTGAAACATAATCTTGTGGGTACCATGTCATAGGCAACTTGCCCCCTGGATTGGTTGTACCATACAATACATCGGCTATAGCGGCCCCTCCTGCTTGGCCCGGATAACCAGCCCACAAAATGGCACCAATACGAGGGTCGTTTTTAGCGAAAGAAACATCGATAGGCCCACCTGACATTAAAACCAGTACCGCCGGACCCTTGGAAGCCTTGGCTACTTTTGAAACTAGTTCCTGTTGGCGCCCTGGCAAAAGCAACCCTGTTCTATCTCTGAATTCCGCTTCAACCGATTGATCGAGCCCCATTACTAGAACCGTCGCGTCTGCTTGACGAGCAGCATCAATCGCGGCACTAAATAACTTGTCATCTCGACAAGCAACATTGGCACATCCGAGTTGGTGAATCGTTTTCACATAGTTCCCTATTCCTTGCAAAGGAGAAGTGTATCCACAAGCAACACCTAATCATTAAACATTAATACATAAGTTCAATTGTCCATATCCCATTAACAACAAAAGGAAACAAAATCATTATCATAATGGTGTACCAGCATAGTTTCCAATCATGCTAACAGTAGCATCGGAATTAGGCCCGATAACGGCAACCGTTCGGTGACGTCGATGAGACAAAGGCAACGAAACACCGCGGTTTTTAAGCAAAACAATCCCCTGTCTCGCAGCTTCCAACGCTAGCTCTTGGTTCGAAGGAGTGCACACGTCTTTCGGTCCTAACTTCCCAAACGGTTGCACAGACGGCTCACCGTCGAACATACCGAGTCTCATTTGAACTCTAAGGGTATTAACTAAAGCATTATTAATATCAACCTCATTCAACAACCCTTGTTTCACAGCATCTTCACTATGTTGTGCCAAAAATGGTCCACAATCCAAATCCAAACCAGCTTTAATGGCATCAGCAGCTGCTTGTTCCGGTGTTGTTGTGTAATGTTGGGTATTATAAAACACACCAACTGAATCACAATCCGAAACAATGTACCTGTAAAAACCAGACCAACATGAAAAACAGGGATCATTAAACTGATATGTCTTAAAATGATTGACTTACCCATCGAGTTTCCATTGACCTCGTACTGTGTTTCGGAGGAGATTAGGATCGGCACAGGTAGGGACACCATTAACTTCATTGTAAGAGCACATAACACTGGCTACATTGCCATCTTGTACACACATTTTGAAGGGTACATCAAATGTGTCCTCTATGTCTTGTTTGCTTACCTGCATAAACGTGTGAGAACCCACGTGAGTATCGAACAAGCCTGTCTTATTTTATTATTATAAATCTTTCCCTTTGTTTCATTGTCTGAATATTTTTTCTGGAAGAACTGGAAAAAGGCAGAGCATTTGGAAAAAAAAGATTTAATATATTTAAATGATATCAGACAAAGATTTAATTTAGACAGTCGAGAATATGCCATCCTTTGTGGTCCATATTTCAGCTTTCTGTATTCAAATTCACAATATTATTGTTTTATAATTGGCACATTTTACTTCACTATTTATCTCGGTTTATTATGAATTATAATATTAAAAATTATTATCATCTCTATAAGTGTTAGATGTATTCATTTCCGTTCCATCCCGTTTCAATTTCAATTTTAATAATATTAATGAAAATTAAATTATAATAAAAAATAAAAATGAAGCAAGGTGGTTGAGGAGAAAATTGATTATTCCAGCTGGTAAAATCCCAAGGTTGGCCCCATTCACCTACATATTGAAAACTACAGCTACATTTTCCAAGGTGATCTTATCACTAAAAATTAATGGTCACTATTTACAATATCCATACCCCCAGTCCCATAATTGCACTACACCCATCAATATCATATGAAAGTTAGAAAACTAATAAAGTACATATCCTAGTAAAAAAGCTTAACAGTAAAATTGCTTGACAGATCCTTATATTGTAAGAATCTTATCAAATTAATCCATTTACTATTAAATGGATCACTTTAATTCTTGCCCTTATAGTTTTGTAAATGAAAAAGTTATCAATTATAAAATTAAAGAGGGACTTGTTATGAGATTTTACCAAAAATTGAACTGACCTTAGCATTAAAGTGGAACCTATCAACACCATTCCAGTTATCGAGATCATAGGCAGTGAAGTGCTTACAACACGCCGCCACTTTCAACCTATCACCGTCATTTCCCTGTAATCCCTTCACGTAATAGGCTGCATATGTACCGGCCAGAACCGGATCTTCACCAGGCGTCTCCTGTCCACGGCCCCACCGTGGGTCCCTAAATATGTTGACATTCGGGCTCCAGTACGTGAGTCCAGCTGATCCACCGTTGTACATAGCCCTTGCCTCATCCGACACCACCTGCCGCCGCCCATCCCATAGAACACATTAATTATTTATTTGTGGTAAAATTACGCTTGCAAGTTGCCTGGAATGCTATCCAATAATAATGATTCCACTTGCAAGATTGATGATTTTGTGAATCAACCATAACACTGTAAAATGAGCAAATTGCGAGACATGGATCTTACCTTCTTTGTCTTGGAGTTCAAGAAAAGCATAAAGCTTGCCAGGACGTTTATTATCTTTAATCTATTTGGATCAAAGTGTGAAACACAAATATCTAATATATATTTAAAAAATTGAGTATCTCATCGTATCTGTTTTTTTTAACATAATATTTAAAATTATTCATAGTTCCTAATCTAAAAATAAGAAAACAATACACTTTAACATATTTGAATCTACGTCTTTTTATATAAATAATAATACCCATATCAATTAAATTAAGACTCAATCATCAAATTTAAATGATGATGATAACTTTATGGATAATATTACTTCATCTAATAATGCTGAGGTATGACTGTCTGTCAAAGTATAATGAAATACAAAAAGAAATGAAGCATATTGCAATTTTTTAAATCCACAATTGACAAAGCTGACATATCTACCATACTAATAGAAGAGGCTATGTCATGCAAAGTTAACTTCTCAATAGCTCATAAAACTATCATTCAATCCACTTGTCACCTTTTTTTCCTAAAATAATTCTACATATACCCAATAATTATCATTACCGGTCCAAAACTTAATTGGATTGAGTTGAATTATAATGAGTTTATAGGTCGAGTTTATTTTTCTGTAAGATTATATGTATATAAGATTTTATAAATACGTATTTATATGCATAAAACTTACCTAACACATTATGTTAATGAATAATATTTATATCATATAAATATACAGATATCACTATTTAAGAGAGAGAAAAAAAACAATCAACAATATTATTTTAATTATTTTAATATTTAAGAGGACAAAAAGAATAAGAACTTACTCGTCCAATAGCTTCCCGTAACGTAGCATTGAAAGAAGCAGCAGTCGTGATTACTTGAGGGAAGCTAGTAGCACCAGGGAATGCCCCACCGAACTTAGTCCCAGGACCCACATCAGAGACCCCATGAAGAGCTTCCGACCACCATTCGTACCCTTTGATCCCCAACCGTGGAATTGGTGCCGCACCGTTTATCAACAACCTTACTTTTTCTTGCAACGTCAACCTCCCTACAAGGTCATTCACTCTATCCGACATCGGCATCGAAACCTTGCAAAAAGGAAAACCAGCCGTCACCGCATCTTTCGGGTCACAAGCAAATGGATCAACGGCTTCACCAAAAGCACACAAGAGAAGAAGGGAGAGGATAATGAATTGAGGTGGTGAAGGCAATGTGAGGCTGCCAATACCCATTTTCGTTTTTCTGAAATTGAAAGTGGGTTATTGTTTATGGTACAAAGGCTAATGAAGGGGAATTGTATGGTATTTATAAAGGTGGAAACTTTAGGCTAAACAATGGCAATTGGTAATGTAATGTAATGGGACTTAAACTTTTTGATCATTACATGCCATGCCCACATGTTGTCTTTTAACTGCTAAAGTAAAACATTTTATTTATTTTCTCAACAGATTTAAGGAAAAAAAAATATTAATCACTTGCATATTTTAGTTTTTAATTCTGAATTTTATTTATGGGCGCCGTAATATGTCACATAACATTAGTTAAAATAATTTTTATTTTCATAAAAAAGGTGGGAAGGAGTGATGTTTTTGAAAGTGTAAAAGTCCCATGTTACCACTGACAGATTTTTTTTATTTATTAAGATTTCACCGTTTGTAATTTTTTTTAAACAAAAAGAGATTTACGTCCAATTTTTATTTTTATTATTATCATTTTAAAATGAAAATAAATAATAAAATTGCTGATTGAGTATTAGCTTAATTGGCATGAGTATTGTTGTTAATGTAAGAGAACGTGAATTTGAGTGCGCTGAAGCGCAATATCCTCCTATTTAGGGTAATGAGTGAAAAAATTTCGAGTTAACGAGTCCTATTTTATCATCCTAACTTAATTTGAATTTTTTTTGAATCAAGTGAAATTATTCGAGTTAAATTAAAAATATTAAACATGTCAAATAAAAACATTGTTACAATATAACTAATTTCATGTTAGAGCACATAAATTTGAAGCCATATATATTTGAAAAAAAATTCAAAGCAAAAAAAAAAAAAAATAATAAGATACTTGAACATTTGAATCATTGATTAGGTCCCAAAATTATTATTTTAGAAATTTTTTAAAATTTTAACTTTTTTATATATATTTTTTAATTTTTTTAAAATTTTTATAATTTTTTAAAAATATAAAATTTGAAATTTTTATAAATATTTTGAATTTTGAAAATTATTTTGATTTTTTTTTTGTAACTATTGTTATGAGAGAGATCAATTTGTTTATTTTCAAAGTTGACAGGGATCAAAAGGGTATTTACACCAATTTATTATTTGAATTATTCGAGTTATTTGAATTGTGAAATTCAACTCGACTCGAACTCAAAACTCGAATTGAATTATTTGAGTTGACTCAAATAATTCGAATAACTCAAAATTCGAAATTTTTTTTTCAATTTTTTCGAATCGAATCAAATTTTGTTCACCCCTATTCGTATTTATATAAGTTGAGGAGGGGCTACGGATAATTATAGGCATTGTATTAAAAATTAGAATTAATCCGAAAATAACAAAATAATATTTTTTTTATAAAATAAAACTTCCATTGATGAAAGAGAGTTATAACTTAGAAGCATACATTGGTTGAAGTTTGAATATAAGAAAATCTGAGTTAAAAACCCTAATTTTGGATTAGGGAGACTAAAATATTACTAATAATTTAAAGATTTAAACTTCACAACTAGAATTATATTTATTAAAAGATATCTATCACATGGAGTCTTTTATTTTACAATAATAAATATTTTTTTTCATATATGAGCAAATTTGTTACCAAATCATTGAATTTATAGAGAAAGTACCAAGCAAAAGAGCTTGGCTTTGAAGAGAGGTCAAGCTATAATAATTAACAAACATTTACTAATTACTACTCCAAACAACATTCATTCCATAATAATTAACCACTAAACCCACCCCAATGTTTTTTTTTTTTGGGGGGTTTTAACAAATTAATATCTTTTTTCTCTTAGTAATTAACTTTTTTTTCAACCAAAAAAAGTTAACATTTTCCACCATTTTTATATAATTATCAAATTAATTATGGGTAAACTATAAAAGTAGTCACTTTTGTTTGCCTCATATTACATTTTAGTCACTTACGTTATCGTTTTGTTACGAAGTGGTCACTCTACCGTTAAACTTCGTTACCTCCCTAACGACAATCCTACGTGACAATCCAAATGAGTTTTAAATATCAACTTGGATGTTTAGTTGCTGGGATGAAAATAGGTTTTCAATTAAATTTAAACTGCCACGTAAGACATCTAAGTTAGCATTTAAAACAAATTTGAATTACCATGTAAGATCGCCATTAGAGAGGTAACGGAGCTTAACGGTAGAATAACCACTTCGTAACAAAACAATAACGTAAGTGGCTAAAACATAACATTTCAAACATAAGTAACTAAAATATAATCTGAGTAAAATAAAAGTGACTATTTTTATAATTTATCCATTAATTATTTATTATATATAGTTTTTAGTTGTTTAGTTTTTCTATAACTGAAACTGAAACACAATAAATCAAATTGGGCGGCTTGAATTTTAAATGTTTTTTTTCATGAAAACACTTCAAATATTATAATAAAATCAACAGTCCAAGTCGTCCACTTGTTTGGGTATATTTCCGATAGGGTTTTTAATTTTTATTATTATTTTTTTGTGAATTATAAAATAAAGTAAAGCATTAACAGCAATATGACTAACGCGACTCGAATTCAAGTTATATTTAGAGCGGTGAACATCTTGACCATCAGGTCAAATTACGAGTTCTGAATTCATCAACTTTTATCATATATTTTTTTACCTAAAATGAATCAATAAAAAAAAACATACCTAATATTGTCTATATTGTAGGTAAATTTAAACTACCTGTAATTATTATACGTAACTAATATTACTTACACTTCAAGTAGGGTAATAAATAATATTATTTAAAAAAAAAATGATACGAATAAAATATTAGTTTTAAACAAATCTTTAAAAAAATATTTTTGGTTGAAATATTTTCTTTGTTGTGAGAAATACTTTTTATCATGCGACTGATAAAAAGAAATTGAGAATTTCGAATAATACATTATATGATGGAGTTGCTGCAATGTTAGTTAACAATGGGTACTTTAAATCTGAATGAGAATTTCGAAGGTTTGTGTAAAAATATTATACTTAAAAATGAATTTAGATAAAAATATTAAGTTTGTTTAAAATATGATTCGGCTCGTTTTTTGGTTTTGTAATATATTATATTATGATAATTTTATATATTACATAATTTATAACACAAAAAATATAGTTATATATAATATTAAAATGTAAACAATAAAAATGTGAAGTTATCTATATATAAAATTGTAATAAACGAAATATATATACAATTTAAAAATAATATAATATATTTTTTAAAAATTAAAAAATATATATATACAGACCTAAAATGAGTTTAGATTAACCATTTATAAATATGAGGCTTAATGGTGCAAAAAGCCTTCAAACTTTTTTCAAAAAAAATAATTAAGCCTTTTTATTTTTTTTGTACTCATTTGGGTACTTGAACTTTCAAAATGCATCAAAAAGACCTTCAAACCTTTAAAAAAAAAGCAATTAAGCCCCTAATTTTTTTTGCACTCAATTGGGTCCTTAAACTTTCAAAATACATCAAAAAGACCCTCAAACTTTTTCAAAAAAGCAATTAAGCCCCTGCTTTTATTAAAAATTAGAAAAAAGTTATAAAAAATTAAAATCAATAAAATCCATAAATATTATTAAATTTTAATAAAAAATTCAAATATTAAAAAGTTATTAAAAATTAGAAAAAAATATAAAAATCGTTAAAAAATTATAAAATTTTATAAAGTCGTAAGAAAATTATACAAAATGTAAAGAAATATAATTTTCGTAATTTTTTTTTATAAAAATTATCGTACCAAAAGAAGTATTTTATAATTTTTCTATAACTTTTATTATTTATTATTTTTTATCATTTTTTGTCACATGTCACGCTGTGTTGCTACAAGTGATGACTTTAATTGAAAAAGACTAGGGGTCGTTAATTTTTTATGATTTTTTTATAAAATTTTACAATTTTTTATTTTTTACAATTTTTATCTAATTTTTTATGTTTTTATTAAAATTTAATAATTTTTCTAAAATTTATTATTTATTATTTTTTCTAATTTTTAATAAGAGCAGGGGCTTAATTGCTTTTTTGAAAAATTTTGAGGGTCTTTTTGATGCATTTTGAAAGTTCAAGTACCCAAATGAGTGAAAAAAAAAGCAAGGGCTTAATTGCTTTTTTTGAAGAAATTTGAGGACCTTTTTGATACATTTTAAAAGTTCAAGTGCTCAATTGAGTGCAAAAAAAAAAAGAAGAGTTTAATTTTTTTAAAAAAAATTTTGAGAGATTTTTTTTACCCTTAAACCTAAATATAATGATGTTTAACAAAATTTTAAATCAAACCGAGGTTAGATAAAAATATATTTTTATATAACTACCTGTAAATATCATGAATACCTCTCACCGGTAGTTATATATATATGATAGTTGCATTTGGTGTTGGTCACTATTTTGGTAGTCCGTTTCTGCATATTCATTCATTCTTTGGTTCAAATATTTCGTTGGGTATTAATTAGCTAAAAAGCCCCAAATTTGGAGTTTTTTTCTTTTCTTTTCTATTTTATGAAACTGGACTTATTAGGGCATTAGATCCACAAAAACTTTTTATATTTTTCTGGGTAATATGAATTTTGGCCCCTAAGTTCCATTTTGATATTCATATCTTTTTATTTTACTTTGGTGCTTGAATTTGACAACTAAATCCATTTTGGTTACCCTTGAACTTAGAGCATATAAAAGTTTGATGAGGTTCTACTTAATCACTTGAAAATTATAAAAATCATATAAATTTTCATGTGATTATGTGGTGCCATCTTAGAGTATCACATTCAATGTTTTAATAAAACTGTGGTTAAACAGGTTAGACCAATGGTTCCTGATTCAACCGGTTTGACCTTCGAGCCAACAATAATTAAATAATTAATTAAAAATTCACAAAAATCTAAAAAAAATGAAAAAAAAATATTAAACCGGTTCAACTCTTGATTTTTGTTCATTTTTTTACTTTTACCAAATTAATTTTTTTTTTCGAGTCAATCGATTCAACCTTTTTATTCATACCATTATATTGGTTAGTTATTGGTTTGTCTAATCCGATCTTATTCCAATAACACTAGGCACATCATCAAATCTTGACAGAATTCAAGTTTAAAAACCAAAATGGATCTAGTTGTCAAATTCAAGGATAAAAAAAAAAAAGTACAAGTACCAATGTGGACTAGTTGTCAAGTTTAGAGGAACTTATATTATCCCTATTTTTCAGAATGGAAATTTTTTAATTACAATTAATTAATTAATCATATCAACACTTTTAATTAAAATAAACTATTACACATGCTAAATTGAACAACTTAAATTAAGTCAATTCAACTAATTAACCTACATGCAAGGATAAAGTTAGAAATTTTATTTAGGGGATTAAGATAAAATTATGAAATTTTGGAGGGTCTAATGCTAAAAAAACTTAGATTAAATTATTAACTTTTCATAGGGCCAAAAATGCTATTATTCTATTTAATAAAAAAACTAAAAAGACTAAAATTTAATGTTTTAATTTATATGAGGACTTAAAAGAAATTTTTTTAATTTAGCTAAAGAAGGAATAAGGCCCCTGCTTGCCCTCCTCTCCTCTGATTATGTCCCTATTATTAAATATTAACTTGAACACTCAAAATCTCAAAACTTCCACATTCATCAACAAATATAATATTAAAGCTTCGTTGGTTTAATTTCTTAAATAATGCTAATATCATATGATTCTCACTTCCTTCATGCGTAATTATTAATTATTAGAAGGATGTGGGTGAAAAATAAAATCCTATTAAAAATTAGGGTTTAACTTAAATGATGGTCTACAATTATTTTTTGTAATTACAAGTACCATCGTCACCATACATTCTTATTTATTTATTAGGATAAAATATTATTTAATTATAATTTAATAAAATTGTCTGTAAGTAAACAACCTTACGTGTATATAATTTTTATTTTATAATTAAGTTTTGTTGAGGGAGGTTGCTTTTTTATCCATCTCATACTCCGAAAGGAGATATTGTTCTTATGTATTTATATTCAATTTTGTCCTTAAATTTTTATTTTTTTATTTTAAGGAGAGCTCAAAGAGATTTGTATAGAACTTGATAGAAGCGGTCTAGCCAAGTGGTAGGGTTCTTACCTAGTAAGACCCTTTAAGGGCACGAATTTTAACTCTACTAAGGCCGAAATGCTAAAACGTTTTCTTGGTAGATTAAACGTTCGCTAAACTCTGTGAACTCTTTTGGGCAGGAAGACAAAACCTAAGGCTAAAATCGAGTATAAACACCTCGAACACAATACCTCCGTTGAGGGTCCAAGAACAGCCCAAAGAGCGATCTCCCCTTAACAAGGAAATGTTCTTGGGACATTTATGCTCAGTTTTAACCCTGAGTTTTGTCTTCCTACTCTGAGAAGAGCTCAAATGGGTTCATAGAGTTTGGTGTAAGTGCCCTAGCCAAGTGGTAGTGTGCTTACCCACTAAGACTCTTTAGGGGCATGGATTCGAACCCCACCAAGACTAAAATGCTCCCTAAGTTTAGTGAACCCCTTTGGGCTCTCCTCGAAGTAGGAAAACAAAACCCAAGACTAAAACCAAACATAGATAACTTAGGGATGATACCTCTATTGAAGGTCCGAAACTGACCCAAAGAGTGATCTCTCTTGAATCCCGTGTGCTAGCTTGATGGTTAGGGTGTTCACTGCCCCATGTGTGGCCTGGGTTCTAGTCGCGCTAATCACGTTGCTGTTAAGGCTTTACCCTCCTTTTATAATTCACCAAAAAAAGAAAAAGAAAAGAGTGATCTCCCCTCAACAAATTTTTATTTGTAATTTTATTATTAAATTAATGTGACTTGATTCCTAATATTAAACTTAATCAAAATTTTAATTATGTTACTAAATCATTATATAACCACAACAAATCATTATCAAGTAAATTAATTTTGTTTTAGAATTGTATACATTGTCATTTATCAAATAAATTGATGCCTTTAAATCAAATGAAATTCTTTCAATATTATAACTATAAAATAGATTAACATAACCAGAACACTTGATAGCTGAGTTTTAACTTCCTTAATTTGATATCATTTTGGTGTTTAATTATTTCGTCAACGTCACTCTTCCTATATATATATCATTTCATCTTTAATTGAAAAATAATTAAACTTTGTATAAATAAATAAAAAAAACTAACTTCAAATTAAAGATTGAATGTTATTAATGTTTAATTTCTTTGTTAAACCAGTGTTTAAAATAATGTATATAGGTTGGTTGAGTATTAACTCGATTGGCATCAGTATTGTTGTCAGTACAGGAGGACGTGGGTATGAGTGCGTTGAAACGCATTATCCTCCTATTTAAGGGTTGGAGAACTTTGTATAAAAAAGAACATATATAATAAGAATCTATAATGATATTAATATTAAAAAAAATCTATAAACTCCGCTAATTTGCCGATGTTAATTAATTTGTATTATAACAATTTTCAATTAAATATTTCATGAATATTTATTACCTTATTAAATCTATCCAACTTATAACCTCTAAAACCTAATACATTCACATGATAAAAAGAGTACTTAAACTAATTACATAATATAAACCGATTTCCCTAGCGGGAAGCCTCATACAATCATAAATCATATGTTCTATCAGCATCTTGGTATATAATTTAACCGGATTTTTAAAAAAAATTATAAATTTTTTTAATTGAATCAATTTAACCAATCTACCCACCATCATATAGTTTATCACAAGATTATCCACCACAGCTTCAAAATTTATTTATTTAAAACTCTCTGTTTATATAAAAATAAAAACTAGTTCCTCAAACAAAAAACACTTTTTAATTGTTTCTACAAGGAAATCGAAAAAGACCCAATATTAGCTAGTGTTTTTTCCATGTAATATTTCGAAAACAGTTGCATGATGAAGACGAATAATCTAAATTAGTAGCTAAGATTTTCATGTATGTTTCGAGAAGTTCTTAATTAGCTTTAAAACAACCAATGCGGAACCTTTGTCTCAATCTTCTTCTCCTTTATAGTATCCAAGCTTGGTTTCCATCCCTTGGCGGAATATTCCCTGTTCATATACTCCACCCTCCCTTCCATACTTTCCGGTATTAGCTCCGTCAAACTGCCAACTTCCTCAAGTCTTTCGCGGCCGTTTCCCTTCCCCTGCAACGGCGATTTTTGTCCCATCTTTTGCATATGATTTGCAGGGCAAATCCTGGAAAACAAAGGAAGGAACCTTGAAGATGATAACAGCGACTTCGATCTCAAAACGGCGTTGGCACTCACCAGAACCCGGCGAGCTTCCTCGGACGACAAGGTGGTCGGTTTCCCTCGCTTCACCGGCAGCATTAAGTAAACTTTTGCCACGTCGAGTTTATGGTCAGCCGGTAAGGGAACGGGTTTCTTCTCGTTAACAGCCGCGTGGTATTCTACCACCACTTGTTGTGGATGCTCCAGCATGAGCTCCGCCACCGTCAATGGCCAGCTAAACTCCTGAATCGTCCCGTCCCTAAGAATCACTTTCCCGACAACAGCAATATCTGATGGACGACAAATGAAAGCACTAAAGTAGTTACCCATATGACGGCAACGAAGAGTGAATTAAAGCTAAAGAAAGGATACGAAACTACAGGATTTTATTATGCTTGGAAATGTTGAAAGGGCCCTTAAGTTGTAGAGCTGCTGTTTGTTAAACGGCACCATATTGTGAAGGGTTTTATGGTGGACTAGGTAAATGTTATATATAATGGGGTCGTTGGGTTTTAGAGTGCCTTTTTCTCCATCTCATCGAATTAAATTAAATAAAAAATCAATTAATATATCAAATTTAATATAAGAGTTAAATAGATTTTTAAATAAATTATTCAGAATGAATAAAAAATAAAAATTTGAAACACAAAATTACAAATTAAACTGATTATTATTATTATTATTATTTATTGTCGAATTAAGAATAAAATTGATTAAATAAAAAATCAATTATCTACTCATTTCATTACCGATGGGATTAATAAAACATTGACCAAGACATGTGGGGTAAATGGTATAGGTGTAGTATACGTTCATGGCGTGAATTGTTCAACTGTACCTATATTGACTAATTTAATGCTTTAATTCTATGCGTTACGTTATGAAGGAGTCTGGAAATGGATCGAAATATCGATTCGAGAAAAGGTTTTGAATTAATTGAGTTAAAAATTAATATAAATCAAAATTTTTGGTCATAATATTTAATCGGATTAAAATATTAATTAAATTGATTTTTAATGTTTTTAAATTTTTTATAATTTATTTAATTAAACTCGGTTGAATTGAATTTTAAAAACTTTAATTAAAATTGCACCCTAAATTATAGTTAAACTATCTAATGGCTCTATTTTGGTTTACCTATAAAGTTGAAGTCTAGGTTTTATTGAAATGGGGGCATATCCAAAGAGCACAAACCCCTCTTGCCTCTTTGTATAAAACAATGCAATTTCATTTTTAGTCTTAATAATTCAATTTAGACCTTTCTAACAATTTCTTTTTTACTTGAATCCTCCCAACAATTTATAGACCATAGTGTTTATATCTAAAAATCTTAATTATAACGGCAATGATTTTATTAAAGATTAAGACTAGGGGCTTAACGTGATTATGACAATTGACTTCATCTTTTGCTGATCCTTTTTGTCTAATGATAAACGTTGAAACATATATCAAAGAAAATCAAGAAAGGGTGGGGAGTGGTTTAACGATGAAAACAACACCTTAACTTGGTAAACATACCAAAATATTGCCTTAGAAAAATAAAGATTATGCAATCAAAGATTAAGAAAGGGTACGAAATTGTCATATGGGGGGACGCAATCCTTTTACCTAATAGTTTACCAGGTCAAAGATTAGTATATAAGGGAGGGATTTACTTACACGTGTAAAATTTAAGTAGTTTTATATTTTTCTGTAATTTTGTATATGATTGTTATTTTAATAATCTGATCGTTGAATTTATCAATATATATGTAAATTTTTGAATTGATATGATATCTCTATCATATCAATTCTAAAAGATTGTCTATATATATATATATATATATATTTAACAGTTGAAAGCTATTTATATAAAACAAATAATTTATTTATGCCAAACTCAACATACATGATATACATGAATGGAGCATGAAATATGATGGTTAGATTGTTAAAATATTATTCGTATAAAAAGTTACAAAAAAGCATAAAACCACTTAAGTTTTACACCGATATAAGTAAACCTCTCCCCATATATGATTTAAATGTGTCCTCGTCCATTTTATAGTAACTATTCGACCCAAGAATAATATTCAAGTAAATGTCTAAAGAAGAAGTACATTGTCACTTTTTCTAATCAAGTATCATGAAACTTTCATAACCAAGTTTAGTTAATAGCTTATTATTGACTCTGTCGCATGCAACCAGGGGTGGAGCCACGTTCAAGGTTACGGGGTCAATTGGCCCCATAAAACATTAATTAAAAAAAATATTACCTTTAATTTTTTTTAAAAATGATTTTATTTAATTAATGTATTAATTCACAAAAAGAAATTAAAAATGTCCCCACAAAAAATTGATCTCACAAAAGTTTGAAAAAGTACCTACTATTTTTTTTGAAAAAGAATTATTTTATATAAAAATAAATAAATCTCTCCCCATCACTAAAACCCAACAATCCTTAATTTTTTATTTTCTTTCAACATTTTTTTTCTTTCAAATTCCTTCTATTCTCTTACTCTCTAAAATTTTAAAAAGATAAGTCAATCTTTCAAGACTTTCATCTTGGTCTCGCAATTTGGTAATAACTCTTTTTTTTTTTTCTTTTCATACATTATTGATTAATCTCTGAAAAATTAAGATTGTGACTTTTCTTACTATAGATTAGTATTTTTATATACAAGATTTAATTTTTTATTTATTGAATGATCTTGGTATTATTGATTTTGTATGAGATTTCTAACCTCGTGATTGTGTAATAATTTTTAATCCTTGAGGAAATTAAGACTAATTAATACAAACCCTTGAAAAAAAATTAGGATTGATTAGAAATTTAGAATTTTCATTTAAAAATTATTGTTGCTAGTGTGATTAGTGTGAATCTCTTGTTTCAAAAATTGATATATTGCATTCTCATGACACTAAAAAGCATATGTTTATTTTTGTGAAAGAAAATTACTAATGGTATGTTGACTTCATGAAAACATTTATATGTTTAAGGCTTAGATATGTTTGTTCTAAATGTTTAATAGAAATAGCAAATTTTTTTTTAAAAAAGTCTACTAGTGAAGTAGAGAAGAGTAACAAAAAAAAAAAAATGCCATAGTTTATAGGACTTTTATAAACATTTTATTTTTTTTAAAAATTGACCCCACAATCCAAATTTCCTAACTCCGTCCCTGCATGCAACTCATTTCTTTTATCTCCCAATCAAGATTATTTGAACACACTAAAAATAAAAGAAAATCATGTTTACTTTAACTCTAGGTTGGTTCAATTCTAGATTCATCTAGAAAGTATGAAAATCCAATAAATTGAATTTTAATGTATAGTTCAAAGAAGTTTGAAATTTAATCCTTGTATATAGATTTGTAACCTTAATTGTTAGTATAATCTATCTATGTTGATTTGAGGGATTCAACTACATTGGTTGATCAATATAATGAGCATATTTAGGGTTTGTTTGATTGGGTGGAAAAGTGGAGGGATGGAAGGAGAGAGTGAAAATGTAACGCCCTTTGCTTATCTTAATGGCCGGTACGAAAGTGTGACACTAACAGGAAATTTTTGGAGCAAAATCAGTACTTTATTTAAGAAAATAAAAATGATAAAATATTTTTATAAATTTATAGAAAAATATTTAAATTCTATTCAAAATGAGTTTTATGCTTTCAAAACAAAGTTTAAAAACCTTATAGCGCCAATTAAAACAAAAGAACTATGTAATTTGTAAAATATAGGAATGTTACTTAATTTGTTTAAGGTTACTCAAATCTTTAAGGAATTTATAAGAAATTAAGTAAAACAAAAAAGATAAACAATACGTTAAGTTGCCACCTAGGCGGCCAAATCTCCTACCTAGGCAATACTGGAGTTATTAGTTATTTTTTCCGCTAAGGAGCTGCTCAAGCGGCTCAAGCCACCGCATAAGCGATACTAACTAGAAGTGATTGTTCAGCAAGGAGCTACTCAGGCGGTACTGTAACCACTACACCATTACAATTTTGCACACTCTTGAACTTTAACTAATTTCTTAAGCCTTCAACCACTACACCATAACCCAAGTTTCAAGTACTATTTTCATATGAAATAAGCATATTTATACATGCTGACGCCCTAAGTACATGTTGTTCCCATTACAATCTTCAAATTCATCACGTGACTTAGTATACATGCCACTAATATAATATAAATTATATTTTAACATTTGAAAAGCAACCTTATAGGGATCGTCAGGTGTTGCAATGCTCCCTAGCTATCATAGCAACTTCTCAGTAAGTTTGTACCTATGCGTTTTAAACAACTAACGTGTGAGTTATAAAGCTTAGTAAGTAACAAGGACAATTAAACTTTATCCAAAGCCTTTATAAACCTTGAGCCCTTTAGATGAATAATCATTTTAAGTTTTTTAAGCCACATTGTCACTATTTTTAACCATTTTATGCGAGTTTTCAAGTTAAGTCTCAACTTATAGTTTGATAATTTATTAACAATTTTGACATTTAATTCATTTATGAATCTTACCTTTTATTTTTTAATTTTTATCCCTAAGGACTTACACGATTATTAACTCACCTTAATAACGCATTAAAGGTTTCAATCATACCACAAATTGTTTAGATGTTTCATTACACCACTTTCTTCAAGGCTTACTTTTCCATTCTGTTTCTTTACATTTAATACCCTTTTAAACAAAAATTCAAACTTTGTATAATGGTTTATAAATCGTTTAAAAGTAGTGTTAATAGCATCTAATTTTTTTTTTTAGAATTCATTCATACAATGACAAAATCAGTTTAATCTCAGAATCGGAACTAGTTATTTTTAGCCCGTAGTAAACTTAGAGAAATCATAATCGGAAACAAGGGACTAACCAACCAACACACTAGAGTAATAGTAACACGTCGTAACGCTAATTTCCGAAGACCAAAGTAGTGCAATAATAGTACACATCAAAGTGCTACGCCCAAAGGCTAATCACGATTGAAATTGTATCTCCTAACAATCAAAAATAGATGTCCCCCTATTGGCATGTCAATCGTATCTTAAACTATTTATCTAAGCTGTAACAACCCGGTTTAGACCCTAGTCGGTACAGTGGTTTCGAGACCACAAATCCAAGGTCAGAATAATATTAAAATATTATTTTCTGAGTTTACCGTATGTGATTTAGCCTGTGTGAAATTTCTGTGTGAAGATTTTATTGATTGTGTGTTCAATTATGAAAAAGGACTTAATCGCATAAAGTGTAAAATGCTGTGTGAAACACCCCAAACCCGGCCCACGAGCTTTGACCAGATTTGGTATGTTCCTCAAGTAAACCGATTCAAATTCTTTCGTTACTTGGTGAAAAACTTGTGTGATTTTTTTTTAAAAAATAGTTTGGGTTGGGCTTGTGTTGAAAACAAACTGGATTTTTAAATTTGAAAACCCCTTTTTAATTTTAAGTAATAAACATATCGAGTATATTTTAAAATAAAATACTTAGTCTTTAACTTAATCAAAATTTGTAACACAATAAAACAACAAGTAGAAATAAAATCGTTCATCATGGCCTTATGGCCTTATTACATCAAAAAAATTCCCAAAAAAATTCAAAGTACTAAAATAAATTCAAGAGTCCATAAAAATATAAACTTCATGTTGAGCATGGCCACCACAAGTTCTGCCGTCCCGGTCCATCACTTTGTTCATCACCAAACATAGTCCCACAACGGGGTGAGTCAAATGCACTCAATGTGTACACGACACTAAATCATAATAGAATCGGGCATATCACATATTACACATTCAAAACATAGAATACATGTTATGATGCATTCCCAAACCCAAACCTAATTGTCCATCCGCTACACACCCCGTACACTGCGGTCACACCACACCGTGGGGACTACTAAGTCGACCCTCCTTCCGCTACACTCCAAATCTGCGGTCTTAGGTCACGTGATACCGTGGTCTTAGGTCACCACTTTCAGATTCTATCGTGGTCTTAGGTCACCACTTTTCGATATCACGGTCTTAGGTCACCGTGTTCGTGGTCTTAGGTCACCACATTCACTTCCCCTTTCAATAACCCATATGCCCCATATAATGATATGCATAATATGCCGAGTTCACATTCTTATCATATTCTCATGTTACAAATAACATCTTTCATATTCCTAGTAGAAGTAGGAAACGTGCTGAGTACTTTGTACCATAACATGGTACCTTAGCCACTTTCATATACTTAATATCACATATATTAATTAATCATGCCATAAAACATATTATGGGATAGTGTGGGTACACACCGATTCGCTTAAAATTTCCTTGAGATCCCGAAAAGCTTGATCTAATGCTTAGATCCTTAATCCCTACATTGATTTATCACTTATTACCTTAATAAAAAGCCATTCACCCAAAAATTCCAAATCCTAGTAGGATTAGTATTCTTACCTTGTTGCCGATTGGAACACCAACAAATCCAAAACTGTTCCTTGTTTCCCTAGGAATGTCGAAATCCCTAAAACCTTACGTTAGACTTAATCTTAATCATCAAAACATAAATCAAGGCCTTTGGCCGAATATTCACATGTCTTACCTTAATCTTAGAAATCCCGAATACTCCTCCTTTTAGTCGACTACTCTGATAATCCCGAAAGGTCCTTCCATATTCGGCAACCATAATATGTATGGGGTTAGATTATCTCTCGCTAATCTAAAACAAAAAGATTGGAAATCAAACTTGTTCTTACCTTTGAAGAAATCGACAAAGACCTATGCTTGAAGCCTTTCCAAGATTCACTTTTGAATGGATTGGTAAGAAGAAATAGGAAGAAAAGAAAACTTGAGAATTTTGACAATGGTGGACTATAGATTCGACTTGACAAAAGAAAAAGAGAAGAGAAGAGAGGAGAGTACTCGAGAAATTCAAAGAGAGAGAAGAGGAGGAAGAAAAATTGATGAGTAGCCCTATTTTCTTCCTTTTATAGCCAAAACTACTACTCGTAATCCCTTACTTGGCCACCACTCTTCTTTATTTGATAGCTTTATCCTTTGAATTATCAAAATAACAATCCCTTAATTTAAAATAATTAGAGAATAATCCTTTATTATCTCTTCAAAAATAATCCAAATTAAATCCCTTATTTATCACCTTATTAATCGAATATTTATGACAATAAAACTCCTCCTTTCTAGAAGGCTTGTGTCCGTCCACAGAAAGCAAAAATAAAACTCCTTTTATTTGCTTCCCAAGTGACTCAGAACTCGGGCCCAACACCTTGCATGTGGCGCCATTTCAGAGGCCCTAAGTGGCATCTCCAGCCACTTTTCCAAGCCTGTTTGTGTGTCAAATTTCACAAACTTTTTCTTTTAAGGCCACCTTGCCTTAATTTCCTCTTTTAAACTTTAAAACTCGACATTTCTAAGTCATTTCTAAGTTTCCAAAAATTTTCGTTCGGCTCTGTAGAACTTGACATTTCCTTACATTTCCAAGTTTTCCGTAAATGTTCACTTTCCTCTTTTGAATCATTTCCACATCATTTCCTTACATTTCCTAGTTTCCAAAAATGTTCAAAATTTATTCTTAGTACACAAAACATGTCACTGCATTACAATTAAACCGAAAATGCATAGGCCCTTTCCAGATGTTACGCTTCTACCCCCCTTAAAATAATTTCGTCCTCGAAATTTTCTATGCCTCTTCCGCTCCATGATTGCGCCATAACACCTTGACTAGAGGAACTGACTTCCTCCGTAGCACTTTCACATCACGTTCAATATCCGATCGGCTCTTCCTCATAGGATAAGTCCGGCCTTAGCTCCACTTCTTCAACAGGTACCACATGAGATGGATCCGATCGGTAACGACGTAGCATGGATACATGGAATACGTTGTGCATCTGCTGCAACTCTGGTGGCAACTCCAGTTGGTATGCCACTGGCCCAACTCGCTTTAGTACTCGATAGGGCCCTATAAACCTTGGGCTTAACTTCCTTTTGCGATCGAACCTCATTACCTTCTTCCAAGGCGAGACTTTCAGAACACTTGGTCTCCCACTTCAAATTCTATCTCCTTTCGTTTGAGGTCTGCGTGACAACTTCGCCTATCGAGGCTTCCTTTAATCGTGCTCGAATTATTTCAACCTTCTCTTGATTTACGCCACTAACTCGGACCCAAAACTCGGCGTTCTCCTAACTCACCCAACAAGTAGGAGTTCTACACTTTCGACCATACAATGCTTCATATGGTGCCATCCGAATGCTAGCCTTGATAGGCCGTTGTTGTAGGCGAACTTAGCTAAAGGCAAGTAATCTTCCCAACTTCCTCGAAATCCATCACATAGCCTCTCAACATATCCTCCAACACTTGTATAACCTGCTTGCATCGCCGTCGATTGTGGATGAAAAGCCGTAGTGAAGTCCAACTTAGTGCCTAAAGCTTGATGAAGCGCCCTCCAAACCGAGACGTAAACCTTGGGTCTCTATCGGAGATGATCGATCTCGGTACTCCATGTAACCTCACAACTCTCGCCACATATAACTTGGCCAACTTCTGAAGAGAATAGTCAACTCTTACCGGAATGAAGTGCGCGGACTTGGTCAAACGGTCCACTATCACCCATACTGAGTCCTTCTTAGTAGGCGTAAGGGGAAGCCCACTAACGAAGTCCATGGTAATTCTCTCCCACTTCCACTGCGGAATCTCAATGGGTTGAAGCAATCCTGATGGAACTTGGTGTTCAAATTTAACTTGCCGGCACGCGTCGGACATTTTCCCACGAATTTAGTAACTTCTCGTTTAAGATCAGACCACCAAAATTGTTCCCTTAGATCTCTGTACAGCTTAATGCCTCCGGGATGCATAGCATAAGGGCTACTATGCGCCTCCCGAAGAATCCTTTGTCTTAACTCCTCGTCTCTTGGCATACTGCACCTTTCCTTTGTAGCACAATACTCCTTCGTCACTAACGCCATAATCCTTTAATCCTCCGTTCTGTACTTGCTGTAACTTAGCACTTAGGTCCTTATCAGCCAAGTGTCCATCTTTCACCTCCTTCAGCCATGTGGGCTTGACTTGCAATTCTGCCAACAGGCTTCCATCATCATATAAGCTCAAGTGAGCGAACATAGCCCTTAGATCCGACACAACCTTCCGACTTAAGGCATCAGCTACCACATTTGCCTTGCCCGGGTGGTACTTTATCGAGCAATCATAATCCTTCAATAACTCCACCCACCTTCGCCGCCTCAAGTTCAACTCCTTCGAGTCAACAGATACTTAAGGCTCTTGTGGTCCATGTAGATTATTGACTTTTCTCCATAAATGTAGTGCCTCCACACCTTAAGGGCAAAACCCACTGCTTTGCCAATTCCAAGTCATGAGTTGGGTAATTAACCTCATGAGGCCTTAGTCACGAGACGCAGTAGCGACTACTTTTCCATCTTGCATTAGGACACATCCTAATCCCGTATGCGGCGTCCACAAGACACCACAAAATCCTTCCCAACCACCGGTTGAATTAACACTGAGCCTCCATCAACACCTTCTTATGCTTTTCAAAGCTCTTACATTGCTTATCGCCTATTCAAGGGTACTTCCTTCCTTAGCAACTTTGTCAAAGCGCGACTATTGACGAGAATCTTCTACGAACCTTCTATAATATCCCGCCAAACCCAAGAAACTTCGGATCTCACCACGGACCCAGGTGGTTTCCAATCCAACACTACTTCGATCTTCCTAGGATCCACTCTTATTCCTTCTGCGGATACCATATGTCCTAAGAATGCCACCTCATTAAGTCAAAATTCACACTTGCTGAATTTGGCATAGAGCTTCTTCCCCCTTAACACTTGCAGCACAACCCGGAGATGCTCATCATGCTCCTCTTCAGACTTAGAGTACACCAAGATATCGTCGATGAACACAACGACGAACCTATCCAAGTGGGGTTGAAAAACCCGGTTCATCATATCCATGAACGCGGTTAGAGCGTTCGTCAATCCAAACGGCATTACCACAAACTTAAAATAGCCATATCTTGTCCTAAACGCGGTCTTATGGATATCTACCTCCTTCACCTTCAACTGATGATATCCTGACCTCAAGTCTATCTTTGAAAATACTGCGACCCCCTTCAGCTGATCGAACAAGTCATCAATCCTTGGCAAGGGATACTTGTTCTTAATGGTCAGCTTATTCAACTGACGATAATCTATGCACATACGCATAGTTCCGTCCTTCTTCTTTACAAACAGAACTGGTGCTCCCCATGGAGACACACTGGGTCGAATGAACCCACGATCCAACAACTCTTGGATTTGAGCCTTGAGCTCAACTAACTCCTTTGGCGCCATTCCGTATGGAGCGATTGACACAGGAGCCGTTCCTGGTAGCAAATCTATTCCAAATTCCACCTCCCTATTTGAGGGTATTCCTGGTAATTCCTCTGGGAACACATCCACGAAGTCCCTTACCGTTCTAACTCTACTGACACCTTCTTCCTTTCCATCTAACGTACTTACGAAGGCTAAGAACGCTTTGCACCCTTTCCTAACCATTTTCTCAGCCTTCAACGCCGAAACTACGTTAGACAGGTAGTTTCTTCTTTCTCCGATCATTACTACTACTTCATTCTCCGAGGTCCTTAATTCCATTCATTTAGCCGCACAATCCAACACGGCTCGGTGCTCTACTAGCCAGTCCATTCCGAGTATAAGTTCAAACTCTCCAAAGGGTAATTCCATTAAGTCAGCCCGAAAGTTCACTCCCTGAATTTCTAGGGTACGTTCCAAAAGATCTTATCCACCACTACGCTTTGGCCTAATGGGCTCACTACAGTCATCTGCCTATCAGAAAGTTCAGAGTCTAGGCCTAGTGTTTCCACTACACTACATGCAATATATGAATGAGTCGAACCCACATCAATTAGAGCAAAATAGGGCTTGCCAAAAATAAAGAACGTCACTCTGGTTTATAACATCCGTGCGTCTCCATCTTCCCTCCGGCGAATCGCATAAACCAAACCCGGTTGCCTTACCTCAGCATTAGCAGCACCTCTGCCCTGTGTTCCACGGCCTCTGCCAGTACCATTACCTCGGTTACTCGAACCACGACCTCGTTGAGGCTGCGGTCCTCCTCTACCAGCCTGACTAACATTCTGAGCTGCTGGTCGGCTTTCCTCTGAGTTCTTGGGACAATCCTTGATCACATGGTCCTTGGACCCGCACCTAAAACATCCTCCTGTTTTCCTCCAAAGACTCTCCCAAGTGCTTCTTTCCACACACATCACAAGGACGATACCGCCCTTCTGGACCAACTTGCTGACTTCGCGGCCCATCAACTCTAGGCCTCTTATGAACCTTTCCAGATGATCCAAAACCTCTTTTGGGCCTATTCCTATCCATAGCCTGCTTTGTAGAATCCTTGATTCCCTCGGCCACCTTGGCCTTTTCTACCAACGCAGAGAACTCCCGCTCCTGATGCGGTGCTATCAACAGTCTCAGATCATCCCTTAGCCCGTCCTCAAAATGGACACAGCGACTCATGCTCAGTTGCCACTACACCTCGAGCATAACGGCTCAACCTCGAGAATTCACCTCATATTCTCGCAAATGCACTTGTTCCTTAAACCACCCTAAAAAGCCTTCCTTTGCTCATCAGTATACCTAGTTCCCACATACTTCCTTTGAAATGCCTCCTTAACATATTCCCAGGTCAGATCCTCAGCCGTGGCACCATCCCGAACAGTTAACCACCACTGATACGCTTTATCGCGTAACAGTGCCACCATTCCCTTTAACTTCTCCTCAGGGGTCAAATCAAGCTCATCAATTATGCACTCCGTTGCTTCCAACCAATACTCAGCTGTACTAGGTGCCACTCCAGATACTCCTCGAAACATTTCGGCTCCATTAGCTCGGAGCCGCTCAGGCACAGACTTTCGGGTTCTCGAATTTCCTCCTACACCAGCCACCAATTCCAAAACTCGCAAAGATAGCTCATGACACAAAGATCTTCCCCGTCTCGAGCTTGTCGCTCAACACCAACAAATTGGGGTGGTGGTGGCGGTGGTATTTCGTTGTCGAGTCCCTGACCCGATCTAACGGGTTCTCGACACGCCTATCCTTCCTCTACCTCGTCCCCGACGACCACGTCCTCTAGAGCTTATTTCTAACGTCGAGATCTGATTAAGAAATTTTATGAATTAGTACTTTTTGCTTCACTTGATTACCCGCGAAGAAGTTTTATGAAAAAGAATTTAGGAGTGGTTCTTTCGTATTCATACATACACACAGTCTTCTCATTCATTCATACATTCATCAAACAATTATGAACTTTCGTTCATTCAGAGAAATGTGGTAGTTTTCATTGTTGCTGCTTTTCCACTACCCGGGGGTATTTTCGTAATTTTGTCCTACAGGGGTATTTTCGTAATTTTTCAGAAGAAAAAGTTCCTTGGTGATTTTGTCACAAAGTATTTTGGTATTTTTAAATTCCCGAGGTATTTTGGAAAAATTTTGAAATCCGGGGGTATTTCGGTAATTTTAGACCTCGGGGGTAATTCGGTAATTTTTCACAAACCGGGGTAAGCTTGTAGAATTTAATAAATCAGGAATATTTCAAAGGTTGCAAAACTTTGGGGGTTCTTTTTGAGAATTGTACTTTTCAAAACGATGATGTTGCAAAAATTTTGGAAATTAGGGTCATTTTGGGTAATTTTGTAAGTTAGGGGCAATTTTGTAATTTTCCAAAATCAAGGTATTTTTGATAGTTTGCGAGTTAGGGTTTTTGAACATTTATAAAGCAATGAGATTTTGATAAAACTCTTGGGTAGTTTGACATTTTATAAACCAAGGGCATTTTGGTAATTTTATCACTAAGGGTATTTTTGTAATTTTCATAAATCAGAAATTTTTTTTTCAAAAAATTTTGTAAAGATAGTTTTCGTGGATTAAAAGAGCAATTTTAAGAGTTTTAAAACTAGGGTTTCGTTGTTTTTATAAAACACGGCTAGTTCCCTTTCGGGTTTTAGTCATTGCGTTTAGCCTATGACCGAGTCCTCTTGGTCAGGGTGAACCAAAGCTACACACCAGGCAGGATTCGAATGGAGAGGAGGTGAGTCACGCGGACTACTTAAATACCAAGCTCCCACCGAAACCATTCCTAGACATGCGCACAGAGGTTGCCACACCCTAACTCGGCGACTTAGCCATAGGTTTGTTTAAGTAGGTATTAAGTCTTATGTAATAGTTGGGGTAATCTAGTCCTAGGGTTCAAGTACCTATCATACTATTCTACGTTCCATTCTTACCCTTCTACAATTCATATAAATCACACAAATGGTTAGGGGTACTTACCGTGGATCATGGCTCTGAGACTTGGGTGCCATGCTTAGAAGACTCGCTTATTTTTAAAAAAACTTACTTGGCTTGATTTGAAAACGTTTTGGCTTTAAACCCCAGTGAGAGTTTAAAATCTGGCTCGATACCAAATTGAAACACCCCAAACCCGCCCACGAGCTTTGACCAGATTTGGTATGTTCCTCAAGTAAACCGATTCAAATTCTTTCACACTTGGTGAAAAACTTGTGTGATTTTTTTTTAAAAATAGTTTGGGTTGGGCTTGTGTTGAAAACAAACTGGATTTTAAATTTGAAAACCCCTTTTAATTTTAAGTAATAAACATATCGAGTATATTTTAAAATAAAATACTTAGTCTTTAACTTAATCAAATTTTGTAACACAATAAAACAACAAGTAGAAATAAAATCGTTCATCATGGCCTTATGGCCTTATTACATCAAAAAAATTCCCAAAAATAATTCAAAGTACTAAAATAAATTCAAGAGTCCATAAAAATATAAACTTCATGTTGAGCATGGCCACCACAAGTTCTCGCCGTCCCGGTCCATCACTTTCATCATCACAAAACATAGTCCCACAACGGGGTGAGTCAAAGCAGACTCAATGTGTACACGACACTAAATCATAATAGAATCAGTCATATCACATATTACACATTCAAAACATAGAATACAAAGTTATGATGCATTCCCAAACCCAAACCTAATTGTCCATTCGCTACACACCCCCGCACTGCCGGTCACACCGTGGGACTACTAAGTCGACCCTCCTTCCGCTACACTCCAAATCATGCGGTCTTAGGTCACCGCATACTATGGTCTTAGGTCACCACTTTCAGATTCATGTGGTCTTAGGTCACCACTTTTCGTATATCACGGTCTTAGGTCACCGTGTTCGTGGTCTTAGGTCACCACATTCACTTCCCCTTTCAATAACCCATATGCCCCATATAATGATATGCATAATATGCCGAGTTCACATTCTTATCATATTCTCATGTTACAAATAACATCTTTCATATTCCTAGTAGAAGTAGGAAACGTACACAGTACTTTTTGTACCATAACATGGTACCTTAGCCACTTTCATATACTTAATATCACATATATTAATTAATCATGCCATAAAAATATTATGGGATAGTGTGTGGGTACACACGATTCGCTTAAAATTTCCTTGAGATCCCGAAAAGCTTGATCTAATGCTTAGATCCTTAATCCCTACATTGATTTATCACTTATTACCTTAATAAAAAGCCATTCGGCCAAAATTCCAAATCCTAGTAGGATTAGTATTCTTACCTTGTTGCCGATTGGAACACCAACAAATCCCGAAACTGTTCCTTGTTTCCCTAGGAATGTTGAACTCCCTAAAACCTTACGTTAGACTTAACCTTAATCATCAAAACATAAATCAAGGCATTTGGCCGAATATTCACATGTCTTACCTTAATCTTAGAAATCCCGAATACTCCTCCTTTTAGTCGACTACTCTGATAATCCCGAAAGGTCCTTCCATATTCGACAACCATAATATGTATGGGGTTAGATTATCTCTCGGCTAATCTAAAAGAAAAGATTGGAAATCAAACTTGTTCTTACCTTTGAAGAAATCGACAGCACCTATGCTTGAAGCCTTTCCAAGATTCGGCTTTTGAATGGATTGGTAAGAAGAAATAGGAAGAAAAGAAAACTTGAGAATTTTGACAATGGTGGACTATAGATTCGGCTTGACAAAAGAAAAAGAGAAGAGAAGAGAGGAGAGTACTCGAAAATTCAGCAGAGAGAGAGAGGAGGAAGAAAAATTGATGAGTAGCCCTATTTTCTTCCTTTTATAGCCGAAACTACTACTCAGAATCCCTTACTTGGCCACCACTCTTCTTTATTTGATAGCTTTATCCTTTGAATTATCAAAATAATAATCCCTTAATTTAAAATAATTAGAGAATAATCATTTATTATCTCTTCAAAAAATAATCCAAATTAAATCCCTTATTTATCACCTTATTAATCGAATATTTATGATAATAAAACTCCTCCTTTCTAGAAGGCTTGTGCCGTCCACCTGAGGCAAAAATAAAACTCCTTTTATTTGCTTCCCAAGTGACTCGAACTCAGGCCCAACACCTTGCATGTGGCGCCATTTCCAGAGGCCCTAAGTGGCATCTCCAGGCCACTTTTCCAAGCCTGTTTGTGTGTCAAATTTCCCAAACTTTTTCTTTTAAGGCCACCTTGCCTTAATTTCCTCTTTTAAACTTTAAAACTCGACATTTCTAAGTCATTTCTAAGTTTCCAAAAATTTTCGTTCGGCTTTGTAAACTTGACATTTCCTTACATTTCCAAGTTTTCCAGAAATGTTCACTTTCCTCTTTTGAATCATTTCCACATCATTTCCTTACATTTCCTAGTTTCCAAAAATGTTCAAAATTTATTCTTAGTATACAAAACATGTCACTTCGTACAATTAAACCGAAAATGCATAGGCCCTTTCCAGGATGTTACACTGTGTGCTGATTTTTATATGCTTAATTGATGTTGTCTTTATACTTTGGAGGATTCATGTTGTAAATAACCCCAAAACAATGATAGTGGGTGGCATTATTATGATGGATATTTATATGGTTTATATTATATAAATTATAAATGTTAAAATAATAAAAGATATAATATAATGTTATATTATAATAAAAGAAAGGCATAAAAAGAAGATAGTGGATTGTTCATGCATCCTTGCCAAAAATTGGAAAGAAAAAGAAGAGAAAAAGGGCTAGCTAGGTTCGGCATTTGAAGGCTTTAATTGGTATGTGTTTTTAACTCGGTTTTATATAATTTCTACGTTTTCGTGATCGTTGCTTCGTGCTCTAGCTTACCCATGCTTCAATTTTGTGAATTGGTGAAGATTTTGTGATGTGCCATTGATGAACATGTGAGCTTTGTGTTGACAGTTGGTAAAATATGAAAGCTTAATGTTGGGTTAACATAGTTTGTATTTGGATTTTTGGTGAAATTGAGTAAATTGGGCTAATTTGAGAAAAATGTAAATTGAGGGACTAAAATGTAAAATAAATTAGATGTGTGGACTTGTATGAGTATAGTAGGAATTCGGCTAGGCATGTGTACAAACAAATTGTGTGTATTTGGTGATTTGATGAATTAGGGACTAAAGTGTCAAAATGTGAAAATGTGAGGGCTATTTTGTAAAATGCCCTAAATAAGTGTGTATGAACTAAATTGAATGAATTGGTGATTAAATGGATTGAATTTGAATGTGTATAGACCAAGAAAAGAGAGGTTTGGATCGAGATCGAGGCAAAGACAAAGTGCTCGTTTAATCGACCGTTTCGATATTTTGACGTCGGAGGTAAGTTCGGATATAATACTAGTCATTAAATTTATATCTATGTGATGAGAAATGAATGAATGTATAGAGTTGTATTAATATTTTATTACATATGAGATCAAGTATTGAGGCACTAAGTGTGCGAAATTGGAAAAGAGACAGAAATGAATAGCACTGTGTGTGCGAAAAGATTGAAGCTTCGGCTTACCGAATTGGTACTGTGTATGCGATACCGATGTAAGTTTGGTTTACCGAATTAGCACTGTGTGTGCGATACCGATATAAATTCGATTTATTGAATTGGCACTAAGTGTGCGTTAGCAATTATGCTTTGATTATGAGATTAGCACTAAGTGTGCGAATAAATCAAAAGAGTAGCAAAGATTGAGCGGAATGTAAAACCGAGTGGTTGAGAAGAATGGTTGGTGAATAACTATGTGTTGACAAAAAGGTATGTATTTAACCTTTGTGGTTGATGAGATTGTGTATGATTTTGTGAATGGTTGAGTATGATTATTGGCTATGAATGATGGTATGTATGATACCTATGTGGTTGGTGAATTTGGAAGTAAACGAATGAAATGCGATGTGAGTATTGGATTTAGTTGAATTTGTGTATCATTGGTAAATTATCTATGTGATAGTTCAATTTGTACATTGATTTGATTCAATGAATTAATTGTATTGTATCTCGAACTTACTATGCTTTGAAAGCTTACTGTGTGATTTGTTCTCTGTTTTGCAGTGTCAGTAAAGCTAGCTCAGGTCCGGGGATCGTCAGCATCTTTATCACACTATCGGCAATCTATTTTGTTACTTTGGAAAGATGTATATAGTTGAATTATGGCATGTATAGACTAGTAGTTAAGATATGTCTTGAAATGTTTAATCCTTGCCATGTGAGTTGGCTTGGAAGTTGAATGTTGTTGAACTTATTAATGAGTTATGAAAATGGTATATCTCATGATGGTGTGGTTGATGAAAGGATGTGGTTGAAGATAGTTCATGAATTTGGTATATGCATGTTTGAGTTGTATAATTGTCATTTTGAATAGCTTTAGTTGTGATGATAATAAGCATGGAAGTAAATGGATTAGTTTGTGAATGAATAATGCATGAAATGGTATGATTGAAGGCATTTGTAAGCTTGATCTGGTATTGTATTGATGCTTGTAGGCATGAACCTATTGAGGATGGCAATTTGGCCTTTCATGTGGCCTGTTTTGTCTACACGGTCATGGCACATGGGCGTGCCTAGTGACCGTGGGATAAAGTCAGTAGTTAGCTTAGTTGCACACGGCCATGGCACACGGGCGTGTCTAGTGGCCGTGGGGATAAGTCAAGATATGGCCTAAGAGCACACGCCCTTAGCACACGGCGTGCCTGGTGGCCGTGTGAAGAAGTCAGTACACTTGCTCTGTTTTGGCACGGCCTGGACACATGGGGGTGTCTGGTGACCGTGTGAGGCACACGGCCTGGTTGCACAGGCGTGTGACCTCAACAGACTTGGTGAACATTTGAAAATTTGAAAACTTTCGTAAATGTTCGGTTTAGTCTCGACCCCTCTCTAGTATGTGTTAAAGGTCTCGTGGGCCTCAATAAGTGACTATTTGATTATGTTTTGATGTGCTTTGATGATGATTGACTTTGTGTCATGAATTGGATGTGAAATGATTCGATTGTTTGGTAATGCCTCTTAACCCTATTCCGGCGATGGTTTCGGGTTAGGGGTGTTACATAAGCTACTAAGGCCTCATTGTAGAATTACCAGAACAATACTTGATTTTCAAGTAAATTTATAATTTAACCACTGTGTCCGTGGTATCAATATCTATAACATAAAATAGTAATTTCAGTCATGGCATTATGCCACCTCAATAAATTTCAAAGCTTCATTTACATATCTATAAAGAGACTTTAATCAAAACCATTTATAAAATAAGTTCCATACTATTAACCAATTTTGAATAACATGTCAAAACCACATTTTTACAAACATGTAAACAATAATATACAAGAACATATTAAAATCAATAATAATAAGTCAGTTAAAATTAACATAATTTCAAGGTAAGCATTTTAATAGATTTTTCCATATATTTTACAACCGCTTCAAATATTTTTTTTATTGTAATGGCCTTATCTAATCTTTCCATAATAGTGACATGGTTCATACAAGTCTACATGGCAACCCAAAATTCTCATGTCATAATTTTAATTAGTAAAGCACTTCATGGCCATATAATTATAACTTCACATTTAAATGTGTTATTTCATATCTTAATGTCATGGAATTTCACACTAATATTAGCATCATTAAACACTTAATTATAACATTAATTACATAAACCCTCAGCTTACTAACTTAGAAGAAAAATAAGTATTCATGATACTTACTGATCGCTGTAAATCAGAGTTTTAAAATTTATAAAAGAATGATCGAACCTGGAAACTAACTCTGACAACAATTAAAGGCAAGTGCACCTATCGAACAGTAGTATAGTTTAGGCAAGACCGGATTGTCGAACCCAAAGGAACTAAAAGTACTAATACTAACTTTCTTTTTATTATTTAGCCTAAAATAAGTGAAGTTGTTTATTAAACTAAATTAATTAACTACTAAACTAAAGACTCTAAGACAAAGAAGAATGAATTTGGAAAATAACTTAGGAAAAACTCAGTTGATTTAGACGATACCCTAGGAAGAATCACCTAGACTTCACTTGTTATCTAACACTAAACCATACGATTTATTCACTTAGTTTGATCCGTAAGACTCCCTAACGTATATTAAACCCTCTCTCAAGGCGAATAACATCTAACCCTAGGTTAATTAGTGGAACTCTCGTTCTCTTATAATAACCCCCTAGAATAGCAGTAAATCGATCTGTGGATTCCCATATTAGGTTTCACCCTAATCCGGCAAAATCTCGTCACCCTATCTCTAGGCGTGCGATCAACTCCGCTTAATTATGTTGGATCTACTCTTAGGCAGGGTTTATTCCTCCTCCACCCAAGCACATTAAATTTGGATTAAGCTCACATAATTAAGAACAAACTAAGTATTTATCATATAATTCAAATAATCAAATAACAAGATTCATCATAGGTTTCATCACCTTCGGGTATCCGAAGGTTTAGTTCATAACAATAAAGGAAAACATCTCAAGAGAAAAGATAAAACAAAACATAAGAAATCCCTAAAACCCCCTGAAGAAATTGAAGAGGAGATCCTCCGGCTTGAGTAGAATTTCGGCTTCTCGAGATGGATCAACTGGCTATCCCTGAGTGAATCCCCACAAATCTGCCTTCTCTGGCCTAGCACGACGCCCCTAGACGATGGCTTTGGGCTCCCCTCAGCAGAGGGTTTTCGTCTAACTCCCCAAATAAGTTGCCCCCTAGGGTGTTTATATAGGCTTTGAGATGTGTTACTTGGCCTCCAAGTATCCTAATTTGAGTGCAATTCCTAATTGGGGGTTTAATTAGACTTTGGAGTGTGTTTCTTTGCCTCCAAGCATCCAAATCCGAGTGAAATTGCTCTTTCCAGCGACAGGGACACGGCCATGGCACGCGCCCGTGTGGATCGTGGCCAGGCCGTGCTCGGACTTCTTTAATGAGGCACGGCCATGTAAATCGTGGTCCAGGCTGTGTTCGAGATCTTTAAGGTGGCACGACCGTGTGATCTTTGGTCCAAGCCATGTAGATTTCATGCTTTGGCCTATTTGTCCCGTTTTAAGCCCGTTTTGCGTTCTTTCTATCCTTGGGTGCTTTCCTAGGTATAAGACATGAAAAGAAAGGATTAAGAGCACCTTTTTACATAAATCAAAGGATAATTCATCCAAAAGCATACTAAATGTAGGCCTAAAATGTGTTACTATTTCGGTTTATCACTTACCTTGATGAATGCTTTTCAACACTTTAAATCAAGCTTCTATGAACTTCAATCCATCCTAAAACAAGCTTGGAACTCCATGAATCAACATCTCTCCATTTCCATACAAGAAAAAGATATTCAAAAAATAATATAATTTCTTAACAAATATCAAGCTAATAGAAATGTAGGAAGCCTTATATTACTTTACTTGAAGCTTTCTCACACTAATATCAACATTTCTCACTAGAACCCCCATAAACCTTAGGTTGAGAATGATAGAATTGATGATAGAAGTGGGTAGTGAAAATTTTTGAAAGAAAATGAAAGGTGGAAGCTTCTATAGTCTACTGCTGGTGTTGGAGAAGAAGAGAATGAGTTGATGGGTTTCTGATAAACCGTAATAATAACATATTTTATCTCCACATTTAGCATGCTTTTGGATGATTTATCCCTTGAATTATGGAATTTGGTGCTCTTAATCCTTTAATTTCATGTTTTATACTCAGGAGAGCATAGGAGGATGAAAAGAACGAAAAATGGGCTTAAAACGGGCCAAATGGGCCAAAGTGAGAAATCGACACAGCCTGGGGTTTCACCACACGGCCGTGCCCCTTTAGCAGGCTCGAACACGGCCTGAAGTCGATTCACACGGGCGTGCCACATGGGCGTGTCCCTGCCGTGACAAAGAGGAATTTCACTCGGATTAGGATACTTAGAGGCAAAGAAACACATTCCGAAGCCTATATAAACACCCTAAGTATGACCTAAAAAGGGGAAGTCGACAGGGGAGTCGACAGAAGCCTTCTGTCGGGGGCGTCCAACTAGGCCAAGGAGCCGAGCCAGAGAGGTCAGAATCATGGGATTTACTCAAAGAAAGCCAGTTGATTCATCTCAAGAAGCCAAAATCATACTCAAGACGGCAGATCTCTCCTTCAATTCCTTCAGGGGGTTTTAGGGTTTTCTTATGTTTTATTTTATATTTTCTTCTGAGATGTATTCTTTTATTATTATGAACTAAACCCCTCAGATACCTGAGGGGGATGAAACCTAAGATGGATCTTGTTATTATTTTCTGAATTATATGATAAATACTTGATTTGTTCTTAATTATGTGTTTTTAATTCTTATTTTGATATTTCAGGATATTGATTCAAGTAGTGATGTGCTTAGGCAGTGGAGTAAAAGTCCCTGTCTAAGAGTAGATCTAGCATAGTTAAGCGGAGTTGATTGCAACCCTAGACATAGAATGACGAAAATCTGTCGGATTAGGGTCAAACCTAATATGGGAGTTCATAGATCGAGTTAATGCAATTCTAGGGGTTTTAATTAGAAAGAGATTTCAATTAATCAACCTAGGGTTAGACGTTAGTAGCCTCAACGGAGGTATTAATATACATTAGGGAATCCTACGGATCAGGTCAAGTGAATAAATCGTCTGGTTCAGAGTTAAATAACAAGTGAAGTTTAGGGGGATTCCTCCTTGGGTATTGTCTTAATCAATTGGTTTTTCCCACAAGTATTTCCCCAATTCATTCTCTTTGTCTTAGCATCTTTAGCTTAGTAATTAGTTAATTTTAAATTAAACAATAATTCACTTCAATTCTTAGGCTAAATAATAGAAAGAAAGTTAGTATTAGTACTTTTGGTTCCTTTGGGTTTGACATTCCGGTCTTGTCAGTAAACTATACTATTGTTCGATAGGTGCGCTTGCCTCAATCGTTGTCACAGTTAGTTTCTAGGCTAGATCATTCATCATATAAATTTTAAGACTCTGACATAACGATCAAGTTTTTGGAGCCGTTGCCGGGGAACTAAAATATCAAGAACACTTGATTTTTATTACTTTAGTCATTTTATTTATTTACAATTTATTTTTATTTTATTTTAACTTTGCTAATTTTTCTCTTTCTTTCCTTCTGGCAAGTATTTCCAGTTTATGACTAGAAGAAATGATCGGTGTGTCACAGTCTTAAAATTTATAATGAGAATGATTGAGCCTAAAAACTAACTATGACAACGATTGAGGCAAGTGTACCTATCGAACAGTAGTATAGCTTAGTGGCAAGACCGGATTGTCGAACCCAAAGGAACCTAAAGTACTAATACTAACCTTCTTTTTATTATTTAGCCTTAAAATTGAAGTGAATCGGTTTAATCTAGAAAATTAACTAACTACTAAGCTAAAGACGATGAGACAAAAAGAATGAAATTTTGGAAATACTTGTGGGAAAAATCAATTGATTAAAACAATACCCAAGGGAGAATCCACCTAGACTTCACTTGTTATCTAACTCTGAACAGCATTTATTTATTCATTTGACTTGATCCGTAAGATTCCCTAATGTATATTAACCCCTCTCTCGAGGCGACTAACGTCTAACCCTAGGTTGATTAATTGAAATCTCTTTCTAATTAAAACCCCTAGAATCGCATTAACTCGATCTATGGACTCCTATATTAAGTTTCACCCTAATCCGGCAAAATCTCGTCACCCTATCTCTAGGCGTGCGATCAAATCCGCTTAATTATGCTAGTTCTACTCTTAGGCAGGGACTTTTGCTCCTCCACCTAAGCACATCAAACTTGAATTAATATCCCGGAAATATCAACACAAGAATTAAGAACACATAATTAAGAACGAATCAAATATTTATCATACAGTTCAGCAAACTATAACAAGATTCATCTTAGGTTTCATCCCCCTCAGGTATTTGAGGGTTTAGTTGATAATGATAATAGAATACATCTCAAAAGAAAAGATAAAACAAAACATAAGAAAAACTCTAAAACCCCCTGAAAGAATTGAAGAGAGATCCTCCGTCTTGAGTATAACTCCGGCTTCTTGAGATGAATCAACTGGCTTTCTTCAAGTAATTTCCACAGTTCTAATCTTTCTAGCTCGGCTCCTTGGCCTAGCTGGACCCTCTTTGAACGTTAGCCTCTAGGGTGTTTATATAGGCTTTTGGAATGTGTTTCTTTACCCCTAAGTATCCAAATTCGAGTGAAATTCCTCTTCTCCACGGCAGGGACACGCCCTTGGCACACGCCCGTGTGAATCATGGCCAGGCCGTGTTCAGGTCTGATTAGGGAGGCACGGCTGTGTTGATTGGGCCCAGGCCGTGTCGATTTCGTGATTTGGCCCATTTGGTCCGTTTTAAGCCCGTTTCTCGTTCTTTTCATCCTCCGGTGCTTTCCTGAGTATAAAACATGAAAACAAAGGATTAAGAGCACCAAATTACACAATTCAAGGCTTAAATCACCCAGAAGCATGCTAAATGTGGGTTTAAAATATGTTACTATTTCGGTTTATCAAATACCCCCACACTTAAGCTTTTGCTTGTCCTCAAGCAAAATTCTCAACTCATAATTAAAACGAACTTCCCTCAATTCATAATATTTAAAAATAGTGTTTCATCGTAATTCAAAGATAATTCATACATGGATAATTCAACTCAAAGAGTCCTAAAGATTCAAACAATCCAAGTCAAACATTTTGTAGCACAAAACCTAGGTGTTTCCCCTTATCTAAATAGTTAACTCTGATTCAAAATTGACAAGGATTGACATCTTCACTAAAGATTCACTCAAATCACTCGAGGTGTTTAAGGTTCAAGAAAAAGCACTCAAAAGTCAAACATGAAAAGTTAATCCCATAGGCTTGCATGAAAATCAAATCTCTACCACTATAAAATGAGATGATACACAAATCAAAAGGTCTTTAACAGGGTTGTAACGGGGCTTGGGTTAAAGGTGTGGATAAAGGCTGAATTAGAAGGTTAGAATCGAGACTGAAGTGACAAATTACCTAACTAGAAACATGAGCTAATAATTACATCAACTAAAAACTTGTAATTCTAATAATACGAACTTTTTCTTCAACAATTGGGATTTAAACGTACAAGCTCACTTAATCACAGAACTAAATAATGAATATACTTTGATTTTTTTAAGAAAAGATAAAAAATACATCATAAATGGTGAATTTACTATCGAAATAAATAGGTAATCGATCAAATCAGATCTCGATATAAGGGTAGTCAAAAGGAATGGTGATAACAAAAACGAAGAGTTTTGGGTTAATATTAGCGGTTGAGTCAATAAAAAGGGTTGTTAGGATTAAACGGGGTTCACTAGGGGTTAATTGTGAAGGTAGGCTTTTAGTGGAGTAAGTGGGTTAAATCCTAGGTGCTTTCATCATCTCTGTATATCAAATCAAAGGTGTGGTCTCGGCATGTATAATCAATGCAAGTTCTAGAATAACAAATCAATGTTGACACACTCATAATTAATAAGGTGAGCAAGAAAAAGAATATATGCTCTAAAGGCTCAAAATCTCACAAAAAAAATTATGGGTATTTTGATGTCAACCTCGTAAATTTCAAACTTCAAGGTAATATTCAAATTCAGGTAGACAACCTAGAAAATTTTAATTTCTGAAAAAAATAGACTTATCATGCTTGATTCTATAGTATCTTTAAAGTATAAATCATCAATGCATAATTATCAATGACTTAATCCAAAACATATCAATAAAAATCATAAATCATAGGAAATTTCATTCTAATCATAATATGAGAAACTTACTTTAAGAACAAGGCATAATTCAGGGATTTTCAAATAATACTATAGTTAACCCCCCCACACTTAAGATGTACATTGCCCTCAATGTACAAAGATAGATGATAGCAAAATAATAAAATCATAAGATAGGGAGAGAAGTGAAACTTCCTGAATTTTGGATGGAGTTAATGAAAAGAAATCGGATAGGATTAGCAGAGGTGAACGTGGGGGAGCGCCTTGAACCGTTTGAATTTGAATCCTCGAAGCAGCCGGCCTGATTTTATTATATCCTAAGCTAAATCTAAATGGCATGAAGAAAAAGAAAGAAAATAATAAAGAAAATAAAAATAAAAGTAAATAATGGAAAATGAAAGAAGAAAGACAATTGGGAAAGAAAAAGGAAGAAAGGGGGTTTAAATAGAGATGTAGCTTGTGTTTTGGGAAAAATTGTGTCCTGTTGCCACACGTCTACGGCCACGCCCTTTTTCCTACCTATGGTGCCCACACGGCCACGACCACGGCTGTGTGCAAGGCCGTGTGAGTATGGAAAACCTGCGCTTAAACACGGAAATAAATAAAACTAAACTAATTAGTAGGGTTAGTGCTCGGGTTGCCTCCCGAGAAGCGCTCGTTTAAAGTCTTGAGCTAGACTTACCTCTCATTCGCATTATCAGGGTGGTTTGAGCAGGTGAAAATCCTTTCTCATGCGGTCAATTCGGTTATTGATATATAGTTCAAGTCGAGTAGTGTTTTCCTTAAAAGTGTTGAATTTAGGATTAGTTACCTCGACTGTTCCATCTGGAAAGATTTTGAGCACCTGATCTCCTATCTTAAGCTGGGTTATCCCATCGTTAAGTTTGTCGTGGAGTTGCCTCGTTTTTGCTTCGTGTATTTTTAGTTTCTCTTTGAAGTGTATCTTCCACTCGTCTAGTTCATCGATCCGAAGCTTTCGTTCCTAATGAATTTCTTCTGTATTGACATGAGGTCTAGGATCTGGCATCTGCGAAAGAGCTTCAAGAAATAGCAAGGTAATATGTAACTTCTTTAGAGGGTTAAGAAATTTACCGAATTGCTTCTCTGTGTGGTCTTTCTTTATCGCATTGGGGTATGGCACATGAGGTTGGTACTCTGTACTTACCAGGTCTAGTAAATCATGGCTTACCTCAACCTTACCTTCACTTACCACAGGCTCTTGCCTAAAATTGGGCTCGTCTAACTCTTCACTATCTTGAGTCATTATGGCTTGAATTTGCTCCTTTTCCTAGGTAAGCTTTCGATTGTATTTCAGAAACTAACTTAGTAAGTTGCCCAATTTGATCCTTGAGCTCCTGTGTCGAGGCTTCCTATTTTTCAAGTTTTGTTTCTATATTTTGGAAACGTGTTTCTGTGGATGCTATGAATTTTATCAGCATCTCCTCGAGGTTCGACTCCTCTTCCTGTTGGTGAGGTGGTTGTTGAAAATTTGGAGGAAGTTCCGGTCTTTGGCTACTTTGATCATCCCACGAGAAATTGGGATGGTACCTCAACTTTGCATTATAAGTGTCACTATAAAAATTATTTTGAGGTCTAGAATAGTTACCCATATAGTGGACTTGTTCGTTCTCCATGCCATATCCGTAGGGTGGGTACTCAGGATTCGCCACGCCTCCGCTTGTTTCGTCTTCGCATAATCGGATGTACTGCGAAGAACCGTATAAACCATCAAATTTTTATGTAACATCTCTAACTGGTTTGATAGCACAGTTCTGCGTCGAGGTTGTAGATATCGGCTGTTTTTGTTGGCTTTGTCCTCATAACTTGCCATTGATAGTTATTCAGTGCCATCTCCTCTATAAACTAAAATTACCTGACAAAAGCAAATAAAAGAAAAATTAGCAAAATAAAAATAAAATTTAATTGCAAAAATAAAATATGGCTAGAGTAATAAAAATTGAGCTTTCTTAATATTTCAGTTCCCCGGCAACGGCGCCAAAAACTTGATCGGTGTGTCACAGTCTTAAAATTTATAATGAGAATGATCGAGCCTAAAAACTAACTATGACAACGATTGAGGCAAGTGTACCTATCGAATAGTAGTATAGCTTAGTGGCAAGACCGAATTGTCGAAGCCAAAGGAACCGAAAGTACTAATACTAACCTTCTTTTTATTATTAAGCCTTAAAATTGAAGTGAACAAGTTTAATCTAGAAAATTAACTAACTACTAAGCTAAAGACGATGAGACAAAAAGAATGAAATTGGGGAAATACTTGTGGGAAAAATCAATTGATTAAAACAATACCCAAGAAAGAATCCACCTAGACTTCACTTATTATCTAACTCTGAACTAGACGATTTATTCATTTGACTTGATCCGTAAGATTTCCTAATGTATATTAACCCCTCTCTCGAGGCGGCTAACGTCTAACCCTAGGTTGATTAATTGAATTCTCTTTCTAATTAAAACCCCTAGAATCGCATTAACTCGATCTATGGACTCCCATATTAGGTTTCACCCTAATCCGGCAAAATCTCGTCACCCTATCTCTAGGCGTGCGATCAACTCCGCTTAATTATGCTTGATCTACTCTTAGGCAGGGACTTTTGCTGCTCCACCTAAGCACATCAAACTTGAATTAATATCCCGGAAATATCAACACAAGAATTAAGAACACATAATTAAGAACGAATCAAATATTTATCATATAGTTCAGCAAACGATAACAAGATTCATCTTAGGCTTCATCCCCCTTAGGTATTTGAGGGTTTAGTTGATAATGATAATATAATACATCTCAAAAGAAAAGATAAAACAAAACATAAGAAAAACTCTAAAACCCCCTGAAGGAATTGAAGAGAGATCCTCCGTCTTGAGTATAACTCCGGCTTCTTGAGATGAATCAACTTGCTTTCTTCAAGTAATTTCCACAGTTCTGATCTTTCTGGCTCGGCTCCTTGGCCTAGCTGGACCCCCTTTGAACATTGGCCTCTAGGGTGTTTATATAGGCTTTTGGAATGTGTTCCTTTACCCCTAAGTATCCAAATCCAAGTGAAATTCCTTTTCTCCACGGCAGGGACACGCCCTTGGCACACGCCCTGTGAATCATGGCCAGGCCATGTTCAGGTCTGATTAGGGAGGCACAACCGTGTTGATTGGGCCCAGGCCGTGTCGATTTTGTGATTTGGCCCATTTGGTCCGTTTTAAGCCTGTTTCTCGTTCTTTTCATCCTCCGGTGCTTTCCTGAGTATAAAACATGAAAACAAAGGATTAAGAGCACCAAATTACACAATTCAAGGCTTAAATCACCCAGAAGCATGCTAAATGTGGGTTTAAAATATGTTACTATTTCGGTTTATCAAGAAACCCGTCAGGACCCTTGATTTTTGATAGTGAAATAAAACATACCACTCGCAGAAACCGAAGAGATGTCACTGAATAATTATTAATGGCAAGACATGAGGACAATGCCTAATAAAGCAGTCGATGTCAAAAACCACCTTACCAGCAGGAAAAGAAGCCGAACCTTGAGGAGATGCTAACAAATTATCGCAGTTTTAGAAACCCGTTTTCAAAACAATGAGACAATGCTAAAAAATCAGCAGGCATTAATTCAAGGGATCGAGAACCAAATAGGCCAGCTTGCTAAGCTGATCTCAGAAAGACCACAAGTTATCTTGCCTAGCAACACCGAAACTAACCCAAGAGAGCAACCGCAAGCAATAACTGCTCACGATAGTGAAGGGTTAGATGAACCAAAATTGAAGCAAGAGAATGTGGTAGAGGAAGGTAAGGTTGATGTAAGCCATGATAAACCAAAACCGGTAATTACAGAGTACCAAGCTCGTGTGCCATACCCCAATGCGATAAAGAAAGACCACACAGAGGAACAATTCGGTAAATTTCTTAAACTTCCAAAGAAATTACATATTAACTTGCCGTTTCTTGAAGCTCTTTCGCAGATGCCAGATTCAAGAAAATTTTCAAAAGAGTTTTTGAAAAACAAACAGAAGTTAGATGATACGTCGCATTTAGAGCTAAACGCAGTGTGCCCAGCAATTCTACGAAATAAACTACCACGTGAGCTCACATTTTGTGTAAGTGACGAAACGATCACTCTTCAGGTTCTTGACACGGCTAGGACATCGAGTATTAAAGGTGGAACCAATCACTTCAAAGTTGGGGACCAAGTACTGTCAGATACAACCGACCCTCGAATAGTCACTTCAAAACTTAATACAAACGGTGCGAATCCTTTTACGGTACTTAAGGTCTTTCCATACGGAACAGTCGAGGTAAAACATTCTAATTTTGACACTTTTGAGGTAAATATTACCCGACTCAAACCATATGTTGATAGAATGGATAGTAAGAAAAAAGAGTTTCGAATCCATAAACCACCATGGCCATACGAATAATAGGTAAGTCTAGCTCAAGACTTTAAACGAGTGCTTCTCGGGAGGCACCCAAAGCACTAACCCCACTAACGTCCATATTTTCGAATTTTAGCATCTAACTAAAAACTAACCAAATTTTTAGGCGTAGGTTTCCATACCACACGACCTTGCACACGGGCATGGCCGTGGCCATGTGGACACCACGAGTATGCATATCGGCGTGGCAGATATCGTGCAGAAACAGGACAAAAATTTTCCCCAAGACACGGGGCCCAACTAAATGCCACGGTCGTGCAACGCGGCCATGGTTGGAACTGCCTAAAGAACACGGGCTGAGATAAATCCACACGGCCGTGCGAGGCGGTCGTGGTCGAGATTATCAGCTTTTTCACATATCACCGCCACCCCCACCTCGCGACCCAGCCGATGACGAGGACCTTTGAGTCCTTTTATTTTCTTTATTTTTCATTTATAAAATTTATTTTTCATTTTTATTTTTAGTCTATTTTCGTTCTTAATTAAAACTTTTTCCTTTCTTGTTTAAAACTTTTATTAGTACATGCTTTAATTTCTTTTATCACCGGGTTTGTCTAAATCTTGAGTATCTCTAACAACATCTATTAAATAGTACTCCCTGAACATTTAACTGATGACTTTGCAGTTTAAATAGGTTCAATTTTCCACTCCAACAATGAACACATCACTGGAGTATTCACCACCACATTCACCTATACCTAAGTCATCATCATTAATCATCCTCCAAGGATTCCATCCAAAATTCAGGAAGTTTCACTTCTCTCCCTCTCTTTTGATTTTCTTACTATATGATTATTATCTATCTTTGTACATTGAGGGCAATGTACATCTTAAATGTGGGGGGTGTGAATCTTAAAAGTGCCAATCTTAAAAGTGCCTAACTTTTTGCATTATTCTCAAATCCTTGAATTATGTCTTGTTCTTAAGTAATTTCCTCATATTATGATTATAATGAAATTTCCTTTGATTTATGATTTTCATTGATATGTTTTGGATTAAGTCATTGATAATTGAGCAGTGATGATTTAAACTTTAGGAGATTAGAGAATCAAGCAGGATAAGTCTATTTTTCAAAAGTAAAAATTTTGTTAGGTTGTCTACCCGAATCTAATGATTATCTTGAAGTTTGAAATTTACAAGGTTGATATCAAAAAGCCCATAATTGTTGTGAGATCTTGAGCCTTTTAGAGCATACATTCCTTTTCGTGCTCACTTTATTGATTATGAGTGTGTCAACATTGATTTGTTATTCTAGAACTTGCTTCGATTATACATGTCGAGACCACACCTTTGATTTGATATACAGAGATGATGAAGGTACTTAGGTTTTAACCCACTTACTCCACTAAAAGCCTACCCTCACAATTAACCCTAGTGAACCCCTTTGATCCTGACAACCCTTTTTTTATTGGCTCACCCATTAATATTAACCCATAACCCACTTTGTATTTGTTATCACCATTTCTCTTGACTACCCCTATATCGAGATTTCATTTGATCGGTTACGTAACTATTTTCGTTATTTCAGTTATTAAATTCTATCTTATTATTATTGTACTTGATTTGTTCTTAAAAAAAAAACCGAAGTATATTCATTATTAGTTCTATGAGCTCAAACTGTTAATTTCATTATGTTTAGAAGAAGCTCATGTTATTAGTATTAAGTTTCCGTGATATAATTATTTAGTATTAGTACAACTTTTTAGTTAGGTAATTTGTCAATTCAGTCTCGATTCTAACCCTCTAATTCAGCCTTTATCCACACCTTTAACCCAAGCCCCGTTACAACACATAAAAGACCTTTTGATTTGTGTATCATATCATTTTAAAGTGGTGGAGATTTGATTTTCATGCAAGCCTATAGGATTAACTTTTCATGTTCGACTTCCGAGTTCTTATTTTTAAACCTTAAACACTTCGAGTGATTTGAGTGAATCTTTAGCGAGGATGTCAATTTTTGTCGATTTTGAATCAGAGGTAATTATTTAGGTAAGGGGAAACACCTATTTTTCGTACTATAAAAATATGACTTTGATTGTTTGAATCTTTAGGAACCTTCCGGTTAAATTATCCATGTACGAATTATCTATGAATTATGATGAAACATTATTTATGAAGGTTATGAATTGAGGAAATTCATTTTAATTGCAAGTTGAGAATTTTGCTTGAGGACAAGCAAAAGCTTAAGTGTGGGGGTATTTGATAAATCGTAATAGTAACATATTTTATTTCCACATTTAGCATGCTTTTGGATGATTTATCCCTTAAATTATGGAATTTGGTGCTCTTAATCCTTTAATTTCATGTTTTATACTCAGGAGAGCATAGGAGGATGAAAAGAACGGAAAACGGGCTTAAAACGGGCCAAATAGGCCAAAGTGAGAAATCGACACGGCCTGGGGTTTCACCACACAGCTGTGCCCCTTTAGCAGGCTCGAACACGGCCTGAAGTTGATTCACACGGGCGTGCCACACGGGCGTGTCCCTACCGTGACAAAGAGGAATTTCACTTGGATTAGGATACTTAGAGGCAAAGAAACACATTCCGAAGCCTATATAAACACCCTAAGTATGACCTAAAAAAAGAAAGTCGACAGAAGCCTTCTGTCGAGGGCATCCAGCTAGGCTAAAGAGCCGAGCCAGAGAGGTCAGAATCGTGGGATTTACTCGAAGAAAGCCAGTTGATTCATCTCAAGAAGCCGAAATCATACTCAAGACGGCGGATCTCTCCTTCAATTCCTTCAGGGGGTTTTAGGGTTTTCTGATGTTTTGTTTTATCTTTTCTTCTGAGATGTATTCTTTTATTATTATGAACTAAACCCCTCAGATACCTGAGGGGGATGAAACCTAAGACGGATCTTGTTGTTATTTTCTGAACTATATGATAAATACTTGATTTGTTCTTAATTATGTGTTCTTAATTCTTGTTTTGATATTTTAGGATATTGATTCAAGTAGTGATGTGCTTAGGCAGTGGAGCAAAAGTCCATGTCTAAGAGTAAATCTAGCATAGTTAAGCGGAGTTGATCGCAACCCTAGACATAGGATGACGAAAATATGCCGGATTAGGGTCAAACCTAATATGGGAGTCCATAGATCGAGTTAATGCAATTCTAGGGGTTTTAATTAGAAAGAGATTTCAATTAATCAACCTAGGATTAGACGTTAGTAGCCTCGACGGAGGTATTAATACACATTAGGGAATCCTACGGATCAGGTCAAGTGAATAAATCGTCTGGTTTAGAGTTAAATAACAAATGAAGTCTAGGTGGATTCCACCTTGGGTATTGTCTTAATCAATTGGTTTTTCCCACAAGTATTTCCCCAATTCATTCTCTTTGTCTTAGCATCTTTAGCTTAGTAATTAGTTAATTTTAAATTAAACAATAATTCACTTCAATTCTTAGGCTAAATAATAGAAAGAAAGTTAGTATTAGTACTTTTGGTTCCTTTGGGTTCGACATTCCGGTCTTGCCACTAAACTATACTACTGTTCGATAGGTACACTTGCCTCAATCGTTGTCACAGTTAGTTTCTAGGCTAGATCATTCATCATATAAATTTTAAGACTCTGACATAACGATCAGTTTCTTTCCCATCTTTAAAATACCAACAAATGGGCTTTGGGCCTATATTTGCATGTTTCAAATTCATTTTATGTCAATTTGAAGTCCATTTCCTTAATACGATGTTCAAATGAGCCAAAATGATTCTGGATACCAAATATAATATTTAAATATTATTTCCATAATTGAAGTCTTGGGATTTGACCAAATTACTTTTTTGACAAAATTACCATTTTACCCTTTTTTTATCCTTTTTAGTGATTTTTCTCAAAATTCTATAATTAGACCAATTTAAGTTAATAATTCATCATAAGTATTTATTATAACTCCATAAGTATTTAATCCTTGTACAATTCAAAATTTCCAATTTAGTCCCAAAAATGATTTCATCTCACCAAATTACATTCTAATCCATTTAAGTCAAATAATCCACAAAATTAATATTTTACATATTCAAATGATTTTTCACATTAGTCTTCATACTTTTCAAAATTTGCAATTTGGTCCTTTTTGTCATATTTTCACCTCTGCGATTCTTTTCACTTGCTTCCATCTCCAATATCAAAATTCTTTCATAAAATTCTCATTTGATTCATTTGATAAATTTTCTCATAATTTTTTCGATATTCATGCTCAAAATTATGCCATGTATCATATTAGAATTTTTAGGGCGTTACAGGAAAGGTGGATGGAAAATTAATATTGGGTGTGCTTGGTTGGAAAGAAAAGTGAGAGGAAAGGAAATAGGAGGATGCCCATTTTCCATCCTAATGCTTCTTCCAAATTGGAAAGATGAGAGGATAGAAAATTAAGGAGAGGTGCATGTTAATTCAAAATTATGCATTTTTCGAATGTTTTATTTTTTTCCTTCCCCTTTCCAACTTTACCAAGTAATGGATGGAAATTACATTTCATTTCCATTTTCCATCTCTCTTACCAAGCACACCTATGAAAAGAAAAAAATTATGTTTTCCATCCTCCTAGTTTTCTACCCCTTCAACTTCCATTTTTCCAATTTTCTTTCCATTCTACCCAGCAAAGCGTTAGTAATTGAATCTTAGTTCAGTTAGCATCATTATTGTTGCAACAACCAAAAGAATGTGTTCAAGCATGCTTAATTGCATATTATCTTTCGATTGAAAGGTTTGGGGTTTTAGGTAATATATAAAAAAAACAAAATAAACACATTTACTTTAGCTTTTTTTTTTCTTTTTAAAGAAAATTTTGACTAACTAAAATTAATCATTTATTATTTATTTATAATTAAATTAATTAATAGATACATTAAGAAATTAATTTTATAACTCTTTTATAAGAAGGTCATATTATATAAAGTTTATTTTATATCTAATTAAATAAATTAAGAGATATATAATAAAAAAGGATAAATCTCCGAGGAGAAACCATATTCTATAAAAACTTTTTCTTAATTCACTAGCACTATAACAAAGTCACCTTCAAGACATTCAAAAGTTCAAAAATGCGTATTCAAAATCTTGAAGAGAAGATTTTGAAATTCTCTCCGAAAAATGAAGAAGTCTTTAAATGAATAGAAGAATTTGAATGAATTTTGAAGAATTTTACACTAGTTCTAATAAATTCTATAAAACAAAAAGGTGCCTATTTAGTCTTAGTTCTCCAAAAAAGGGAGATCAATTCTAGTTTCAAGATCAAGTCTTGAAGACCCCTAAAGTAAGCTCAATTATCCAAGATCAAGTCTCAAAGACTCTTGGATCAAAATCTCTCAAATCTGGTAGAATCTCAAAGTTTATCAAAGCTGCAATGTCTCTCAAGAACTTTGTCTACAATTTCAATCTCTAGTTTTCTCCAACTCAATAGTTAGAAGAAAATATCAATAGCAATACTTTCCCAATGCTCATCGTCAAGTTTAAACATTGTATTTGTAACACACTGATACTCGACCCAATTGCCGTGTTCGAGCTACAAGGTGCCACATTCGTTGTCGAAGCAACTACAATCAACAATATACAATTTAATGTCATTATACAATTAAATACAAGTAAATCATGTACTTTAAACAATACGTTATCATTTTCGAGTCTTATACGAGCTTTCGAAAGTTCTTTTGTTAATCCAGGGTTGAAATGGATTAAATTGAAAAGATTACTGTAACAGTTTGGATTAGACCCTAGTCAGAACAGTGGTTTCAGAACCACAAAACCGAGTTTGAATAATATTTTAATATTATTTTCTGTGCCGTTGATATATGACTAAGCATGTGTTAAATTTCCGTAAGTTAATTTGTTCGTCTGTGTGTTTAATTTGGTAAAAGGATCTAATTGTGAGAAATGTTAAATTAGCATGCTCTTTGATAAAGTATCTTTTTGATGTGGCTTTTAAATGAGGAAGCCTTATGAGGCAATTAAGTCATTTTTATGATAGTGGATGATAAAATGACAAAATAACCTTGTTGTTAATTTGTCTTTTATGATAATAAAAAGGTTAATTTAGTAATTAGATTAATATTATGATAATAATAAAACAAAAAGATGAAAGTGTTCATCTTTTATTCATTCATCTAGCCGAAAATCAAAAGAAAAAAATAAGGGTTTGAGTTTTGCACATTCGGCACTTACAAGCTTTGATTAAGGTAAGTTTTGACTTCGATTTTTGATAATTTTTACGTTTCTGTAATCGTTGCTTCGTCTACTTCAAAACCCATGTCTTAATTTTGAGAATTGATGATGTGTTTGAGATGAGCCTTTGATGAACTCATGTGTTTTATGATGTTTGATGGTGAAAAATAAAAGATATGTGTTTAATGAACATGTTTTGTTCTTGAATTTTTGGTGAATTTAGCTAATTAGGGCTAAATTGTGAAAATACTATTTTGGAGGACTAAATTGAGAATTTGATGAAAAGTATGGACTTATATAGTCCCTAGGGAGATTCGTCTATGCATGTGTGTGAACAAATTGTGTATATTTGATGTTTTGAGAAAAATGGACTAAATTGATAAAATGTGAAAATGTGAGGGCTAAGTTACAAATAGCCCTAAATGCTTATTTTTGGATTGAATTGGATGAATTGGTGAATAAATAGATTAAATTTGAATATGTATAGATCAAGAACCGAAGAAAACGGACTTAGATCGCGGGAAATTGAAAGTAATCGAGTAGCCGTATCCGTTTCCGTTAAACCGAACTCGAGGTAAGTCGATATACAAATAAATGTATTGGTATTGAATTATATATGTTCATATGACTATTTTTAAGGATGAATGCATATGAGATGGTGTGCACGTGAATTCTGAGATAGAATCGACTTAGTGTCAACATCTGAGAAGTCCCGTGTGAACCTAGGAATATATAGGAATTACGTATGTCATGACATAGATTATGCGTTATATGATATCATGTAAGACCACGTGCCCGGACATTGGCGTTGATTCGAGATTTCGTGTAAGACCCTGTCTGGGACAGTGGCATCGATATCTGATTTTGTGTAAGACCACGTCTGGGACAGTGGCATCGATATCTGATTTCGTGTAAGACCACGTCTGGGACGTTGGCATCGATATGAGAATTACGTGTAAGACCATGTCTGGGACATCGACATCGTATTTGATTCGTGTAAGACCCTGTCTGGGCAGTGGCATCGATATCTGATTACATGTAAGACCACGTCTGAGACGTTGGCATTGTACGACTATTCCGAGCACTTTGACTATCCTATTAGATTCCGAATGGTTCAACCGGCAAATCCGAGATACAAATGATTATGTGAATTGTATATCCGTTTCAGGTACGTTTGGTATGTACACTAAGTGTGTATGAAAGGTAAGTATATATATGAACTTACTAAGATGATTATGTATATGAAATGATGAGATTATATGAGAAAATGTGCTTGAATGAGCTATATGTATATGTGATATTTGAGTTGAGAAATATGGTAAGATATGGCTAAGCAAATGAGCCAAAGACTATATGTGATGAATTTACTATGAGAATCAATAATGTCATTGTGCCAATATGGTTATATGCATTTTATGCTAAGTTTATTTGTATATGGCTTACTAAGATTTTGAAAGCTTACTCTTTGTGTGTTTGCTCTATTTTATAGATCGTCAAAGCTACTGAAGGCTCGGAGACCGTCGAGGATCGTCATCACACTACTCAAACTCATTTTGGTACCTTTTGGAAATGTATATACTAAGTATGGCATGTATAGGCTAGTGATTTGGTATATGTTTGAGATGTAAATAGCCATGTGATTTGGCTAGTTAATGTTGGTAATGTGCATGAGTAATTATGGTATATGATGCATGATTTGGTATGACAAGTTAGCTATTGACAAGTTAGACCATGGTAAACTTATGAATGCATTATGAGTAGGTATGTTTGATCAATGGAATGGTTACATGGAAGATAAATGCGGTTGAATCATGCTTGGATGTATAAGTGTTTTAGTTGTGCAAATTGACATGTTTGAAAATGAGATTAGATACAAAGCTTTGTTGATTAGATGATATGTTTTTGGATGTCAATTGTGCATAAAATGAATTGGTATGTTGCTTGTAGGGTAAACCCAAGTGTGGGTGGCATATTGGCCTTGCAAAGGGCCTGTTATGCACACACGGTTGTGGCACACGGGCGTGCCTAGTGACCGTGGGATTAAGTCAGTATATAGCTTAAGAGTACATGGACATGGTACACGGGCGTGCCTGGTGGCCGTGGGGATAAGTCAGTATACATGCCCTGTTTTGGCACGGTCAGGACACATAGGGGTGTCTAGTAGCCGTGGGAGGCACACGGCCTGACTGCACGAGCGTGTGACCTCTGCAGTGTTCAAAAAGTTTTAAATTTCCGAGAATTTTTATATGTGTTCGACTTAGTCCCGACCCTTCTCTAAAGCATGCTTAAGGTCTCGGTGACCTATCTAAGGGACATAGTGATTGTAATTGATAACTTGTTTTATGAAATGTCTGTAAACGTTTCCGATCCGTCTGGTAATACCTTTAACCCTAATCTAGCGACGGATACGGGTTAGGGGTGTTACATTTGGTTGGTATCAGAGCTACAGTTTAGTCGATTCTCGGACTAACGTAGCATGTCAGAGTCTAGCTATACATGCCATATATCTGAATTGTGATAGTGTGATGAATCCTGACGTATAAAATGTGAATTTCATATAGAAATGGATCCCGAAAGAGCCGTAGCTGATGGTGTAGAAAGCAATGCGCCTGCTCCTACTGAAAGGACAGCGCCCTCTGATCCGAGACCGGCTACGAGCGGTCATGAGGGAGAAGCTAAACAAGCTTTCTTCCAGATGATGAGTGAGTGGTTCACTCAGTTTGTGAGAAATAACCCGACTGTTTCACAACCTCCGCCCCCGGTTAATCCCCCTCAGACATTTGCTATGCCTCCGACTATGAATCTGAATCTGTTGAACAATGCTCTGTTTGAAAAAATTCGTAAATATGGGGCTTAAGAGTTCAGGGCTACCAGTGATGACGATGCCGAGAAAGCTGAATTCTGGTTAGAAAACACAATCCAGGTATTTGATGAAATGTCACTGAGTCCCGAGGAATGTATAAAGTGTGCAGTTTCCTTGCTACGAGATGCGGCATATCAGTGGTGGAAAACTCTGATTTCTGTTGTTCCGAAAGAACGAGTGACATGGATTTCTTTCAGATTGAGTTTCGGAAGAAATACATCAGTGAGAGATTCATTGATCAGAAACAGAAGGAATTTTTGGATTTGAAATAGGGCCGTATGTCTGTTACTGAATACGAATGAGAGTTCGTAAGATTGAGTCAGTATGCTCGTGAATGTGTATCCACCGAGGCAATAATGTGCAAAAGATTCGAAGATGGTCTTAACGAAGACATCCGTTTACTTGTTGGGATTCTAGAAATAAAAGAGTTTGTGGTACTTGTTGATCGAGCGTGCAAAGCCGAAGCCCTCGGGAAAGATAAAAAGAAAGCTGAGTCTGAAGCTAAAGATGTGAGAAAGAGATCTCAGAGTAGATCATTTCTGTCCGCTTCGAAGAAATTTAGAGACGAACATAGCCGTTCAAAGACTAATGTGGGACATTTTAGTAGAGATCGAGTTAGATAACATTTGAGTTCCAAAGCTCCGGCAACTTCAATGGAAAGTGTTGGAAATGTACGATCCGAGCGACCTGAATGTAAACATTGTGGTAAAAGGCATCCGGGAAGTTGTAGATTGAATGACCGGGCTTGCTTCAGATGTGGATCGTTATATCATTTTATTCGTGATTGCCCAGAGTCTGTTGAGCCAGAGACTGTTCAGAATCCGAGATCAGATAATGCTCCAGTGGGAGGTAGACCTTCCCGAAATGTAAGAAATATCAGTGGTAGTCAGAGAACTACGAGAGATACTGTTGCGAGATTTGAAGCTAGAGCGCCTGCCAGAGCGTATGCCATCCGAGCTCGTGAGGAAGCTTCATCTCCTGATGTTATAACTGGTACATTTACACTTTATGATTCTTCTGTGATTGCATTGATAGACCCTGGTTCTACTCATTCGTATATATGCATGAATTTGGTATCCAGTAAGACTTTGCATGTAGAGTCTACTGATTTTGTTATAAAAGTATCGAACCCCTTAGGTAAAAGTGTCTTGGTTGACAAAATATGCAAGAACTGTCCGTTAATGTTTCGAGATATCTGTTTCTCTGCTGATCTGATGCTATTATCGTTTGATGAGTTGGATATAATTCTGGGTATGGACTGGTTGACATTGCATGATGCTGTTGTGAACTGTAAAAGAAATACTATTGATTTGAGTCGTCAGAATGGTGAAATAGTTCGTATTGAGTCGAATGATTTAAATGGATTGCTTGCTATGATATCTGTGTTGAAAGTTCAGAGTTATATGAAAAAGGGTTACGAAGCTTATTTTTCTTATGTGATTGATTCGAAAGTGTCTGAAATGAAAGTTGAATCAGTGCCAGTTGTTTGTGAGTTTTCTGATGTATTTCCTGAAGAATTACCGGGATTGCCTCTGATGCGTGAAGTTGAATTTGGTATTGATTTGTTGCCTGGTACGACACCTATTTCGATAGCTCCGTATAGAATGGCACCAACAGAGCTGAAAGAGTTAAAGTCACAGCTACAAGAATTAACTGACAGAGGGTTCGCCAGACCGAGTTTGTCGCCTTGGGGTGCTCCCGTTCTGTTTGTGAAAAAGAAAGATGGCACAATGAGGATGTGCATTGATTACCGTCAGTTGAACAAAGTGACTATAAAGAATAAATATTCGTTGCCCAGGATTGACGATTTGTTTGATCAGCTAAAAGGAGCCACCGTATTTTCAAAGATAGATTTTATGAACAGAATTTTCAGACCGTACCTAGATTGATTTGTTGTTGTATTCATAGATGACATATTGATTTATTCACGGAATGAAACTGAACATGCTGAACATCTGAGAATCGTGTTGCAAACTCTGAGAGAAAAGAAATTGTATGCGAAATTCAGTAAATGTGAATTCTGGTTGCGTGAAGTTAGTTTTCTGGGACATATTGTATCGGCCTCTAGAACACGATTGATCCGAGCAAGATTTCTGCTATTCTGGATTGGAAACCTCCGAAGAACGTGTCTGAAGTTCGTAGTTTTCTGGGACTTGCTGGTTATTACCGCATATTCGTAAAAGGCTTTTCGATGATAGCTACTCCATTAACTAAATTGCTTCAGAAAGATGTGAGATTTGAATGGTCCGATGGATGTCAAAAAAGCTTTGATCAGTTGAAAACTCTGTTAACTGAAGCTCCAGTGTTAATACAACAGGAATCGGGCAAAGGGTTTGTAATATACAGTGATGCTTCGTTGAATGGTCTGGGATGCGTATTGGTGCAGGAAGGCAAATTAATAGCTTATGCCTCGAGACTGTAACACCTCTAACCTATAACCGTCGCCGGATTAGGTTTAAAGGCGTTACCAGACAGATCGGAAAGCATTTACAGAAATTCATACATTCATTCATCATTCTCAAGCATAGTGACCCTTAATACGGTCAACAAGACCCTAAGCATGCATATAAACCAAGTTGGGACTAAACTGAAACACATACAGAATCTCATGGAAAAATTTAAACTTTTCTAAAATACAGGGGAGACACGCCCGTGGGAGGAGACCGTGTGCCCTCCACGGCTTCTAGACACCCCCGTGTATCCATCTGTGTCTATATACTGACTATATCAACACGGTCACTAGGCAAGCCCGTGTGTCACGGCCGTGTGCTACTAGGCCATATACTGACTTCCCCACCACGGCCACCAAGCACGCCCGTGTGCCATGGCCGTGTGCTCTTAGCTAGCTACTGACTTGCACACCACGGCTAGCTGACACCCCCGTGTTGAGGCCATGTGCTACTAAGCTACATTCTGCCAATTCACCCATGGTCTTTAGGCACGCCCGTGTGCCACAACCGTGTAACATTATAGGCCATTTACAAGGCCAAAATGCCACCCATAAAGGTCAAACCTACAAGCAACATATATCATCCCATTTCATTCACATATAACCACCAAAATATACCAAATAGCCATCCCAAATCATGCATATTTGACAACTAAGGAAATCACACAATAATACATTCAATATCCATTCTATCTTTACATTCAAAACCAATTCCAAACATACCAATTTGTATGACCAAATCACAATTATGCCTAAACACCATTCATCTATATACTTACCATATCATAACCATTTCATATATCAACTAGTCTTACCAAAACAGCTTCACATATCACATTCCTTTAGGCATATTACCAAAACATAACTAGCCAAATCACATGGCTAAGTTCACATAACAATTCATACCAATGACTAGCCTATACATGCCATATCTAGCCATATACATTTTCAAAGTGTACCAAAATAATTTTAGTAGTATGATGACGATTCGTGACAGTCTCGAGCCTTCAGTAGCTTTGACGACCTATAAAACAGAAAAAACATACGCAGAGTAAGCTTTCCAAAAGCTTAGTAAGTCATATAAAAATAAACTTGGTATGGAAGGCATATATGCAAATAAATACATTGGCACATATCAATCACTTAGCAAACTCTCACTTATTTACTTTGGTTCATACAATTTTAACCACATTAGCCATTTTCACCATTCAAGAATCATATAAACATATAGCTCATCTAGCCAAAACAATTCTTATCATATCATAAATTCCATATACATCTCATCATAGTAAGATCACTTAGATGCTTACCTTATATACACAAATAGTGTATAATCAACGTACTTGAATCGGATTTCAATTTCAGATGGGGCATGTCAGATCGGATCTCAATTTCAGATGGGGCAAACACATGTGACGGATCAGATCGGTGTTTACGGAGCATCGAAACATGAAATACATTGTGAATCTTTTCTAGCTCGGGAGGCAACAACAATCGATATGCGATAGGTCCAACTCGCTCAATGATCTCATACGGTACGATGAACCTCGGACTCAACTTGCCTTTACGTCCAAAACGGAGCACTTTCTTCCACGGTGACACTTTCAAAAATACTTTGTCGCCGATCTCAAATTCTATATCTTTTCATTTCAAGTCTACATATGACTTCTGACGATCAGATGCTGTTTTCAAACAATCTCGGATCAGTTTTACTTTCTGTTTTGAGTCTTTTATCAAATCGACCCCATGTAGCTTATTTTCACTGAGCTCGATCCAATACAGAGGTGTACGACATTTACGTCCGTACAAAGCTTCATATGGTGCCATTCTGATGCTCGACTGAAAACTGTTATTGTATGCAAATTCAATCAAAGGCAGATACTGTTCCCATGAACCATTAAACTCAAGTATACAACATCTTAACATATCTTCGAGAATCTGAATAATCCGCCGATTGACCATCTGCTTATGGATGAAAAGTCAGATTGAAATGCGCTTTAGTGCCTAAAGCTTATTGCGCTTTCTTCCGTAATCTCGATGTAAACCTCGAATCTCTGTCTGACACAATGGATAGTGGCACCCCGTGCAATCTCACAATCTCTGAAATATAAAGCTCAGCTAATCTGTCAAGTGAATAATCAGACCTTACCGGAGCAAAATGGGCAGATTTCGTCAATCGGTCAACTACGACCCAAATCGCATCCTTCTTTCTCGGAGTCTGAGGCAAACCAGAAACAAAGTCCATCGTTACTCTATCCCATTTCCATTCGGGAACCAGAATTGGTTGTAGCAAACCAGACGGAACCTGATGTTCAGCTTTTACTTGCTGACAGAGTAAACATTTCGAAACAAAGTCAGAAATGTCTCATTTCATACCTGACCACCAATAGTGTTGCTTCAGATCATGGTACATCGTAGTACTTCCCGGATGAACAGATAGACAAGTATTATGTGCTTCACTCAAAATCAGCTGAATCAACTCCAGATTTCTCGGAACACAGATACGACCTCAGAATCTCAAACAATCATCAACAACTCAAAATTTAGATTCAGAATTCGAACCACACTGAGCTCGTTTTGCTAATAACTCATTATTAGATTTCTGAGCATCACATATCTGTTGCATAAACAATGGTTTCGCTTTTAACTCAGCTATCACAGAACTATCATCATACAAATCAATCTAAGCATTCAAAGCACGTAATACAAATACTGATTTTTGACTCAATGCATCAGCAACCACGTTTGCTTTACCCGGATGATAATCTATCACAAGCTCATAATCTTTTAACAACTCAAGTCATCTTCTCTGACGCAGATTCAAATCTTTCTGAGTCATTAAATACTTCAGACTTTTATGATCTGAAAATACGTGACATCTTTCACCGTACAGATAATGGCGCCAGATCCTAAGTGCAAACACAATCGCAGTTAACTCTAGGTCGTGCGTCGGATAGTTCTTTTCATGAGGCTTCAATTGTCTCGAGGCATAAGCTACAAATTTGCCTTCCTGCATCAAAACACATCCCAGACCGTTTAACGAAGCATCACTGTAAATTACAAATTCCTTGCCTGATTCTGGTTGTACTAACACTGGAGCTTCATTAATGAGTTTTCAAGCGATCAAAACTTTTCGACATCTATCAGACCATTCAAATCTAACATCTTTCTGAAGTATTTTCTTCAACGGAGTAGTTATCACTGAAAATCCTTTTACAAATCGACGATAATAACCAACTAGGCCCAGAAAGCTACAGACTTCAGACACGTTCCTCGGAGGTTTCCAATCCAGAATAGCAAAAATCTTGTTCGGATCAACTCGGATTCCGTGTCGACACACAATATGCCCTAAAACTAACCTCGTGTAACCAAAATTCACATTTATCGAATTTTGCGTACAATTGCTTTTCTCTCGAGTTTGCAATATAATCTTGAGATGCTCGGCATGCTCAGTCTCATCCCGTAAATAAATCAAAATATCATCTATGAACACTACAACAAAGCGATCTAAGTGCGGTCTGAAAATTCAGTTCATCAGATCCATAAAAATAGCAGGAGCATTGGTTAGTCCAAATGGCATAACCAAAAACTCATACTGCTCGTACCTCGTTCTGAAAGCAGTTTTCGGAACGTCTAAATCTTTAACTCTCAGCTGGTAGTACCCCGATCTCAGATCAATCTTGGAAAATAAAGTAGCTCTTTTTAAATGGTCGAATAAATCATCAATTATGGGCAACGGATATTTTTCCTTTATTGTCACCTTATTCAACTGACGATAATCGATGCACATTCTCATCGTGCCATCTTTCTTTTTAACAAACAGAACGGGAGCACCCCAAGGCGAGAAACTTGGTCTAGCAAACCCTCTATCGGTTAATTCTTGTAACTGCGACTTTAACTCCTTCAACTCTGTTGGTGCCATTCTATACGGAGCTATTGAAATAGGTGTAGTACCCGGCAACAACTCAATACCAAATTCAACTTCACGTATCGGAGGCAAACCCGGCAATTCTTCCGGAAACACATCAGAATATTCACAGACAATAGGCACCGATTCTATTTTCTTTTCAGATACTTTCGAATCAATCACATAAGCAAAATATGCCTCATAACCCTTTTTCACATAACTTTGAGCTTTCAAAACCGATATCACAGCAGACAATCCATTCATATCATTAGACTCAATCCGCACAATTTCATTATTCGAACATCTCAAATCAATAGTCTTTCTTTTACAGTTTACCACAGCATCATGCAAAAACAACCAATCCATACCCAGAATAATATCGAACTCATCAAATGGCAAAAGCATTAGATCAGCAGGGAAATAGATATCTCGAAACATTAACGGACAGTTCTTGCATACTTTGTCAACAAGAACACTTTTACCTAAGGGTTCGATACTTTTATAGCAAACTCGATGAGACTCTCTGAGCAAAAGTCTTACTAAATACTAAATTCATGCATATATATGAATCGTAGAACCAGGGTCTATCAATGCAATCACAGAAGTACCATAAAGTGTAAAAGTACCCGTTATAACATCAGGTGATGAAGCTTCCTCACGAGCTCGAATAGCATACGCTCTAGCAGGCGCTCTAGCTTCAGATCTTGCAACAATGTCCTCGTAGTTCTCGACTACCACCGACATTTCTTACATTCTTCGTGGTCTACCTCTCACGTGTGCATTATCGGATCTCGATTACGAGCAGGTCTGCGGCTCGGCGAGTTTAGGGCAATTACGGATGAAATGATCCAGTGATCCACATCTAAAGCAAGCTCTGTCATTTAATCTACAGCTTCCCGGATGCCTTTTTCCACAATGTTTACATTCAGGTTTCTCTGATCGTATATTTCCAACACTTGCCACTGAAGTTGCTGGAGCTTTGGAGCTCATTTGTGATCTAGATTGATGTCTATTCGTATGACCCACATTATCTCTGAAACGACTTTGATTATCTCAGAATCTTTTCGAAGTAGACTGAAATGATTTACCCCGAAATCTCTTTCTCATATCTCGAACTTCTGACTCAGCTTTTCTTTTATCTTTTCCAAGCGCCTCAGCTTTGCACGCTTGGTCAACGAGTACAAAAAATCCTTTATCTCTAAAAATTTGACTAGCAAACGAATGTCTTCATTAAGCCCATTTTCGAACCTTTTACATATTATAGCTTCAGATGATACACATTCTCGAGCGTACTGACTCAGTCTCACGAATTCTCGTTCATATTCTGAAACAGTCATTCGGCCTTGTTTTAGTTCTAGAAATTCTTTTCGCTTCTGATCTATGAATCTCTCACTGATATACTTCTTTCGAAACTCGCTCTGAAAGAAGTCCCATGTAATTCGCTCGTTCGGAACAATAGAAATCAGGGTTTTCCACCATTGATAAGATGTATCTCAGAGTAATGATACAACACACTTTATGCATTCATCCGGAGTCAGAGACATTTCGTCGAATACCCGAATCGTATTCTCTAACCAAAACTCAGCCTTTTCAGTATCATCATCATTGGTAGCTCAGAATTCTTCAGCTCTATACTTGCGGATCTTGTCTACCGGAGGCTTATTTAACAGATTTGGATGCATAACCGGTGGCACAACTGTAGTCTGAGGGGGTTTATCCGGGAGCGGGGGTTGTGAAACAGTTGGGTTATTCTTTACAAACAGAGTGAACCACTCACTCATCATCTGGAAGAAAGCTTGTTTATCTTCTTCCCCTTGACCGCTAGTAGCCGGTCTCGATTCAGAAGGCGCTGTCCCTTGCACGGGATCAGGCGCATTGCTTTCTACGTCGTCAGCTACGGCTCTTTTGGGATCCATTACTATACAAAAATCATATTTATAAGTCAGGATTCATCACACTATCGCAATTCAGAAATATGGCATGTATAGCTAGACTCTGACACGCTACGTTAGTCTGAGAATCGGCTAAACCGTAGCTCTGATACCAACCAAATGTAACACCCTTAACCCGTAACCATCGCTGGATTAGGGTTAAAGGCGTTACCAGACAAATCAGAAAGCATTTAAAGAAATTCATACATTCATTCATCATTCTCAAGCATAGTGACCCTTAATACGGTCAACAAGACCCTAAGCATGCATATAAACCAAGTTGGTACTAAACTGAAACACATACAGAATCTCATGGAAAAATTTAAACTTTTCTAAAATACAGGGGAGACACGCCCGTAGGAGGAGACCGTGTGCCCTCCACGGCTTCTAGACACCCCCGTGTGTCCATCCGTATCTATATATTGACTATATCAACACGGTCACTAGGCACGCCCTTGTGTCATGGCCGTGTGCTACTAGGCCATATACTGACTTCCCCACCATGGCCACCAAGCATGCCCGTGTGCCATGGCTGTGTGCTCTTAGCTAGCTACTGACTTGCACACCACGGCTAGCTGACACCCCCGTGTCGAGGCCGTGTGCTACTATGCTACATTCTACCAATTCACCCACGGTCTTTAGACACGCTCATGTGCCACAACCGTGTAACATTATAGGCCATTTACAAGGCCAAAATGCCACCCATAAGGGTCAAACCTACAAGCAACATATATCATCCCATTTCATTCACATATAACCACCAAAATATACCAAATAGCCATCCCAAATCATGCATATTTGACAACTAAGGAAATCACACAATAATACATTCAATATCCATTCTATCTTTACATTCAAAACCAATTCCAAACATACCAATTTGCATGACCAAATCACAATTATGCCCAAACACCATTCATCTATATACTTACCATATCATAACCATTTCATATATCAACTAGTCTTACCAAAACAGCTTCACATATCACATTTCTTTGGGCATATTACCAAAACATAACTAGCCAAATCACATGGATAAGTTCACATAACAATTCATACCAATGACTAGCCTATACATGCCATATCTAGCCATATACATTTTCAAAGTGTACCAAAATAAGTTTAGTAGTGTGATGACGATCCGTGACGGTCCCAAGCCTTTAGTAGCTTTGACGACCTATAAAACAGAGAAAACATAAAACATACACAGAGTAAGCTTTCCAAAAGCTTAGTAAGTCATATACAAATAAACTTGGTATGGAAGGCATATATGCAAATAAATACATTGGCACATATCAATCACTTAGCAAACTCTCACTTATTTACTTTGGTTCATACAATTTTAACCACATTAGCCATTTTCACCATTCAAGAATCATATAAACATATAGCTCATCTAGCCAAAACAATTCTTATCATATCATAAATTCCATATACATCTCATCATAGTAAGATCACTTAGATGCTTACCTTATATACACAAATAGTGTATAATCAACGTACCTGAATCGGATTTAATATCACCTAATTGTTCATAGCTCGGATTTGTAATTCGTATCACAAACTTGCCCGTTGAACCACTAGGAATTTTGTAGGATACTCAGAAAGCCCGGAATAGTAGTACAAAGCCAACGTCCCAGACGAGGTCTTACATGCACTCGGATATGAATGCCACTGTCCTAGACAGGGTCTTACACGAATCAATACGATGCCGATGTCCCAGACATGGCCTTACACGTAAAGCTCATATTGATGCCAATGTCCCAGACGTGGTCTTACTCATAAAGCTCGTATCGTTGCCTTCGTCCCAGACGAGGTCTTACACAAAATCTCAAATCAACACCAACGTCCCAACCGTGTTCTTACATGATAAAACAAAACAGATACCTATGTCATGACATAACTAATCCTATCTACTCCTAGGTTCACACGGGACTTCTCGGACTTAGTCACTATATCAAATTTTCTTCGAAATTTATATACAGAACTTGTCATAGGCATTCATTATCAACATTAATCATATAAACAATTATAATTACATACATATACATTTATTTGCATAGTGGCTTACCTCGGATTCGGTTATCGGAATGAAAACGGCTACTCGATTACTTTCGCTTTCCCGCGATCTAAATCCGTTTTCCTCTGTTCTTGATCTAAACATATTCAGAATTAATCCTTTTATTCACTAATTCAACCAAATCAATCCAAAGACACACATTTAGGGCTATTTGCAATTTAGCCCTCACATTTGTACATTTTATCAATTTAGTCCATTTTTTTAAAAACATCAAATTCACAAAATCTACCCATACATATGCTTAGCCGAATATTCATACATCACATATAAGCCCATATTTTTCATCAAATTCACATATTAGTCCCTCAATTTTCCATTTTCTCAATTTAGCCCTATTAAGCTAAATTCATCAAAACTTCAAGAACAAAACATGTTCATCTAGCTCATATCTTTCATTTAACACAAAAAATCATCAAAAAGCATGACATATCATCAATGGCATCTCACACAAACATCATCAATACACAAAATTAAGACATGGGTTTTGTAGCTCTCAAAGCAACGATTACAAAAACGTAGAAATTATCGAAAACAGACTCAAAACATACCTCAATTTTTGGCTTGTAAGTGCCGAATACCTAGCTCAATTTTTGTTTCTTTTCTTTGGTGTTTTTTGGTGGTAAAATGGATGAATGAACATCCACTAACACTTTTGTTTCTTTTATTATAACATATTAATATAAAATATAAATTTTAACTAATGTTTTTAATATATAAAAACATATAATTATACATTTCATCATTCAATGCCGTCCACTAGCCATAGAATTGGCTTAATTGCAACATAAGTCCTCACACTTAAAAAGACATAACAAATAGACATCTTTTCATAAAGCATTCTAGTTTTGCATTTGATGCAATTCAATCCTTTTATCAAATTAAACACACAGACAGACAAATTAACTTACAAAAATTTAGCACATGCTTAATCACATATCAAAGACACAAAATATAATATTAAAATATTATTCAGACCCAGATTCGTGGTCTCGAAACCACTGTTCCGACTAGGGTATTAACCAGACTGTTACAGAGACAACTAAAGCCTCACGAGAAGAACTATCCGACACACGATCTTGAGTTAGCTACGATTGTGTTCGCACTAAAGATTTGGCCACATTATCTATTCGGCGAGAAATGTCATGTATTTTTAGATCATAAAAGTCTGAAATATCTGATGACCCAGAAAGATTTGAATCTACGACAAAGAAGATGGTTAGAATTGTTGAAAGACTATGAACTTGTGATAGATTATCACCCGGGTAAACCAAATGTAGTTGCCGATGCATTGAGTTGAAAGTCACTGTGTGTATTACGTGCTATGAATGCTCAATTAGATCTGTCTGATGATAGTTCAGTGTTAGCTGAATTGAAAGCGAAACTGTTGTTTTTACAACAAATAATTGATGCTCCGAAAGTTGATAATGAAATGTTAGCGAAATGAGCTCAGTGTGATTTGAACTCTGATTCAGAATTTTGAGTTGATGTTGATGATTGTTTGAAATTCTGAGATCGATTTTGTGTTCCGAGAAACTCAGAGTTGATTCAATTGATTTTGAACGAAGCACATAATAGTCGTCTATTTGTTCATCCGGGTAGTACAAAGATGTACCATGATCTGAAGCAATATTATTGGCGGTCTGGTATGAAACGAGATATCTCTGATTTCGTATCGAAATGCTTAGTCTGTCAGCAAGTGAAAGCAGAACATCGGGTTCCGTCTGGGTTGTTACTGCCGATTATGATTCCTGAGTGGAAATGGGATAGAGTGACAATGGATTTTGTTTCGGGATTGCCTCTGACTCCGAGAAAGAAAGATGCGATTTTGGTCATAGTTGATCGTTTGACGAAATCTGCCCATTTTATTCCGGTACGATCTGATTTCTCGCTTGATAAGTTAGCTAAGCTTTATATTTCTGAGATTGTGAGATTACACGGGGTACCACTATCCATTGTGTCGGATAGAGATCAGCGATTTACATCAAGGTTTTGGAAGAAATTACAAGAAGCTTTAGGCACAAAACTGCATTTCAGTACAGCTTTTCATCCGCAAACGGATGGCCAATCTGAACGGATTATTCAGATCCTCGAGGATATGTTGAGATGCTACATCCTTGAGTTTAATGGTTCGTGGGAACAGTATTTTCCATTGATTGAATTTGCATATAACAAGAATTTTCAGTCGAGCATTAAAATGGCACCTTATGGTGCTTTGTACGAACGCAAATGTCGTACACCTCTGTATTGGACCGAGCTCGGTGAAAATAAGTTACACGGGGTTGATCTGATAAAAGACACTGAACAAAAAGTGAAAGTAATCCATGATAGTCTGAAAGCAGCGTCTGATCATCAGAAATCCTATGCGGATTTGAAACATAAAGATATTGAATTCGAGATCGGTGACAAAGTGTTTTTGAAAGTATCTCTGTGGAAGAAAGTACTCTGATTCGGACGTAAAGGCAAGTTGAGTCCGAGATTCATCGGACCGTATGAGATTATCGAGCGAGTTGGGCCAGTTGCGTACAGATTGTTGTTGCCATCTGAGCTTGAAAAGATACATAATATATTTCATGTTTCGATGCTCCGTAGATACCGATCCGATCCATCACATGTAATTTTTTCGTCTGAAATTAAAATCCGATCTGATATGACATTTAAGAATGAACCGATTCCTATCTTAGCTCGTGAAGTGAAAGAGTTAAGAAACAAGAAAATTCCGTTAGTAAAAGTGTTGTGGCATCGACACAGAGTGAAAGAGGCTACATGGGAGCTTGAAGATTCAATAAGACAACAATATCCGAATCTGTTTAACGGTAAAATTTTCGGGGACGAAAATCCCTAAGGGGGGAGAATTGTAACAGTTCGGATTAGACCCTAGTCGGAATAGTGGTTTTGGAACCACAAAACCAAGTTTGAATAATATTTTAATATTATTTTCTATGCCGTTGATATATGACTAAGCATGTGTTAAATTCCCGTAAGTTAATTTGTCCGTCTGTGTGTTTAATTTGGTAAAAGGATCTAATTATGAGAAATGTTAAATTAGCATGCTCTTTGATAAAGTATCTTTTTGATGTGGCTTTTAAATGAGGAAGCCTTATGAGGCAATTAAGCCATTTTTATGATAGTGGATGATAAAATGACAAAATAACCTTGTTGTTAATTTGTCTTTTATGATAATAAAAAGGTTAATTTAGTAATTAGATTAATATTATGATAATAATAAAACAAAAAGATGAAAGTGTTCATCTTTTATTCATTCATCTAGCCGAAAATCAAAAGAAAGAAAAAGGGTTTGAGTTTTGCACATTCAACACTTACAAGCTTTGATTAAGGTAAGTTTTGACTTCGGTTTTTGATAATTTCTACGTTTCTGTAATCGTTGCTTCGTCTACTTCAAAACCCATGTCTTAATTTTGAGAATTGGTGATGTGTTTGAGATAAGCCTTTGATGAACTCATGTGTTTTATGATGTTTGATGGTGAAAAATGAAAGATATGTGTTTAATGAACATGTTTTGTTCTTGAATTTTTGGTGAATTTAGCTAATTAGGGCTAAATTCTGAAAATATTATTTTGGAGGACTAAATTGTGAATTTGATGAAAAGTATGGACTTATATAGTCCCTAGGGAGATTCGGCTATGCATGTGTGTGAACAAAATGTGTATATTTGATGTTTTGAGAAAAAATGGACTAAATTGATAAAATGTGCAAATGTGAGGGCTAAGTTGCAAATAGCCCTAAATATATGTTTTTGGATTGAATTGGATGAATTGGTGAATAAATGGATTAAATTTGAATATGTATAGATCAAGAACCGAAGAAAACGGACTTAGATCGCGAGAAATCGAAAGTAATCGAGTAGCCGTATCCGTTTCCATTAAACCGAACTCGAGGTAAGTCGATATACAAATAAACGTATTGGTATTGAATTATATATGTTCATATGACTATTGTTAAGGATGAATGCATATGAGATGGTGTGCACGTGAATTCTGAGATAGAATCGACTTAGTGTCAACATCCGAGAAGTCCCGTGTGAACCTAGGAATATATAGGAATTACGTATGTCATGACATAGGTGTCTGTTATATGATATCATGTAAGACCACGTCTGGGACGTTGGCGTTAATTCGAGATTTCGCGTAGGACCCTGTCTGGGACACTGGCATCGATATCTGATTTCGTGTAAGACCACGTTTGGGACAATGGCATCGATATCTGATTTTGTGTAAGACCACGTCTGGGAGGTTGACATCGATATGAGAATTACATGTAAGACCATGGGGTAATTTACCAAAATATACCAAAATAAAAAAAATTTATAGAAATGGGCCGAAATTTGCATTATTTACGGAAAAGGGTAATTTCCTCCCAAAACACGTCCACGTCAGCGCGTTTTGGGGGGATGCAGCAGGAAAGCGCGCCCTTGAGAAAGCGCTTTGTGCCACATCAAGACAAAACGCTACCGACGAGGATGCACTTTGGCGATGTGGCACAAAGCTTCCTCAAGGCGCTTTCTCACTGCAGACGGTCAAATTTTTTTGACAGAAAAAAAAACCTATAAAACCCCCCACCCTTTTATTTTTTTCACAACAAAGTCCTTATTCATTTTTCTCTCAACTTTCTCTCAAATTCTTCTCAAATTTCTCTTAAATTCCTTGAAACTTCCTCTCAAATTTCACAATAGTCCTTTAATATTTACAAAAAATCCCTTTTTAAAATTTTTTGAAATATATTTTTTGATAAATTTTAAAATATTCGATCGTATTACCAATGGCCGAGAAATTAATTCGTCTCGACGATAAACACATCTCCGTCGATCAAATGAAAATGGTAAGTTTTAATTTTAATCTTTCAATACTATTTAATATTTTTTAGGTTTATGCAATTTTAATTAAAATTTATTTTATAATTTTTTAAACAGTCTATAGACCGGGTGCTACAATGCTATATTCGCAATATGCCTGGTCCGCCATCACCGTTGATCGAGAATTACCTGCGGGAGGCGGGTTTTTGGCACGTGGCCACGATAGGCCGGGGGTGCAAGTTGGAGCCGAAGTTAATCAGTGCGTTGATAGAGAGGTGGAGACCCGAGACGCACACTTTCCATCTTCCATGCGGAGAGTGTACTATCACTCTAGAAGACGTGCATTTGCAATTAGGATTGCCGATAGATGGGTACGTAGTCACCGGGTCCGCAACTTCTTGCGATTGGGCCGCCGTATGCTACGAGCTTTTGGGTGCTATTCCGGATAACATTTACGGTGGTCGGATCGAGATGGGCTGGTTACGAGACACATTCTCGGAGCCGAATAATGGTTCGACCAAATAGAAAGAATACGGTATGCTCGGGCATACATTCTTGAGATGATTGGAGGCTATCGATGCCGGACTGTCCACGAAACCTCGTACACACAGAGATGGCTGCTGAAACTCGTTGATTTTAGAGCAAATGGGTGAATTGAGTTGGGGTGCCGTGCTATCAAAATTGTATCGAGAGATGTGCGGGCGACGTAGAGTAAAGTGAAAATCGGAGGTTGCCTATTACTCTGCGATCATGGGCACGGTTTGATTTCCATTTTTACGTCCTCGAGTCGACCACCCATATATATTCCCACTCATATCGAGGTAAATTTAATATTATATTTTACAATTATTACGTAGATTTAAAGTATAATTGTATGTTAAAAATTTATTTAATTAGGTGGAACCATTCGGCGAGTTATGTTGGAATACCTACTGAGCTTGAAGATATACGGCTTCTATTAGAGAAACGGTCGGAATCACAAGTAAGTATTAAATAAAATATATTTTCGTAATAAAATTGTCGTTTCGAATTTCGTATTTATAATTTAGTATTTCGTATTTAGTATTTAGTATTATGTATATAACTAATATTTTGGTCATGTTAATATAGTTTCAATGGACACCATACGAGGATCCGGCAATTCGGGCAGTAATTCCGGAGGAGTTCTTGCTAAATCCGAACATTTGGCAAGTGAAGGTCCCATTGATCAACTATGCCACCGTGGAGATGCTCTAGTCAGATCGGGTTCTGCGACAATTTGGATTCTGACAACCGATTCCCGTGCTACCTGAGGTGCTCGATGATGACCACAAAGTCGACTTACGATAGTTGCACACGGATTGGCCAAGATTTTGGTCAGCATATATCGAAATGTGGGAGAACCGGTATGATTATATACCTATTCGGGAACCGATCGTCGTTCCTGAGTTAGCGTGCATGCCGGAATACATGCCATAGTTTAGGATCCATGGCAAGCCGTATTTATTGTCGGAAGAGGAGAGGCGACGGCAACTTCGTGAACAAAGGGAACGATGGGGCCCTTTAAATCCAAGGAGAAGGGGTGATGAGACGGGACCATCAACAGCGCCGACACAGTCACCAGGCCCAACACTTCAGCCGACGACACCGACATCACAGCCTTTGGCCTTTATGCCAGGTGCCCCTAGCCCTTATATGTATCCTAACCCATATATGTTTCCTTTTCCCAGTCCCACTGCAGGTTGGAATGCATGGCCCGGTTCGAGTCCGTTCCCAACTACTCCGACTGGCCAGCCGATCTTGAGGCCGCTGTCGCATGAGGGATCACACGAGGCGCCGTCGGGGAGCTCTTCTTTTTACCAGTCTCCTTCGCCTTATGGGATTCAGACAACCCTGCCATGGTTTATGCAAACACCTCCGCAGTCATTATTTTATCATGGTGGGTCATCCTCCCAACACCCACAACCAGACCCACTGCCGGAGGAACCAGAATCCCCGCCTGAGGTTCCACGACCCCGCTAAGCTAGAAGAAGGAGGAATCCAGTAGCAGAATCACCGACCACCCCCATGTGGCATCGATTCCGACCAAGCGCCAACATTGATTCCGACCGCATTTTTTTATTTTTTAATTGTAATATTATATTTTTATTTTTTTAATAAAATAAAAGTTGTTTTTTATTTTTGTTTTTAATTTAATTTTAATATCTTTAATAAAATAGAAGTTGTTTATTTTTTTATTGTAATTTAATTTTAATATCTTTGAAAAAATAAAAGTTGTTTTTTTTTTTGTAATTTAGTTTTAATATCTTTAATAAAATAAAAGTTGTTTTTTTTTATTTTTGTTTGTAATTTAATTTTAATATCTTTAATTAAATAAAAGTTGTTTTTTTTATTATAATTTAATTTTAATATCTTTAATAAAAATAAAAGTTGTTTTTTATTTTTGTTTGTAATTTAATTTTAATATCTTTAATAAAATAGAAGTTTTTTTTTTGTTTTTTTTTGTAATTTAGTTTTAATATCTTTAATAAAATAAAAGTTTTTTTTTATTTTTGTTTGTAATTTAATTTTAATATCTTTAATTAAATAAAAGTTGTTTTTATTGTAATTTAATTTTAATATCTTTAATAAAAATAAAAGTTGTTTTTTTATTTTTTTTAGTTTAGATATTAAAATAGAAGTTGTTTATTTTTGTTTGTAATTTAATTTTAATATCTTTAATAAAATATAAGTTTTTTATTTTTTTATTGTAATTTAATTTTAATATCTTTAATAAAATAAATTTTTTTATTTTTTTGTAATTTAGTTTTAATATCTTTAATAAAATAAAAGTTGTTTTTTTTTGTAATTTAATTTTAATATCTTTAATAGAATAGAAGTTGTTTATTTTTTTATTGTAATTTAATTTTAATATCTTTAATAAAATAAAAGTTGTTTTTTATTTTTATTTTTGTAATTTAGGTTTAATATCTTTAATAAAATAAAAGTTGTTTATTTTTTTTGTAATTTAATTTTAATATCTTTAATTAAATAAAAGTAGTTTTTTTATTGTAATTTAATTTTAATATCTTTAATAAAAATAAAAGTCCAAGATTTGTTTTTTTATTATAATTTAATTTTTATTTTTTTGCAAATTAGTCCTTCTACAAAAGTTCACCGTTTTCATCAAGAAATAAATAGAATTTATATAGCCACCAAGAGACAAAAAAGCTAAGAAGACTGTCAACTATTCCAATTTGGACACGAGCGAGATGTATGACCTGGGTTCCTACACCATCCGCACAACCTACGTTGGTTGGCCGTTTCTCGGATATCCATATTGTTGCGTATTCTAGTCGAGCAAGGTCGACCTTTTGGTTTCTTTCCTCGATTGTCTATTCGACAACGACTTATACGGTGCAAGCGATCTGACGACCACTTACGTTCATCTGGGACTGGTGGGAATACGTGTCTCCACACGTTGTACATGTTTTCTATTATATACACTTCGCCGACATAGCTCATGGGATCAAGACAGAGATTCTGACAAGCCGCAAGTACATGAGCGCATGGGTAACGAAGTGCATCAAATATCCCACAGTCGCAGGTCCTATTTTTCAAATGTACACGATATTGCCCGCCAACAATACCTTGGTTCGGTCTGTCAAACTCCGTCACACGAAACCATAGGTTGTCGCGGTCGTGACACACTGTGTGCATGGTGTTGGCCCGTGTCTTCGCCTTGTTAATTTCTCGCAATACCTTCGCGCACCATACATGGCCTCCCTACATTTGGCCTTTATAACTCGCTGCTCGCTTTGGAAATAGTGCCGCTAAACGAAAATATGTCTCTCGCACAACCGATGTTATCGGCAAATGACGCGTTCCTTTTAGAACATAATTTATGAATTCGACCAGGTTTGAGGTCATATGACCATATCGTAGGCCGCCGTCGTATGCTTGTGTCAACTGTTCGAAAGGAATATTGCGTAGGTAGTTTGCGCCTTCTTCGTTAACTGAGCGCAAACTCGCCAACATCTCGTGAAACCGGTCCTTATTGATCTCACACCCTGCCAATATAAGTTGATAGCGAATATTACATACCACTCTTCAATTAAGAATAAATTGAATATTACAAACGAATTTATATTAATAGATACTACATACCCATATTGGTTACTTGCCGTCGTTGAATTGTAGATCGATGTTGCCCGTGGTAGTTGGACGCAACATGCCTTAGGCAATATCGATGGTGTGTGCGATGCCACAGGCTTCCCTATCGCTCTATTGCGGCTAGTATTCTAGGGCCCCGATCTGATATAACACATATATCAGGTTGGGGGCAGACATGCCTCCTTAACCTAGATAGGAAGAAATCCCAGTCATTAGCTGACTCCCCCGGTGTTATTGCAAATGCAATTGGAAGGATTCTCCCACTGCCGTCCTGTGCCACAGCTAGCAATAGCCGATGCGTATATCTACCATACATAAAGGTACCGTCAATTTGTACCAAAGGCTTACAGTATATAAATGCGTCTCGGCATTGCTTAAATGTCCAGAAAAGATGCTTGAACACTGTGCATCCACGGAGCAATCGATCGTTGTAGTACGCCGGTTCCGTTTCAAGGTCTGTTATGCTGCCTGGGACATATCTCTCCAGCACCTGACACCACTGCCACACTTCATTATATGAAGCATCCCACCGACCATGCAACTTTTCTAACGCCTTCTGCTTGGCTATCCAAGTCTTCCGGTAAGAGGGCGTGTACCCTAATTGGCTACGAATATTGCCAATTAAGGCCGGCACTGTAGTCTTGGGATTGGCCTTCACCGTCGGTATTATTAAGTCAGCCAACATCTCTGAATCCATCTTCGGATGATCTTGTGAAACACCTGTCAACGAAGTACGTTAAATAATGCAACATTACGTAATATTAGTATTATTCAAAAACATTGAACACATAGTGATACTGTACCGGGAAGACATGTATGTGGACCTTTGTACTTTTTGATCTCCCACAAGCCTGTCCTTTTCCTCAATGAGGCCATGATTTTCCATGAACATGTACCTTCTTGCACTGTACACTTCGCCTCGTACTTATCGAGCTTGGATTTAACCACGTTGTAGTTAACCCCGTTCTTGATGCTGTATTGTTTCAATGCACCAAGAAAAGCATCCTTGTTGGAAAACTCTTTACCAACTTCTAATTCGCCCGAATCCAACGACGAACTTGTACGGTCACGCGTCCGGTGTGGTAGTTCAGGAAACTCCAATGCATCGTCTTGAGATAGATCGACATTATGCATGTGGGCTTTGGAGGCGAGTACATGCGAATAGCGGATCTTCTTCTTCTTCATCCGAACCGCCTCAACATCTTCAGTGCAGGGTTGGAGCAGCTCCGGTTGAGAAAATAATACAACTTCGCACCATCGGGCCCGGCTCTCGAGGTGGATCCACATCGGACTCATTATCCGTCCCACCATAATCTGTAACGAACGAGGGCCCCTCGCCGGTGGATGTCGTGGGGAGTACATTATCCCTCCTTAAACATCTAACTTTCCCAATAATATGTGGATTGCCAACCACTAGAAGTTGATGACATTCCCCAATATGTATTTCTATCATCGGACGTCGAAGGAAGGATATGCATGTCCCATCCACAAATCGAGTGTCGTGCAGGGGTTATGTTTTCCATACTACCACCAAACACGGGCATTTCCGTAGTCTGCCTCCCACTAACAGAGTGTCGACTTGGGGTCGTGTATTCCCTTCGCACAGCAGTAGATGTTGAAGTCGAAGGAAGATCACTTGACGATGAAAATTGTACATATACCTCAAGATAGGGTGATCCACTGGCAAGATGAGTCTCCACCATTGCCTCAAAGCTCCGAGGACCTTTGATGTCGAATGAGTCATATCTCACCGGATCAACCGAAGCGCAAAATCTATACTTAATAGACTGAACTTTCATTGGCGTTGTTCTAAAGATTTTACGCCTAATTTTTTTTGCGAAGTTCTATCAAATCTATGTTCCGATTAAAACCCAGTCGCGCTGTATTCTCCGATAAAAAAACAACACCATTTTCGGTGTCACAAACCTCACCATTGTAGTAAATAACAGCATTAATACGTTCACTCATTTTCATTTTCTATTTTTCTTTTGCCTCAATTTCTGTTATACAACCTGAGAATGAAATTTGGCTGATTTATAGTCTAAGGATTGCTAGAGACTACTGTAGCAAAAGAGCGTCCACGTGGGAGCTCTTTTCAGTACTCTTGCTGACAGTGCATCCTGCTTGAAGCGTTTTCGGCACTATTTGTTCAAAAACGTCTTCTCAAAATTATTTTGCCAGATACAACTGTCAAAAAAATTCAAATAATTTTTATTTTGTTAATATATTTTCCCCAAAACCCTAAACATATTTTTACTAAACCCTAATTAACCCTATAATCTAGTCCATTAATTTTCCCCTAAAAACCCTAAACCCAACGACCCTAAAAAATCCTAAACCCTAGCTCTAAAACCCTAAAACCTCATACCCTAACACTAAAAAAAGCTGAAAACGCAGTCGGGGGAAGGAGGGCAAAAGCGCGCCCTTGAGGAAGCGCTTTGTGCCACATCAGCATAGCACGTCCTCGTCAGCGCGTTTTGTGCTGATGTGGCACAAAGCTCTTCCTCAAGGGCGCGCTTTCCTGCTGCATCCCCCCAAAACGCGCTGACGTGGATGCGTTTTGGGGGGAAATGGCCTTTTTTTGTAAATAATGCAAATTTTGGCCCATTTCCGTAAATTTTTTTTGGTATATGTTAGTAAATTACCCTAAGACCATGTCTGGGACATCGACATCATATTTGATTCGTGTAAGACCCTGTCTGGGACAGTGGCATCGATATCTGATTACATGTAAGACCACGTCTGGGACGTTGGCATTGTACGACTATTCCGAGCACTTTGACTATCCTATTAGATTCCGAATGGTTCAACGGGCAAATCCGAGATACAAATGATTATGTGAATTGTATATCCGTTTCAGGTACGTTGGGTATGTACACTAAGTGTGTATGAAAGGTAAGTATATATATGAACTTACTAAGATGATTATGTATATGAAATGATGAGATTATATGAGAAATTGTGCTTGAAGGAGCTATATGGATATGTGATATTTGAGTTGAGAAATATGGTAAGATATGGCTAAGCAAATGAGCCAAATACTATATGTGATGAATTTACTATAGGAATCAATAATGTCATTGTGCCAATATGGTTATATGCATTTTATGCTAAGTTTATTTGTATATGGCTTACTAAGCTTTTGAAAGCTTACTCTGTGTGTGTTTGCTCTGTTTTATAGATCGTCAAAGCTACTGAAGGCTCGGGGACCGTCGAGGATCGTCATCACACTACTCAAACTCATTTTGGTACCTTTTGGAAATGTATATACTAAGTATGGCATGTATAGGCTAGTGATTTGGTATATGTTTGAGATGTAAATAGCCATGTGATTTGGCTAGTTAATGTTGGTAATGTGCACGAGTGATTATGGTATATGATGCATGATTTGGTATGACAAGTTAGCTATTGAAATGGTCAAGACCATGGTAAACTTATGAATGCATTATGAGTAGGTATGTTTGATCAATGGAATGGTTACATGGAAGATAAATGTGGTTGAATCATGCTTGGATGTATAAGTGTTTTAGTTGTGCAAATTGACATGTTTGAAAATGATATTAGATACAAAGCTTTGTTGATTAGATGATATGTTTTTGGATGTCAATTGTACGTAAAATGAATTGGTATGTTGCGTGCAGGGTAAACCCAAGTGTGGGTGGCATATTGGCCTTGCAAAGGGCCTGTTATGCACACACGGTTGTGGCACACGGGCGTGCCTAGTGACCGTGGGATTAAGTCAGTATATAGCTTAAGAGTACATGGCCGTGGTACACGGGCGTGCCTGGTGGCTGTAGGGATAAGTCAGTATACATGACCTATTTTGGCACGGTCAGGACACATGGGGGTGTCTAGTAGCTGTGGGAGGCACACGGCTTGACTGCACGGGCGTGTGACCTCTGCAGTGTTCAAAAAGTTTTAAATTTTTGAGAATTTCCGTATGTGTTCGGTTTAGCCCCGACCCTTCTCTAAAGCATGCTTAAGGTCTCGGTGACCTATCTAAGGGACATAGTGATTGAAATTGATAACTTGTTTTATGAAATGTCTGTAAACGTTTCTGATCAGTCCAGTAATACCTTTAACCCTAATCCGGCGATAGATACGGGTTAGAGGTGTTACAATTAAGAAAATTTGAATTGACGTCGCGTATTCGAAGATTTTCTCATCACGACGTGACTCTTTGGTTAGGGTTCGTCGTGAATTTGGGGTATGTCATCGTAACCTGAACCTTGTTCTATTTCTCATTATGACAATGTGACAACTTATTCCTTTGAAAATAAGCTTATTGTTTGGGTGACCTGAAAACACTTACATACTTAGTCTCATGCAACCAAAACATCAACTTACAAAATTATACTAAGTGAAAATGTGCCAAAATGGTAGACTCCAAAAACATTACCTATCAAAACTAACTTCAATTATTTATACTCCAAAAACTAACCAAAATGTAACACCTCTAAACTGTCTCCGTCGTCGAATTAGGGTTACAGAGCATTACCAAGCAAATCTGAACAATAATCATTTAATATTAATTAAATGCAACTCATTACAAAACAACCAAACATATACATTTGGGCCTTATATCGGGCCTTCGTGGCCTTAGAATCAGTTTGGAAACGATCCGGGACTAAATCGAAACAAATCAAAAAATTTGGGAAAAAGTTAAAAATTTTGAAAACAAGGGTCACACGGCCGTGTGGCCAAGCCGTGTGACATAGCCCAGATCATGTAACAATCGAATAAAAGGACACACGGTCATTTCTCAACTCGTGGCTCAAACCGTGTAACTCACTAAGTTAGATCACGCGGCCATGTCGCAAGCCGTGTGCCAGACTGTGTAACTCTCTAACTTGTGACACACGCTCGTGTGCTAGGCCGTGTAACTCATTGACTTGATACACACGGTCGTGTCTTAGGCCATGTGAAATTTACACTAAAATAATAAGTGACACATGGCCGTGTAGCCAGGCTGTGTGCTCCATAATTTAACCTTAAAAACAAGCCATTTCAAGACCAAAACATACTTAATCAACCATTCCATTTGTGCACATACTTAAATACCTTTCAAACACATATAAAGATACCAATTCAATCAACCTATTTCACCTAACCAATATGTCATTCAAAGACACCACATTTATACCAAAACATCATTAATCAAAACAAAGCAACATAACTACATTTCAAGCACAAAACCTAGTTCCTTTAACTACCAAATGACATCAAGTTAATCATTCACATTTCATCACCAACATACCAAAAGGGACTATATATTACAAGTACTTAAAAGTGGCCAAAAGACTTAAACTTGTCAAGGCACTGAAAGTCCATTAAATAAAACATAAACTCTAAAAGCATATACATACCAAATTGACCATTAACACATTCAAGAACTACCATTATAAAAAGGTCTTATACATGCCATTCATAACCTTGGACAAAATAAATCAAAAAAATACCAAAATGGTTGTTGGATAGTGTGATAGATCGCCGACAAGCTTCCAACCGATCGAGTTTTCGATAATCTACGAAACAAAGGAAAATAACTACGTAAGCAACTAGTGCTTAGTAAGCTCGTATAAACTCAAACATAACTTACCATTCTTAAGCACAATTTATATATTAAGCATAAAATCCTTACCAAGACCATAGGCTTAGTAAAATCCTATATAAGCACCATCAAACTCGCAAGTTAGTAAGTTCATGCACAATACATATAAGTTCAACCATATCATAAGTAGATTTTCATGTACACATCATTTATCACATTAACCTTTCTATAAGATCATGAACCAATATCCAATTGTACACATACCATGCCATTTCCTTTACTTACTTGTTGAACCATTTAGAATTCCATTGGATACTCGAGAATGCTCACAAATAGTGTGCCTTACCATATAACCGTAACCTTTCCTTTTCAATAGTGCTCACACAAGCTGTGAAACATGCCTGCTCACACGAGTTGTGGGTCAGAATATTAGCTGCACGATGCTACTCACACGAGCTGTGGAAAACCCATAACAAATGCAGGACCTCAGCCATCGTTAGGACATTCAAGACCAACACTCAAAACATGAAATCCCTAATGACATGTCATTCGTATCCTAAGAATTCTTAAGGTTCAAACAGGAATATTTATCCGTCAATTTCTCAAAGCATCAATATACATGCATTTTCAATTCATTTTATAACTAACACAAAATCGTTGATAATTAATCAAACTATCATTAATAAGATTATAATTTATACGAACTTACCTCCATAGCTATAGTTGTAGAATTGAAGTCTAGTTTAAAGCTTTAGCTTTTCCCCGATTTAAGTCTGGTTGTTGTTTATCTTGATCTAAATAGATAATATCATTCAATTAAGTACTTAAAATAACGTCAAGTATTCAATACAATCAATAATTCATATTAATGTAAAATTACAAAATTACCCCTAATATTTTAAGTTTTTCATAATTTAGTCCTTCAGCTTGTAACTTGAAATTTAACTATTTTAACCTTCCATGCATGCTAGCCAAACTTCTTACGAACCCATATCAACCCACTTAAACCATAATTTCATAATGTTACCATGAAATTTTATTATTTTAACTAATTAATCCCTAAACACAAATTCACCAAAAATCACTTAACAAAACCTGTTGGTTTAACAACCAAGGGTAATAATCTATCAATTAACATAAAAATGATTCAAACCCAAATATTGCAAGTCCCTCAAACTTTAATAGTTTTGCTAGACTAAGCTAAAACAAGCTCAAAAACATAAAAATCACTAAAAACGAAATCAAAATCACATGCCATGCATCAAAAGAAGCTTGGCCGAATATTTCTTCCTTTCAACAATGGAGATTTTGGTTTTGGAATAGGAAAAATGAGAAAGATGACAACCTTTTTCCTTTTTCTTTGTTTAACCTTTAATTTAATTATCAAGTTACCATATTAACCTTTTAAAACTATTAAAATTTCATTAAAATCTATCCATAAACATCCACTAACATATAGCATGGTATAATTACCATCTAAGTTCATTAGCTTTCCTTTCCATAACCATTTAGTCCTTTTAACTAATAGAATTCAACTTTTGCACCTTTGTCAATTTAGTCATTTTTACCTAATTAACCATTTAAACCTTAAAATTTCATAACAAAATTTTAATACTACCTTAAATTAACCCTATAGACATTAAATAAATATTAAAATAATAACTCATTTTTCAGAGTCGTGATCTCGAAACCACTATTTTCGGCACCACTGGAATTGGTCTGTTACACAAAAACTATTTCAAATGCATAATATTTAACCTTAAGACTCCAAACCAACTATATGAACATATCCAAACATAATTTCTAAACATTTGAATAAGATCATGTCATGTACAACTTAACCATTTGAAACATTTAACTAAAAGCCCCTAGATACATGCCACAAAACCAAAATGAACGAACTATACAAACTTTGTTGAGTAAAAAATACGGTCTGGATGTTGGCTTCAATTCCTGGGACTTCGATAAATATCTACACCTGCGCATAGAACAAACAACCGTATGTTGAGCGATAAAGCTTAGTGATACTTTCATGATTCAAGATAATATAACATAAAATAACGTTAATAATATGTATGATACTTATAACCTCAATCCCTACTAATACATATTCTATATGGTAACATAAGTATATAATCAATTACATATGAATGTATGCAATTATCAAGGCAAACTAATTCAACTATCATGGAAAAAGAATGATCAAATCCAATTACATATACCAAAACCTATCTTAAGGCATTTAGCTATCAATACCAATTCACAATTTAAAACATTCATAATTTATTCATTATGATATTCAATATCAAGTTCCTTTCATATCAAAACTCGTTTAACAAATCGTCCGGACCTCTTTCTAGAGTCTATCAACTCATTCGTATTCATTTCGGTACTATATTCTATTATTAATCTATTTCATTACCTTTTTAAGTTTTCCAATTTCAAATATAATGTTATGCTCGATGAAACCTTAGTAAAACAGACTTGGATACACGGGTAAACTACACCACACCAAATATGTAACACCCTTTACCTGACTCAAACGTCGAGTCTAAGCAACAGAGTGTCACATTCGTTGCCGGAGCAACTACTAACAAATACACAATACAAACATCATTTCACTTCATCAATCATGAAATCAATCAATAATACAACATTGAATAACGTGAATATTTTTTTCTCGGGTCTTATATGTGCATACGAATGCTTTAGAGTCAACCCGAGATCAAATAGGGATCTTTTTGTAACAGTTTTAAAATTTTTGATCAAGTATACCATAAATAAATCATTCAAATATTCAATCATATCATAAATACCTAGATATTAAGATACAAAATTAAATCTGAGCCTTAATTGAGCTTACGAAAGCTCTGTTGTAGACCCAAGCATGAATAATGACTAAATTGTAAAGTTTTTAAATCTCAGTATAGGTATCGATACCCATCCTAGGTATCGATACCATTTTAAGCTTCGATGTTTTAAAAAATCCAATTAAAATCATAAGGTATCGATAGTTGGATCAATGTACCGACACTTTTTAATAGGTATCGATACCTTACCTTAGTATCAATACCAAATTGGCATTCCGTCATTTTTAAATCATGGTAACTTGGTAAAACATCGATACCTTTACATGTGGTATTGATACATTTTGCCAAAAGGTCAAAATTTTCACTTTTTAGGTACTTTTTCATGCTCAAACCAACATAAAACACAATGATGCTTATAAACACCCATCAACCTATATATAATCAATGCAAAACATGCTAAATACCACAACTCAATTAAATTCAATCAACCATACTAACATATCTCAAATGGTACTCAAACATGTAACTTCTTTCTACACAATTCATACCAAGTGGACTATAAAAAATTTCAATACATCCCAAATTCATCTATTTACCAAACATACAACTAACCATTCCCAAGTTCAATCGAGCTATTAGACATCAACAGTACCCTTTTGTCTTGGGATTTCAATCTATGAAACAACCAATTAATCAAACATTAGGTCAGTTTCAACTATACCAACATTCAAACTCCAAATTTTCATAACACCTAAGTACATGCCAAAAAATAGAGCTTTAAACGATAGAAAGATATCGAATCAGTAATAGGATAGTGTGAGCTCCTCGACTATCTACTAGACACGTTCCGCAAGTTGGCGATCTATAGGGAAAAGGGAAACAACGAGATAAGCATATCGAGTGCTTAGTAAGTTCACAGGTATTTAAACAACAACTTACTTAAAATTACACTTTAATTCCGTAAAATACTAGCTTTATGGGTTTTCCTAAACATGATAATCACATATCAACAAGGTGAGTATCAACATATATAACATCTTATAATAAATCAAGCATATAAAATTCTCAATCACTTATAACCAACATTTATTCAATTCAATATCAATTTCATGTAATTTTCTATCTATTATCAACAATACATCCAATTTAAATATAATGACATTCACTATTTTTTTTCATTATTCGAATTCTAAATCGAATTCATTGATTCATCACATTTCATATCCACCCTCCGGGCTCATATAACTGGTTTGTAATGCCCCAAAATTTCTATCTGTATTTCTATAAAATCTTGACATAACTGTGTATCTGCTTCAGTGGTTAAGTGTTCTGGGAGTGTCTAAGAGATCTTAAGTTCAAGCCTTACTTTGGAAAATTTTGTTATTTTTGGAATAAAGCCCTATCTCTGTTCAGTGGGCTTATATTTAATTATTTGTAATACCATATCAGAATGAGCCTGCTGGTTCGAGTGGTAAGGGAGTTAGTGAGATGGAGGTCCGGTGTTCGACTCCCTGCGCGAGCGTGGGAGTTTATTTTTGCTCTGTTATCGGAGAGAGTTCCAGTTGAACCAAAATTTTGTGTTGGTTGAGATGTAATGGGTTAGTGGGAGTTAATTGAGGGATTTGGGGATAATTGTTATTTTATTTTTACTTACTATTTTTAATTTCCCCGAATTTTTTTCCATTTTCTGACGTTTTGCTTCTCCTTTCCCTGTCGAATTTTCTTTGCCTTTTCCCCTCTTCTTCAGTTTTCCAAATTGCCTCATTCTTGTTCAACAATTGGATTCACTCGTTCTGTAAGTACCCGTTTTGTCTCTATCTTATAGTTTCGTAGTTGGTTTTCTGAAAAGGGGTTATTTTTAGTTCTTTTGGATTAGGTGAAGATCAAGCGGTGATTAGTGCTTCTGCAGAGATTTGAACGTTTGGGATTTCGATTCATTGTTGGTAAGTGACCGAGTTCACTATTTGATGTTCTAAGGTTTCATTGTGAAATATTCTCGGTTTAGTTTAATTTGTGTTACTAAATTCGGGCTTTGGTAATGTCGATTATAGGTTTTGGTGACCTCGGGATTGCAATATCAGTGAAAACGTACCAGATGTGTACCCGAAACGCAAGAAAATAAGTTTTCGGCAAAAGCCAAAAACCTCACTGTCGACGCCACACCGCCGTGTGGTAGGCCATGTGTGATGACACGACCGTGTAATCTACACGGGCTACACCAATCTGGGCGTGTGGGCCCACACGGGTACTCCACACAGGTGTGTGATATTTGGGCCAGGCCATGTGATCCACACGGGCTAGGCCAATCTGGACGTGTGGGCCCACACGGGCAAACCACATAGGCGTGTGGGTCCATTTATCTGGGTTTTTCCCTAGGGCTGCACGAGTTGTCCTAAATGACTGTGGGCCTACTGTAGGGTTGGTAAGGGCTAACAAAACCCTAAATTGTATGATCGGTTTGATTGATATTCTGTACTGAGCATGATAGTATATGCATGTTATATATGTTATCTGTAAAGAAAGCATGTTAAGCATGATTTATCCGTTAATTCTGTATGCATATTCTGTATCTGTGATTGGGGTGGGATAATGTTTATTGGAGGGAGTGTTTTAAAAGGCAGATTATGTCTAATATCTGGCAGCACAACTGCATTATATTTGACATGTGCCGCATCGGTACAATATGGTGTGTAGAGCTGGGTCGGTGTTTTAAACCCCACATGGTGTACAGGGATGGTCAGAGATGGTGTGTAGAGGATGGGGGTAGGATATCTAATTTCTGATTTTGTTCTGTATATATTCATCTGTATCTGAAATGGGCTTAGGCTCTAATATGCATCTGTATCTGTGATAGGCTTAAGCCCGAATCTGTATCTGACTAATTCTAAGTTTGATGCTTGTGTGCATGCTTAATTCTGTGAAGTTACACACTGAGTTTACGTAAACTCACCCTTTTCTGTTTATTCTATACAGGTAATCCAAAGAGTTAGGCGGACCGGTGCAACGGAGCCTCTTGGTAACCACATGATCGAATTGGTTATGGTTATGATTTAATTTTTATGTTCTGGTTTAATCTGGGTTTTATTTTATGTAATTCAGACTTTATGGACTGTTTTGTTTTAATTCGGGATAGACTGAGATTCTATGATTTTAAAGTTTGCTAAACGTGTTATAACTTGGATTTTACCAAAAACAGAGGTTTTACAAATACTGTACTATTTTCTAAACACGAACGATTTTATTCAAAATAAGCTTTCGCTAAAATGATATGTTTTAAGGTAAGTGGACTAATTGAAACCATGCTTTGAATGTAACAAAACTAATAAAGGGCTTATGAGTTTTGAGGTTTTATCAAGTTAGACGTTTGCAAAATCCCTTACATGTGACATTGGCAGATTCGGCCATAACGTCTAGGCCGGGTTTGGGGTGTTACATTTAGTGGTATCAGAGCCAGGTTGTAAAACTCGACTGTGGATTTTAGGTTTCAATTTTTTTTTAAAGAATTGGTTTTCAAATGATTTTAAAAACTCTGATTTAATATGTGGTACACCGAGTCTCCGGCGTCGATTCTTTAAGTTTCTTGAAATTTAGATAGATTATTCTGAAATACTGTAGATAGTTACTTTGAAAACATGATTAGTAAGTACTCTCTGAAACTGTAGTGAAACATTTAGAGACTGAAACATCCGAAATACTCTGAACATCTGAAACTTTCTGCATAAAATATATGTTAATAAATATTGAACTGATGCATAAAACTCTTAATGTAGATAAAATTGATTAGACAATGAGTGCACGAGGTATCCGTGGACGTGGTACTCGAGGCTGAGGTAGAGGCCGTAGGGGGCTCGAGCTGAGTCCTCATCTCTGGGCAGCATGCCGCAGCTGGACACTAGTGAGACACCTGTGTCACCTACTATTGAGACTAGGTCTGGGTCTCAGAGTCGTTCTGCTGGGGACGACGCACTGTCCCAAGTCATGCTGAGGATATTACAGAGGGTCACTGGGCCCATTCTGGATCTGGGGGCCGAAGGTCAGTAACTAAGCGACTCCGGTCTAATGGAGCTGAGTTGTTTAGGGGTGTCACAAAAGTCGCCCCTAATGTGGCTGAGTATTGGTTAGAGGCCACATAGAGGATTATAGACGACTTGGACTGTACCCCCGAGCAGAAATTGAAGGGTGCAGTCTCTTTGCTTTGCGATGAGGCTTACCAATGGTGGTTGACTATTAAGGAAGGCACTCAGCCTGACCGTCTGACTTGGGAGTTCTTTAAGACTACATTTCAGAGCAAATATGTGGGAGCCAGCTACGTTGATGCTCGCAGGGGTGAGTTTCTGAACCTCACGCAAGGTGACCGATCTGTGGTCGAGTATGAGGCTGAATTTCTAAGACTGAGCCGTTATGCTCGAGGTATGGTGGCATCAGAATATGAGAGGTGTATTCACTTTGAGGACGGACTGAGGGATAATCTGCAGGTTCTGATTGCTCCGCAGAGAAAGCGAGAGTTTTTTGCACTGGTGGAGAAAGCTAAGATAGCTGAGGATGTTAAGCGCGCGGAGCGCTAGAACAGGGACCGTGAGAGAGGTAAGAACAAGAGGGATTCGGAGCCCTCGAGTTCTGTACAGAAGCCTAATAAAAAGGCTAGATCTGATGGGCCAGTTATAGTAGGGGCCCCTGTTTCTTCTGTTGCTCCTACTGGGTTGCAGCCGTACAGTGATTGTGGCAGACACCATCCGGGCGAGTGTTGGAAGAGGATTGGGGCCTGTTTGAGAAGTGGGTCCCTTGAGCACCGTATTCGGGAGTGTCCACTGAGGGCTGATCAGGTGCAAGCTCCGGCATCAGGTCTTACGCAGCGACAGAGAGTTGTTCAGCAGCCACCTAGGGGCCGTGGTCAGGCTAGGGGTGGTAATGGTATGGGCCGAGGGCAGAGGTGCTGGTCAGGCTGAGGCGAGGCAACCTATTCTGGTTTACGCTGCATGTCACTGAGAGGACAGAGATGCTCCTAATGTCATTACTGGTACGTTCCTTATTTTTGATGTACCATACCTTGATCTAATAGATATAGGATCTATTCATTCTTATGTAGCCTGTTCTGTTTCAGAAAATCAGGGGTTATCAGTTGAGAGTACTTCTAGTGAGGTCACTGTATTGAGTCAGTTGGAGCAATCTATTTGGGTTAGTAAACTCTATAGGGATGTGCCCTTAATGGTGCAAGGAATTGTTTTTCTGGCGGATCTGATGGAGCTTCTGTTTGGGGAGTTCGATATAATTCTAGGAATGGACTGGTTGGTTAAGCATCGGGTTAGTCTGGATTGTGCGACTAAGGGGTCGTTCTGATAACTGAGGAAGATGAAGAGGTGGTTATTATCGGAGAGCGTCGGGATTATCTGTCGAATGTGATCTCAACACTAGTAGTTGAGAAACAGGTCCGGAAAGGGTGCGAGGCGTATTTGGCTTACGTCAGTACTACTGCTTCTAGGAACTCTTCTGTAGGGAATATCAGAACAGTAAAGGATTTTCCGGATGTCTTTCCTAAGGAGTTACCGGGATTGCCTCTGAATCGAGAGGTTGAGTTTGGGATCGAGCTTCTTCCGGGTATAGTTCCGGTGTCCATCGCTCCCTATCGAATGGCGCCGAAAGAGCTTACTGAGTTTAAGGCTCAACTGCAAGAACTTCTGGACCGTAGGTTCATCCGTCCTAGTGTGTCTCATTGGCGAGCATGAATGCTGTTTGTTAAGAAAAAAGATGGGACCATAAGGATGTGCATAGATTATCGGCAGTTGAACAAGCTGACCATTAAGAATAAGTATCCACTTCTGAGGATCGACGACTTATTTGATCAGTTCCGAGTGGCTTCTGTGTTCTCTAAGATCGATCTCCGTTCGGGGTATCATCAGTTGAGAGTTAAGGAGATTGATGTGCATAAGACTGCATTTAGGACTCGTTATGGACATTACGAGTTCCTAGTTATGCCTTTCAGGTTGACGAATGCACCGGCCGCATTTATGACTCTGATGAATCGAGTATTTCAGCCATATCTGGATCAGTTTGTCGTGGTCTTCATCAACGACATTCTGGTTTACTCTAAGATTGAGGATGAGCATGATGAGCATATTATAGTAGTGCTTCAGATTCTGCGTGAGAAGTAACTTTACGCTAAATTCAGCAAGTGTGAGCTTTGGCTATGTGAAGTGACTTTTCTGGGGCACGTAGTTTCTACTGAGGGGATTTGTGTTGGTCCTCAAAAGATTGAGGTTGTACTGGATTGGAAACAGCCTAAGAATGTATCTGAGATCCGTAGCTTTCTGGGTTTGGCTGGATACTATCGGCATTTTGTTGAGGGGTTCTTTTTGATTGCTGCACCGTTGACTAAGCTTTTGCATAAGGGTGTACCGTTTTTCTGGACTGATGTGCAGCAATCGAGCTTTGAGAAGTTCAAATCTATTCTGACTCAGGCTCCTGTTCTGATACAGCTTTAATCCGGTAAGGAGCTTGTGGTCTACATCGATGCGTCGCACATCGGTTTAGGATGTGTTCTGATGCAGGATGGTAAGGTTGTGGCTTATGCGTCCCGTCAGCTTAAGACACACGAAGGGAATTATCCGACGCATGATCTCGAGTTGGCTGCAGTAATCTTTGTATTAAAAATCTGGAGGCATTATCTGTATGGTGGGAGGTGTATCATCTACACCGATCACAAAAGCCTCAAGTATCTCCTTACTCAGAAGGAGTTGAATCTTAGACAGTGTTTATGGATTGAGCTACTCAAGGATTATGATTGCACCATCGAGTATCATCCTGGTAAGGCTAATGTGGTGGCCGACGCTCTAAGCCGAAGAGCGATGTCTGATTTGAGGGCGTGTTTGCTCGCCTTAGTCTGTTTGATGATGGGAGTCTATTGGCCGAGTTGCAAGTTCGACTTGGATTGAGCAGATTCGGGATAAGCAGTTAGGGGATGAGACTCTGAGCTTGAGGTTTTGACAGATTGAGAGTGGTACTACTGCCGATTTTGGGTTAAACAGTGATGGTGTGTTGTGTTTTCGATGACGGATCTGTGTGTCGAATGATTCTTATCTGAGACAGTCTATTCTAAGGGAGGCGCATAGTAGCCCTTATACTATGCATCCCGGCGGCAATAAGATATATCGAGATCTCCGTGAACTGTATTGGTGGCCAAGGTTGAAGCGTGAGGTTACCGACTTCGTAGCACGCTGTTTGACTTGTCAACAGGTTAAGACTGAGCATTAGTTACCTTCGGACTTGCTACAGCCAGTCAAGATTCCCTTATGGAAATGGAAACGTGTGACTATGGATTTCGTTAGTGGGTTGCCCTTGACACCCTCTAAGAAGGATTCTGTTTGGGTCATTGTGGATCGATTGACCAAGTCTGCCCACTTCATTCCGGTACAGACGGACTTTTCTCTTTAGAGGCTGGCGAAGCTGTATATCTTCGAGATAGTTAGAGTGCAAGGGGTCCCAGTGTCGATCATTTCTGATAGGGATCCTCGTTTTACGTCTCGATTCTGGAAGAAATTGCACGGGACTCTGGGTTCAAGATTGGACTTTAGTACTACGTTCCATCCTCAGACAGATGATCAATCTGAGAGGGTGATTCAGATACTATAAGATATGCTTCAGAGCTGTGTGATAGATTTCCGAGGTAGTTGGGAGGATTATCTACCTCTAGCTGAGTTTCCCTACAACAATGGTTTCCAGTCGAGCATCCAGATGGCACCTTACGAGGCTCTGTATGGTCGTAAGTGTTGTACCCCTTTGTGTTGGACTGAGTTAGGTGAACATCGGGTTTTGGGTCCCGAACTGGTTTCTGAAACTGAGGATAAGGTTCGACTAATTCGAGATCATCTGAAAGCGACTTCTACAGACAGAAGTCTTATACAGATCTGAAGAGACGTGAGATTGAGTACTCTGTGGGGGACTTTGTATTTCTTAAGGTCTCTCCATGGAAAAAGGTTCTGAGGTTCGGTCGGAAGGGCAAGCTGAGCCATAGGTTTATTGGATTGTACCGAATTTTGAAGCGAGTGGGACCGGTTGCTTATTAGTTGGAATTACCTCCTGAGTTGGACCATATTCATGATGTGTTCCACGTCTCGAGGTTGAGGCGGTACCATTCTGATCCATCCAATGCCGTCTCAGTTGAGGAGATTGAGGTTAGGCCGGACTTGACTTTTGAAGAGGAGCCGGTTTAGATTCTGGATCGCGATGTTCAGGTTCTACGGAAAAAGTCCATTCCATTAGTGAAGGTGCTGTGGCGGAATCATAGCAGTGAGGAGGCCACGTGGGAACCTGAGGACTCGATGCGTCAGCAGTATCCTCATTTGTTCTGATCAGGTAAATTTCGAGGTCAAAATTTCTTTTAGGGGGTGGAGTTGTAACGCCCCAAAATTTCTATCTGTATTTCTGTAAAATCTTGACATAACTGTGTATCTTCTTTAGTGGTTAAGTGTTCTAGGAGTGTCTAAGAGGTCCTAAGTTCAAGCCTTAGCATTGACAAATTTTGTTAATTTTAGCCCTATCTTTGTTCAATGGGCTTATATTTAATTATTTGTAATACCATATCAGAATGAGCCTGATGGTTCGAGTGGTAAGGGAGTTAGGGAGATGGAGGTCCTGTGTTCGACTCCCTGTGCGAGCGTGGGAGTTTATTTTTGCTCTGTTATCAGAGAGAGTTCCAGTTGAACCGAAATTCTGTGTTGGTTGAGATGTAGTGGGTTAGTGGGAGTTAATTGAGGGATTTGGGGATAATTGTTATTTCATTTTTATTTTCTATTTTCAATTTCCCCGAATTTTTTTCCATTTTCTGACGTTTTGCTTCTCCTTTCCCTGCCGAATTTTCTTTGCCTTTTCCCTTCTTCTTCGGTTTTCCAAATTGCCTTCTTCTTGTTCAACGATTGAAATCGCTCGTTCGGTAAGTACCCATTTTGTCTCTATCTTATAGTTCCGTAATTGGTTTTCTGAAAGATGGCTGTTTTTGGTTCTTTCGGATTAGGTGAAGATCTAGCGGCGATAAGTGCTTCTGCAGAGATTTGAACGTTTGGGATTTCGGTTCGTTGTTGGTAAGTGACCGAGTTCACTGTTTGATGTTCTAAGGTTTCATTGTGAAATATTCCCGGTTTAGTTTCGTTTGTGTTACTAAATTCGAGCTTTAATAATGTCGATTATAGGTTTTGGTGACCTCGGGATTGCAATATCAGTAAAAACGTACCAGGTGTGTACTCGAAAAGCAAGAAAATGAGTTTTTGGCAAAAGCCGAAAACCTCACTGTCGATGCCACACGGCCGTGTGGTAAGCCGTGTGCGATGACACGGCTGTGTGATCAACGAAGGCCAGCCGTGCGCAAGAGACGGCCGTGTAATGGCAAGGGTGTTACCGTGTGATCCGCACGGGCTACGCCAATCTGGGCGTGTGGGCCCACACGGGCGTGTAATATCTGGGCTAGGCCGTGTGATCCACACAGGCTAGGTCAATCTGGGCGTGTGGGCCACACGAGCGTGTGGGCCCACACGGGCGTATGGGCCCATTTATCTGAGTTTTTCCCTAGGGCTGCACGAGTCGTCCCAAACGACTGGGGGCCTACTGTAGGGTTGGTAAAGGCTAACAAAACCCTAAATTGTATGATTTGTTTGACTGATATTATGTACTGAGCATGATAGTATATGCATGTTATATCTGTTATTTGTAAAGAAAGCATGTTAAGCATGAGTTATCCGTTAATTCTGTATGCATGTTCTGTATCTGTGATTGGGGTGGGATAATTTTTATTGGAGGAAGCATTTTGAAAGGCAGATTATGCCTAATATCTGGGAGCACTGCTGCATTATATCTGACATGTGCCGCATCGGTATAATATGGTGTGTAGGGCTGGGTAGGTGTTTTAAACCCCACATGGTGTGTAAGGATGGTCGGAGATGGTATGTAGAGGATAGGGGTAGGATATATGATTTCTGAATCTGTTCTGTATATATGCATCTGTATCTAAAATGGGCTTAGGTCGTAATATGCATCTGTATCTGTGATGGGCTTAGGCCCGAATCTGTATCTGACTGATTCTGAGTTTGCTGCTTGTGTGCATGCTTAATTCTGTGGGGTTACACACTGAGTTTACGTAAACTCACCCCTTTCTGTTTATTCTGTACAGGTAATCCACAAAGTTAAGCGGATCGGTGCGACAGAGCCTCTCTGTAACCACATGATCGAATTGGTTATGATTACGATTTAATTTTTATGTTCTAGTTTAATCTGGGTTTTATTTTATGTAATTTGGACTTTATGGACTGTTTTGTTTTAATTCGGGATAGATTGAGATTCTATGATTTTAAAATTTGCTAAACGTGTTATAACTTGGATTTTACCAAAAACAGAGGTTTTACAAATACTGTACTGTTTATTCGTATATCACAATGTATATATAGATCATCAAATCATAATATCAATTCGATTTGAGTATCTTTTATCCAATTTACATTTTATATCCTTATTAACCTGACTCGAGCGGATACATGGATCTAAGCAATCACATCAGTTTGGCACCCAGTGCTTCATCGAACAATGCTGAAGTAAATAGTTTGTGCCCAACGCTAGACAATGTGTTTGGCACACAGTGCCTCATCGGTATAACTGAAGTATAAATGTGCCAAACACTTTCCAACTCGTATTCGAAGTAACCTGTACTCGACCTATCCTATGACATGCCAACTATATCTGACTCTGCTCGAACAATTAATAGGGTAACCTTTTATTTAATCATCATATTGTTCAATTCGCATTTAAACAATTCAATTCATATCCCAAATCATCAGTTTATCACATAGCATATCCTATTTCAAACCAATTCAAGATCAATTCCATAATTTCATCGAATTACACTATTTTCAATTCTATTCAATTTAATCCTCTATCTCGATAATCAGTCAAATTCATACCATTATGATTTGATCAGTCATAATCAACTATTAATTCATTAATATTTCAAATTTCAATTCAACATATTCAATTTATCAGTTAATTTATCATTTTCTTTACGATTTAGTCCATATCTTACCTTTTGTACCAAATTGCAAACAATTCAAATTACTATAAAACATATTCAAATTTATAATTTAAATATATATATATATATATATAGAAATTTATATGCAATCACACCATATGAACTTACCTTGTCAAAATAAAAACAAACAACTCTCTAAGGACTAATCCACAAATTTTGTTATTTTTTCGGTTATCTTTGATTTGGTCCAATTTATGATCTATTCAATAATTCAATTCAATTTACCAATTCCAACCCTCTTATTTCATCCTATTATAAGCATATATCAACTCAATTTCATTATTATAATGCCCCAATTTTTTTTCATTTTATTCAATTTAGTTCCTAAAACTGAAATTACCAAAACTTTCAAATTTGAACTTTGATTTTGAAATAATTCTCAATTTCATCCTTGTATACTATCTATAATTATAGAAATTTCATATCAATTTTAAAATATTTACACTTTAGTCCCTATGTTTAAAATTAACAATTTTCACTTTACAAATTAGTCCTTTTTCATATCTAAGCTTAAAATTTAACAATTTATTACTAAAATCTTCAAGAACAAAAAATGAAAAATTTTAACAGTTTTACAAATTGGTACATGGGCTAGCTAAATCAAGCTCCCGAGACTTCAAAAACATAAAAATTACGAAAAAAAAAGAGAGTTGTCAGCTTACCAAATTAGATGATAGAATGCTTGAGAGTTTAAAAACCTTATTCTCTTTTCTATATTTTGGTGGAGAAAATGTGACATGAAAATGGTTTGTTTTTACCTAATTTTAACTTATATATTTAGTTTAATAATCAACTAATTAATCTTAACTTAATTAACAAATATTAACTAATACTAAACTTGATTAATCAATTTAGTGTAAAAAAGTTGTCCACCACCAGTGTCCACTATAATAAAAAGGGTCAAAATGCTCAATTGGTCCTTCAATTAATTAAAATTTCATAGCGATTAACTTTTATCACTTTTACAATTTAGTTCTTATACATTAATTAACTATCCAATTAACAAAATTAGAGGACCAAATTTCAATTAGACTTTATACTAACCTTGTACATATAAAATAATAATATTTATGGACTCGGTGATCGAAAATGTGGTTCTGAAACCATTATTTCTGACACCATTGACTTTCGGGTCGTTACAAGATAGCTCATAAGAGCTTTAACTACACCACGCCAGGGTCTCCATAGAGACATATAATACTCAATGATCTGCAACAAATGTTGGATCCCAAAATAATCTGTAATGGTCTTCGTATAATCACATCTCCGGTATAAGCGCGCATAAAACCCTATTGGTATGTCAATCGTATCCTAACATTTTATAAAGTTTACATGGGCATCAATTATATATATGAGAATTTTCATACATGTAATCATCTTACTCTCATATTCATACCCTATATTCGGTCACATATGCATTTTCGTATCCTGTACATTGCTCTATTGCATAATAATTATTTTGCAATTTAGTACATATATCGATTCTTAGTAAAATTCACAATCACAACCCTATTTCATCATCAATCACACATATGTCATATTATAAGATATATTTCGATATAATTTTCATTTCACATATCATAATTTAAGTATTTCATATCATTTCCCTTTTTATTCATTTTAGTCCTTTATCTTAATGTTCCATATCAAATTCAATCAAAAAATTTCATATTATCATAATAGGCTCACCTAAATGATTCAACAATCAATAAACATGCATATAAAATCAAATATTTCTATCCTAAATCATAAAAGTACAAACCGAGGTTTCGTGCGTCATTCGTTGATGGTTTTCGCTTTTCCTTTCCCTGTTGACTATTTGGTGTTGTCATTAGCTACGAATAATCATAAACCATATTATACAATCAATTTCCAGTCAAATCATAATCAAATACCAAATTACACAGATTCTGCAATATATTCCCTAAAATTGGGATAAGCATAACTTTCAATTTAGGGCCTCTGATCCAATTTCACCATGACTCATTAGGGACCTTTTATTTTCTATCCCTACCAAAAGTTCATGATATTTTTTTTTATTTTATTCAATTTGGTCCCTAATGTACGAAACTAACAATTAAGATTTACAATTTAGTCCTTTGTATATACTAAGCTTAATTTCTAACAATTTCACACCAATTTCATTCAATTCTCAACAATGATAACTTTAAAAACTTTAACAATTTTACAAATTAGTACATGATCTAGCTAAATCAAGCTTCGACGATCTCAAATCTATAAAATTAATGAAAAATGGCTAGGGACTTACCTAAAAATGGTGGGCAAATGTGTAAAGCTTTTCAAAAGCTTTCTCCCATGGCTTTTAGGGTAGACGATGGGGAAAATATGAAGAAGATGATGCTTCATCATCTTTTTCCATTACGTTAGGTATATATAGTTAGTTTAGTTTTAATTAAACTTAATCATAATTAATTAATCATTAATCCTTAATTACTTTAATCTAATGGTAATTAACATCACATCCCAAATTACAATTCATCAATACTTTAACTCCGTAAATATTCTTATTTAATATTTACATACTCGGTTTATGGAAACGGGATCCCGAAACTCTATTTTTCGACACCACTGAAAACTAGGTCGTTATAGTATTTATGATGACAACTAGTATTACTTTCCTTTAAAGAAAACATGGTTTCTCTTACGAAGGCTATGGAATCCATTGCATCAAGCATCAAATGATGGGATAATCAAATTGCTTTCATGATGGCATAAATTGAAAGTTTAGATTGAAACAATTAACTGTTACAGGCAAAACTCAAAATCAAATTCTTTAAGAAGTTGGTGAAATTTCTAACAAGGTTGTTGAAAAAAGGCTTCACAATGTTTCTTTAGATCAACTTAGGAAGCTCGTAAAGAAAGCCATAAAAGATAAAGCTAGAAGTGCTGCTCAACCTTCATACACATGTAAGTCATGTTCTTGAAGGATTGATTGTTTGAGTATGCCTAAAAATTATCAACTTCCAAAGTTTCAATAGTTCAATGGTAAATAAAATCTATGTGAACATGTTGCACACTTTGTGAAAAGATACAATAAGACCAGCACTAATTGAGATCTCTGATTGAAGCCATTCATTCAATAATTAAAAGGAAATGCCTTGGATTGACTCATTGATCATGATCTTGGCACAACCAATGGCTGAGAACTGTTTAAACCGCTCATCCCATTGTCACCATAATTTAACTCATACTAATAGGAGGATGAGCCAACCATTAACTACATCCATATGTGGAGAAATTAATTAAGTCTCACTACAAGGAAAAGTTGTCAGTCATCTGCAATTGACAAGTGTCTATAAGACATGAATTGGGGCTTGTACTACATTCTCCAAGACATCAAGCCGAAGTCCTTTGAAGAATTAAATACTCGAGTTCACAACATTGATTTGTGTATGACAATTGCTAGGCATCAAGAACCTCATCAACAATACACAAGGGAAAATCTTCGATGATAATAAAGATATTGATCAGTTAATTACTTTGAATATCAAACTTGTTTTTTGTCAAAATCAAAGGTAATGGAAAAGTCACAACGAATGAGAGGCAAGAAAAAGAAGTACCCTTTCCCTCATTCTGATGTTCCAAGTATACATGAAGAACTCTTAAAGTCTAAGTTGATTTAGTTGCCAAAAAATGAATTGAAGAAATTGATAGAGTAGATTATCTCAGCATTGCAAGTATCGTCGCTTATTTAGTTACCCTATTAAAAAGTGCTTTGTTTTGGGGGAAAAAATCATGCGAATTGGAAAAAAAATAGTTTGAAGAATAAGAAGTATCATCAAATTTGACATCAGTCATCATGATTTCTCAACCTTATGTTTGACAGAACCAACAAGTTTGGCTCCTTTAATCTTTATCACACTGACTCCAAACATAAATAAATTGATGGATATCTAAGGGAATGGAAGCAATTGTATTCTTTAAAAGTATCAAAAGTATCATGGTTGGGCTTTTTTCGTATGTTGAAAAGGTTAATAAAAAGCATTACTCCTAGGTACAAACGCTTAAACTATCACATTGTTTTTAAGCACAAATCTAAATTGTTGCATTGCTCCTAAACATGAGCTTAAATTTTTTATTTGAAATGATGTCCTTAAAACAAGCCTAAACTATTCATTCAAAAAAATGATACTCCTAAGTACAAACCTTAATTGTTTATTTCTACTACACATGAGCATAAATTGTAAATTCAAGAAAAATGATGATACTCTTAAACACAAGCTTAAACTCTTTATCCCCAAAAATGATGACATTGTTAAGCACGAGCTTAATTTGCCACTTCAAAAAAAAAAAAAAAAGCTCTTAAGCGCAAGCTTAAACTATTCATCCAAACTACAATGTTTTTAATCAAGAGCTTAAACCATTCATAAAAAAATGCTTGCATACAAATTTTTAAATTTTTATATAATTAAAATTCAGCATGTATCATTATAATTTATTTTTTATTAAATTAAATTATTTAAGAGAAAAAAGAAACCATGTTCTATAATAATATGTCTCTTTTTCTTGACTCACTACTCACTAGCATTATTAAAAGGGTTACTTTCAAGCCATTCAACATAAATTCAAGTGTAGAATTTAAAAGCCCAAAGAGAAGGTTTTAAATATCGAAGTTCTCTTTAAAATTCGAAGAAGCCTATGAAGTAAATAAAGAATTTGAAAAAAAATGGAAAATTCTATGCCACTTATCAGAAACCTGTCTCCGATCTTAGTTCAGCAAAGAAAGGAGAACAATTTTAGTTTTGATTGATTTTAATTTCAAGATCAAGTCTCAACCTTTGAATTGGACTCAATCATCCAAAATCAAATCTTAAAGAGTTTTGAACTAAACTCTCTCTCTAGCTGCACCAACACAAAAGTGATCAGTTATAATTTCAAAATAAAGTCTTGAAAATTCTTGAAGTAGGCTACATTCATCCAAGATCGAGTCTAAACAATAATTTAACCAAAGTTTATTAACATTTTCAAAATTAAATCTCAACCACCCGTGAAGTGAGACTACATCTATCTTCCATCAAGTTTCTACAATCTATCTTACATCAAGTTTCAAAAATATGATAGTATGTCAAAATTCATTAAGTACAATTTTAATTAGTATCCAACTTTTTCTCATAAAATTCAACACAAAATTTGTCTGCGCATGCTAATTGCAATATACGCACCGCCGCTTTCATCAAATCAAACTAATTCTATTCTTTAATTACATAAAACAATGAAAGAATGATGTTCATTATATTCCTCAAATCACTTCAGAAATTGATTCCAATACAGGAGTCCACCGCCTGTAACTCCCCAATCGGCAGCCACGAGGAGCACGAACTTGAACGTAACCCTCTTCCACCACCGCCGCATACGGCGAAATCTTTGCACCACCACTTTTTCTCCTCTTCTTTCCATTACAAGCTGCTTCCATAATTGCTAGATCCATATCCCTAACCTTGCAATGAACCCTTCCTATGGGAACCAAAACATAAACTTTACCCACCAAAAGTTCATCCTCAGCTCGCATGGCCACCACGGAACGACTTCGTTCTAACTCTTCCATGGCAGAGATGACATGACCAGGTTCTTCAATCATCACCTCCACCGCCGTTACTGGCAGCTTAACTTTCTTAAGGTTCCCTCGAGCGTCGATTATTTTAGCCATTTCTTTACTGTTCGGAACGAAGCAGCTAAAGGTAATGTTTCCCATGTAAGTTTGAAAGTTATTAAGTCTGCGAAAGGAAGTTGTTTACGTAAAGAAGTTAAAAGGAGAATATAGTGGGGAGACTTGAAAGTGAGTAGTGGAGGGTGCATGGGTATATATATAATGGAAGGAGGCGGATGAGTCAAAGAATGAATTGTTTAATTATTGAAAAGAAGGGACACGTAAAGGGAGTTGACAAGAAGATGGTAAACAATGGCGGTGAAAGTGGACGTGTGATTGAAGTTTGAGACTTCGCAGGGGAGACTCAGTCTCGGATTATTAATACATTGTGAGCTGTGTGCTAGTTGCAGCGTGGTTGAAACAAAGGGTACTTGTGGGCTATGCTCATGCCAGTGTAGCCTGTGGGGCGTTAGGGTTGTCCAAGAAAACATCAGTAAACTTAAAATCAACGGTTTTTAAAATGCCAAGTTAAACCCAAATTGAGTTATTATTATTTAATTTCTAATTAATTATATTTTTATCATGTAAAATATTTATATTTAAATTAATGAAAACAATTTCAAATTCTTATATATTTTTCTAAAATAGTTGTTGATTACCTTTTTCTATTTAGTTAAAAATTTTATGAAAAAGAATTTGAAAAACTATATTAAATAATGTCTAATATCCACAAAATAAAATTTATTTTGTCAAAATAAGTTTAAAAGCAGAATTGAAAAATCAAAAAACCTAATCAAATTATCATAAATGATTCGAAAAATTCAAAAAATTACAAGCAAACCGAATCAAACAAACTCACCTCACCCCTGATTACATAATCGAATGACAGAAAAAAAAAAATCATAACTTTAATGATAACAACTAATGGTGTCAACAATTTAGACCTATTAATAAGATCAAATTATATTAAGTTAAAGTAGATAGATTAAATCCAGACAGACCAGAACCATAATTAGACCCTTTGAATTATCTTACTATGTTTGAATGGCCAAAGTTCACAGCGAAATCTAACTTGCCATTTTCTAGTTCTGGTAGCCACCTTCTTCAAGACATGGAAAAAAAGGGGAGTGAGGAGGGATATGAGTACCTCCCTATCACACAAATCCAAAACCAAATACATCCAATTTAAAACCCACTTAGGGGCTAAGTTTCTAACAGTTTGATGAATACAGTTTCTTTGTCCCCCCAAGAAGTTGGGAGTTATGGAATTTGGGATTTGGGGTTTGGCACTCAGTAAGATCTTTCCTACTGCATCTTTGAGACCATTTTCTCTATTTGATATATTGAGACATCCACTTGAAGCCATCGCTGTAACCCATTTTGCGGACGATGCTGCACATAAATACTTCTAGTGGACGGACGTTTGAGTCTGCTAGGTTTACCTTACCCTTGCCGGTGGTAAAGTTTGTGAGCCCGAGATGGTATCGTAACTCGTCCTCTGAGGCAGCGTATGGTATATCGATCTTGTTTCCTAGTATAAGAAACGGGACATTGGCAAGGGCCTCATCGGAAAGGAGTGCATCCAGTTCCTTCTTTGATTCTGCAAACCTTTCTTTATCATAGGCATCTACCAGGTACAACATAGCATCAACCTTGACCCAGAAATGCACAATTCAAAGTAAAACACTCGAGACAAGGCAAACAATATATAGCTTATAACAAGAAACGATAAGAACGAGGTACAACAGAAAACCAATCAAAATGAGAAAAAGGTACAATTGGATCTCCTGAATGTACTAAAAGCTAAAACAGAAAAATCCCATGTTGCTTGAAAGCATTGACCATGGTTGATAGAACCGTGCACAACACTTCTACCATATGACATTGAACTTCCAGCCAGCAATTCAAGATCACCTTATTGAGCACCCAGTTAGACATTGCCCAAGGTGAGGCTCGTTTTGGTGCAAAAATAAATCATTGAGCAGAAATAAGGAAAGAAAACCACCTCACGCCCCAGCGAGGAGCAACCAACAGCAAGCTACTAGGTTGTAGAAAGCTACAGCTCCACAGATGATACTTGGCCACTATGCAGAATAAAATATTAAGAAGACACACTTTTATAGAAGACAAAAAGCCAACTACTTACAGATTGGATAACCAGAGTTCAGGCTTTCCATTACTGTACAAGACCCGTGTTCAACCTAAACAACTAGAGAAATAAGTCAATCTGCTAAACATATCATTTATGCTACAATTGGTAGGAGTATTATTTTTTCACCATGTTTTAGTAAAGTTAGCAATAAACTAATTTCAATTAGTAACTTTTTGCCACTCACATGGCTTGTTTTGGGGAAAGAGGAGGAAAATTTTTCGCTTATTTTGAAAGTCATATTTTTTACTAGAGTTTTACTTATTGTTTTAATTTCAAGTTTAAATTTGTACTAACTATTCTTTATTTTATCTCTAATGTAATAAATAAGCTTTTCCCTCATGTTATTACATGAGTAACCAAACGAGTCATTAAACATTTCATAAGACAATCATCAAGACCATCACTACAGAAAATTTATGGCCATGAAATAATAAAGATATTAGCATATAAAAGTATGTTAGAGATATTCTTCTTTGGTTTCTCATGCATCACGAGACAGTAAAATTCCATTGACTATTAGACTGTACATGAAGATAGCTCGGGTGCATTAATATGAAAAATAGTAATCAAAGAAAAAAGCAAAAGCAGAATGGGTGACAGGAAAACAAAATGATAATGATATAATCAGAAAGAAAACAACATATAAATAATGACGGTTAAACTCCTGACAATAAATGATTTCTTGAAGCCTATTTTCATAATGAAGAAAGCAAGTATAAATTACCAAACAATGACAAAAATATACCAAAATCTACCAATTAAAAAATGATATGAAAATGGAAAAACAAGAGATTAAAAACTCTGAAAACAAATGACTAAGAATTGAAGCCAATTGAAATTGTAAGGAAACAGATTCAGTGAATGCTGTATCACTAAAACTAATAACCATCATGTTAGTGAAAAGCATTTACTTTGAGCTTTTAAGCTACCTTAGCATAGTAATCTTTCCAGACTCGACGAGCAATCTGATGACCACCCAAATCAAAAGCTTTGAACTTGATTTTCCCAATATTAAGCTCTTCCGATGTGGGATACTGAGTTGGCTGATGTTGAACCAATCTCTGCAAAACAGTTCAGCAATAATCAAACATCAAAATTTTCCTCATTTCCCAATTAGAAAAGAAACTCAATTTCTCAATTAGTTAACCAATCATATAAACCTGGAAAAAAGTAGACTAACAAAAGCGATGGAAATTGATTCAGAGATTCAAAATCATATAAAATTATTTAAAAAAAAAAAAAGAACAGAGCGAAATGGGAAAACGAACCTCGTCTTTCAACATATGAAGCAAAGTGGTTTTGCCGGCGTTATCGAGACCGAGAAACAAGATCTTAGCCTCTTTCTGCCATAGACCAAGGGAAGCAAGAACACCGTAGAACCAATCCAAAAGAAACATCGTTTTAATACGGTTCGGGTCTGGGTATACCGAGAATCGAAATGGGTCGAGCTCGAAATCGTGAAAGATGGTCGTCTTAATTCAAATCAAACCCTGGATTTGGTTCATATCATAGAAGAAAATGACTATCAAATTTGACTAAAAATCCATAGAGCGAGAGAGGAAGGGGAGGTAAATATGGTCAGCTGATTTTCAAGGAAGTGATGTTGTTTCCCATAAAATAAAAATGCTTACATCTACATCTTTGTTCTTACTTGATAGAGTCGAGCTCAAGCTAAAATTTTAATTAATTAAATTTGAAATAAGTGTTCAACTTTCATAATTAAATTCCATAAATTGGCGTCTCAGATTGAAGAATTTATAGTTTTTGCCGACTGATTGAATTTTGATTGATGCCCTTTCCTTTTTTCTTTTTTTTTTATTATAATAATTAAATTATATAAAATATTTTTTCCTCACGCTGCATATATTATTATTACGGTAAGATTAATTTTGATGAGATATTTGTTTCGAGATTGAATCATGTAATGTAATGATGTGATATTAAGATTTTTGCAATGACAGAAATTAGAAAATGATTATTAAGAATCTTATATTTATATTTTTTATATTATTATTTAAATCAATTATATGTCAATTTAGTTAGAGAAATTATAAAAATATCGCAAAAGTGTCAACTATTACTTCTTCTTTAGCGATGCCTCATGGTCCAGTCAAAACGCATAGGACACTTTTGCGTTGCCCAAAATGATTTTGAATGTAATCCAAAAGGATAATTGTGACGAAATAGTATCAAACACACCTTATTGGAGGCAATTGGGTTTTTAAAAAAACTCTAAGGATGGTGGTTTTAAAGAGTAATAGTTGGTCTGAATAGAATGTAGGCTATATAGTTGATCTCTTTATCTTGGGGCTAAGGGAAGATATTTATAAAGGTGGGAGGTTTATCATCCTCTCAACCATCAAGTGTTCTATTTTATATATATGCAAGTGATGAAGTGACGAATCGTCAACTAAGAGTATTCTTAGAGTAGATGTGAGGGAGTTATATGATGTGACTGGTTCAAGTAGGTGATAGATTGATGAATCTATATTAAATTATGTAATGTTTTGGTGAGACATGTTTGAGATTATATTTTTAATAAGTTTGTGAGATCGAGTTTTGCTAAATTTTACCTTTAACTATGGGTGCTGAGTAACATAAGATGATATGGCGAAGATATAACAATTTTCATTAAATATTTTCTTTTTATAAATTTTCAACAAGCCCCAATTAAATTTGAAATTAAATTGAATTAAACCCTTACTACTACTCAACACTAAAACTCGGTATTTTATTTGAGAGAAATCAAACTCCTTACTACTACTCTTATTTAAGTTTTGTTACTATTTGTGAGAGATTTGTTTTTCAATCCTCCGTAATCACGAAAATCATACACTACTATGACTACATAATTTAAGAAAATTCCCCTAATAGACTAACTACGCATAGTAAACTACATTAGCAGTTATCTAATTATTGGTCACCCAATTATGAAAAGTTACAAAATGGTTAATTATTCAATTTTGTCTTCTTCTTTTTTTCTATTACTAGTTGACGATGATAGGTTTTTAAATTGATATAATAACAATTTTAACCCTCAACATTTATAAATTATGCCGATTTAGTCTTGGTTCTAAAAGAATTTAACACTCAATATTTACACATTATGTAATTTGATCCTTTTTTTGTAGCTTTACTTTTTTTTTATGGCATTGAGGGTTGATTTTAAATGAATGAAAAAGTATTGAAATTATTATATTGAATTTTTAGGTGTTTCCATTTTTTTTTATATTTTTAATCAAATTTAGCTGATAAATTTGTTTCTTTATCTTTTTTAGGTGAAAACAAAGAAAAGCAAAACTACATAAAAAAAATACAAGATGTGTAAATGTTAAAGATAATTTTTTAAAATAATGACAATATAAAAATACTGAGGGCTAAAGTTATTATTATGCCTATTTTAAAAACCATCATCATTAACCCGCTAGTGATAAAAAAATAGACAAAATTGAATAGTTGTGAATCATTTTTGTTAGATTAATAACGGTATTACAGTTTCAGTAGTTGACATTAGTTAGAACTGTTATTAGGGTTGTTGTTAAACTGTTATTAGGGTTGTTGTCAAACTGCTTTCTGTTACATCGTTATCATAAAGCTTCAGCTGGCATGTAAGCTTGCATGTATTTTCTATATAAAGCGTGCACATTCTCAGGAATAAATAAGATGATTTCTCATGAAATAATATCAGTTTTGTTCTTTAGTTTCCTTCTTAACATGGTATCAGAGGTCCATTTCGGTCTGGGTTGATTGCTTATGAGTCTGCTCTCCAGCCCGTCTGATGCTCAATCTACAGCTCTTACAATGTCGACTGTTTCTCATGATGATGTTGCTGATAATCGTTTCTTTTCTACCAAGAAGATCAGTATTCTTCTTGATGATAGCAATTACCTGTTATGGCGACAACAGGTTCTTCTTGCTATCAAGACCTTTAAGCTTCAAAAGTACATTGATCCACAGTTTGTTTCCCCTCCGCAGTTTGTCCTGGATGACGCTGGTGTCTCGCAAGAAAATCCTGAATTTGTTCGTTTTGAACAGCAAGACAGTGCACTAGCTTCTTGGTTATTATCATCGGTCAGTTCCTCTTTCCTTCCACATCTTATTGGTTTGGATACAAGTTTTCAGATCTGGAATGCTCTTGTTAATCTGTTTGGCAGTAAGACTACATCTCAGTTGATGTTTTATAGACGAGCGTTGCACTCTCAACGAAAGGCTTACCTTTCCATGAAGGATTTCTTGATGAAAATCAAAGGCTATTGTGACAGCTTTGCTAATTGTGGAGAAGTTATCAGCGAACGTGAACATGTTACAGCCATCCTTAATGGTTTATCGTCTGAGTATGAGTCCATTCTCACAATCATCACTACAAGTGCAGTACCTTATACTGTTCAGGGGGTTACCACCATGCTACTTGATGCTGAATCTCAGCAACAATTCAATGTTCTTGACGTTCCCAGCTCTGCATACCTGGCTACTCATCAACCCAATCACTCTGAAGGCAACAGTCCGTCTACACCACCATACCGGCCCTCTTCAGGCAGTCGAGGTCGTGGACGCGGTCGCTACTCTAACTTTCGGTACCAGTGTCAACTGTGTGGGAAGGCTAGTCATCTGGTTGATAGGTGCTATTATCGATTTGACACCAATTATAAGAGCACAGGCTATAGGCCCCCTCCGTCTCCTCAAGCCAATGTTTGCATGGCCAGCAATAGTCCTTTTGCAAATCTATGGGTGTCAACTTCACTGCCCGTTGTTCCTCCCTATGCTCAACAGAACTGGTTTGCTCCTCCAATACATTCTCATCCTTGGACTAACCCTTTTAATGTGTCGCCTGGCAGTGCACCTGGCTCAGGATCAACATCCTCTCATTCACAAGCTCTCCCTCAAGCCTTCTATGCAACTCCTGATACTGTTGGAGATAACACGTGGTATCCAGACTCAGGAGCATCACATCATCTCACTCACACTTCAACTTTCGTGTCTGACAGTACTCCATACACTGGTTCAGGTAAACTGTATATGGGCAATGGTAATGCTCTTCCTATTCGATCAACTGGATAGTCCTCTCTCCTTACTCGATCTCGCCCTTTATTCTTGAAGTCTCTACTATTTGTACCGGGGATAGCCAAGAATTTACTATTTGTGTCCAAGTTTACAAAAGATAATAAAGTAATGTTTGAGTTTCTTCATCAACAGTGCCGAATTCGGGATCTTCAAACCAATGAGGTTTTACTTCAGGGTTCTGTGCATAATGGTCTATACAGGCTTGATCTGTCTGCTACAACTCACGCACCTGCCGAGTTCCCTTTAGCTCACTGCCTTACTGCTGTTGCATCTCTTCCTCTCAGTCTCTGGCACTCTAGACTTGGACATCCCGGTCTGACTAAACTCAAGAAGGCATTGAACCATTGTAATATAGACTTTCCTTCCTCTACAACCTCTCTTGACTGTGTTGCCTGTCATTTAGGAAAGGAATGTAAATTGCCATTTACTAAGTCCTTGACTGTTTACAATAAACCCTTACAACTTGTAGTTGCTGATGTTTAGGGTCCTGCTCCAATCTCTTCTAATGGCTATAGATATTTTGTTGCCTTTACTGATGCCTTCACTAGATATACATGGCTCTATTTCTTGAAGAAAAAATTAGATGTGGTTCATAGTTTCACAATATTTCATAAACAAGCAGAGCGGATACTTGGGTGCAAGATGCTTGCTCTTCAAACTGATGGGGGAGGGGAGTTTCAGGTACTTCGAACTTATTTAGCTCAGCAAGGCATTCAACATAGAATCACTTGTCCGTATACCTCGGAGCAGAATGGGTTGGTTGAAAGAAAGCACAGGCAGGTCGTGGAGACGGGTTTGTCCATGCTTGCTCATGCTCATATGCCCTGACACTATTGGTATGATACGTTCACCAGTGCTATCTATCTAATAAACAGGTTACCCTCATCATCTATAGCTAATATATCACCTTATGAAAAGCTGTTTCAAACTCAACCAAATTATCTTTTTCTTCGCGTCTTTGGGTGTCTGTGTTTCCCAAACCTCAGACCTTATAACACCCACAAGCTCCAGTTTCGCTCCACACCATGCACTTTTTTAGGTTACTCGTCTTCCCATAGAGGATATAGGTGTCAAAGTGTTAATGGTAAAATATATATCTCACGTCATGTCACTTTTATTGAGTCTACTTTTCCTTTCAAGTCTATTTCCACTAAGTCCAGCACCACTACAACCCCCACTCAGTCCAGTTCAAAATTATTCATCATGACCCCTACCCCTTTACCTACATCCACTACAAATCACAATATTCTACCTAGAACTCTAGTACCCTCCAACTCACTTACATCCCTGGGACACTACTCCCCTACGTTCTTGGGCCACTCATCCAATATTACACTTATATCAGATCACGTTTCCCTACCCACCCCAAATATGACATCACCTTCACCTATTGCTCCTCTTGTCCCTAACCCTCAGTCAACTGCTCTCCAAATCAGGTCCCAACCCAACTCTCATGCCATGGTTACACGCAGCAAAGCTGGTATTTTTAAACCAAAGGCATACTTGACTACTACAGAAGCACAGGACACCCCTGTTGACATTCATGATGCTATGAAAAGCGACGATTGGAAAATGGCTGTACAGAGTGAACTACAAGCTCTGCTTAAAAACAACACCTAGAGTCTCTGCCCTCTCCCTCCTAACCGACGAGCCATTGGGTGCAAATGGCTATTCAAAGTAAAAAAGAAGGCAGATGGCACTGTAGACAGATACAAGGCTCGGCTAGTGGCCAAGGGTTTCTCGTAACATGCTGGTCTTGATTTTCGTGACACATTTAGTCCTGTGGTTCGAGCAGCAACCATTCGAGTTGTGCTATCTGTTGCTGTTATGAAGGGCTGGTCGTTGCGCCAGATTGATGTCAACAACGCCTTCCTTAATGGCGAGCTGACAGAAGATATCTACATGGAGCAACCACCTGGTTTTGAAGTTCCAAGTGCCAATGGTCAGCAACTTGTTTGCAAGCTCAACAAAGCACTCTATGGCTTGCGTCAAGCACCCCGAGCCTGGTTCCACACACTCAAGCAATATCTGATCACTTGTTTAAACGTTCATGCATCTAAGGCAGATCCATCACTGTTCATTCGCACAACGACTGAGAGTATCACTCTACTCATGGTCTATGTCGATGATATGGTGATAACGGGCAGCTCGGATGTTGAGATAAGTCACATGGTTCAGCAGCTTCACAGAAAATTTGCTCTCAAAGACATGGGGAGACTAAACTTCTTCTTGGGCATTGAAGTGCAACACACCCCTCTTGGATTGTTTCTGATTCAGAAAAAATATGTTTTAGACATTCTTGCCAAAACTGGAATGGAAGGAGCTTCAGCTACTCCAACGCCTATGGTCAACACACCCAAACTGGTCGCGTCTGATGGCAGTCCTCCATTTTCTGATGTTCATTTGTATCGAAGTGTGGTAGGAATGCTACAATACCTGTGCATTACTCGTTCTGAGCTATCTTTTTGTGTTAACAAATTGAGTCAGTTCATGAATCTCCCAAGTGACTTGCATTGGCGAGCAGTTAAACGAGTTCTGAGGTATCTTGTTGGAACACAGGATCATGGGTTGTGCTTTACAAAAGGACAAGCTGAACTGGTTTGCTACTCAGATGCTGATTGGGCATCCTCTGTTGATGATCGACGTTCCACAACAGGGTATGTTGTATACCTAGGATCCAACCCTGTTGCTTGGTGTTCAAGGAAACAAAGTGTTGTGTCCAGATCCTCCTCTGAAGCAGAATATCGAAGCCTCGCAAATTGTGTCTCGGAGCTTATCTGGGTTAAACAGCTGTTGGATGAAGTTGGAATGACAGGTTGCTCAACACCCGTAATCTGGTGTGATAATTCGTCCACAGTCTCCATAGCAGAAAACCCTACGCATTATTCTCGGATGAAGCATGTAGAAATTGATCATCATTTCATTCGTGAGAAAATTCTAGTAGGAACTTTACAAGTGAACTTTGTTCCTTCCTCAGGACAAATTGCTGACGTCCTCACCAAACCAATTACACCCAAGTTGTTTGATTCATTTCGACAGGCCCTTAGAGTTCTCCCAAAAGTTCAAACGTCAAAACAACAAAGGGAATGTTAGAGTAATAACAGTATTACAGTTTCAGTAGTTGACGTTGGTTAGAATTGTTATTAGGGTTGTTGTTAAACTGTTATTAGGGTTGTTGTCAAACTGCTTTCTGTTACATCGTTATCATAAAGCTTCAGCTGGCATGTAAGCTTGCATGTATTTTCTATATAAAGCGTGCACATTCTCAGGAATAAATAAGATGATTTCTCATGAAATAATATCAGTTTTGTTCTTTAGTTTCCTTCTTAACAATTTTGATAAAAAAGAAATTTACTAATAGTTGAACGATCATTTTATAACTTTTCATAATTAAATGACAAAAATATTAATAATTAAGTCACTATTAATTAGACCTGATGGTGGCCCGACCCGAAGGCCCGCCCGAAAAATGGGAGGATTCGGCCAAAAATATAGGCCGCAAAAAATGAATTTGGACAAAAAACAAGGCCCGTTTAGAAAACGGGCCGGGCCTCAGGCAAGATTGTTTTGGCCCGAGCCTGGCCCAAATTATATAATAAATATTTTATTTTATTTTTAATCATTTTAAAATTTTAACTTTACTTTTCTAATTTCACTTTCACTTTCAATTTTTGTATTGTTTTAAGAATTGTTTTAGTATCATTTTTTATTTGTTTCTTGTTTTAATATTTGTTTTTATGTTTTTAAATGTATTTGATTTATTATATTTTAAAATTTTTTATTTAATAAAATAAATTAAAAAATTAATATGGGTCGGGCCGAGTTAGGCTTAGCAATTTTATTTTGGGCCGGACTTGGACAAATTTTTAAGCCCATATTTCGGGCCAGGCCGGGCCCAGGCCCGAGCCTAAAAAACAAACCTAAAATTTTACCCGAACCCGGCCTAGCCCATGATCAACTCTACTATTAATATAGTTTACCCTATTATATTACATAAAAAAAAAATCATTACACCAACACCATTTCAATTTTAAGTGAAAGAAACAAGATCCAACTTGAAACTAATATCAAGAAAAGATTTGATACCAAGTTTGCCTACAACAAAGCCCTTCCTGGTTTTTAGTTGCAGAGGAACTTGGGGAGTAAATGTACTTTAGAGGCCCCTCTGTTATAGGGACTTAATCAAATTAATCATTTTACTATTAAATAGATCAATTTAGTCCCATATTATTAAAAAGAATCAAATAAAACCGAATTAAAATATAATTAACATTTACTTTATAAAAAACATCATTTACTATTTCACAGAGTTAATATTTTTAAAATTTTATAAATTAAAAAATAATAATTTTCAAGATAATTTTTATACAGTAAATGTTAATAGTGTTATAATTTAGACTTATTTGATTCTTGTTAATAATATAAGTACTAAATTGATCCATATTAATTTGATCTAGTCCCTGTAAAATATTTGCAAGATATATATCTATTTTCTACTAGTTTTACTGCACAACAACATTATGCGGAATCACTAGATGATTTTACTCCTGTAATTGACGAGTACAATATAAAAGTGCCTAACTTTTAACACCTACACCATGCTTCCTGTAGGAACCATCAGATGATATTACGCGAAGAAAAATGGAGAAGATAACTTCAAATCTGCTTTGGGTGCTTAACGATCACCACCGGACATTTAACATGCTTGGCACAGTGATCACTCACACTTCCCAGAATTGCCCTGTTCAAAATCCAAAACAGGGACCCCAAAAAAATCATCATCAACTAAACAAGGAGGAAAAAAAAACTCACTTGGCTTATTAAAATTTTATTATATACCTTTTGAAGAAACCATAATCATGGCATCCCATCACCAACGTATCAGCTTTGATTTTGCTCACTATGTTACATATTTCATCCTTGGCATCTCCACTCCCCACGATTCTCTCCACATTTATCTGCACCCACACCCACACACAGAGTTCATCAATAAACCATAACAGAGGCAAATCATCAAACTGTAAGTAGAGATTATAAAAACAAAGAGGCTTTTACTTTGGTGGTGGATTTTCTGCAAATAGCTTCGGCTCTTCTCATCACTGTATTCACCATGTCACTGCCGTATTTTTCCAAGGCTACGATCACATCGGTGGAAAACATATACCCTGCAAAACCAAAAACCCTCTAATTATCTGTTTGTTCTTAACCAAAGAAGACAATGAAGCAACGGTGACTTACTTGCAGCGTCGAGGGAAGAGTAGACAGGGGGTGAAGGTTTTACATAAAGAAGGACGAGGTTGCTGGTTGAGGTCTGGGAAATCAAATTTGCTAAGCACCATGAAAGTGCATACATGCTCTCATCACTCTCGTCCACGGCCACCACTATTTTTGGGTCTTTTTTCTTCATGTTCACAGCTTCCATGGCTATTACAGTATAAGAAAAGAAAACCTTAAGGAAATTGTAGATGAGGAAGCAAAAGGAAGTTGAAGCATTTAAGGGCTGGGTTTTGGGGTTAAGAGAACAAAAATCTTTCCAGCAGAGCCAATTGATTGGCATAAAAAACGGTGAAAGTGACTAGTGGATCCCTTCATTATAGAGAGTCTATCAACTTAGTCCTTATGTTATTAAATAATTCAATTTATTTTTGAAAATTTATTTTTAATTTTTTTTTAAAATTAATCTTTATTGGCTTGAATTAATTTGATTTGATCAGTTTTTAATTTTCTAAAATAATATTTTATGTGATAATACTTTTTAAATTATTTTGGTTAATTTAAATATAAAATTTTAATTTTATGATATAAAAATAAAAATGATTATAAATTAGAATTTTAATTTAACTTGGTTCAAAGATTTTTTTAGTTATGAATGAAATTGAATTAAATCTAATAAATAAATTTATGTACCAATGGAATAAAAGCCCAATCGAATTTAAGAAACTTAAATCGAAATCGAAGCATAATTAGGATCAATTTTTATTTTTTTTAATTTTATTTTGGTTCATATTAGTTTTGGAATTTGACAAGTTTTCTCAATTTCGATCCACACGATGACTTGGCACGTACCACATCATCACATAAAAAGTTATAATTTTTTTAAAAAAAAGTCAAGTCATAGTGTGGCACAATGTCATAGTGCTATGTCGCCGCAAAGACTAGTATTGAGAATAATTACCAAGTTTAGAGACTAATGTGAAAAAAAAATTAAAGATCAAATTAAAATGTTACCAAATTAAGGGACTAAATATTAAATTATCCTTTTTCAAAGAAATCCGGATGGCCAACATCTAGGCTCCGATGATCAATTATCTTAAGGGTAAACTACACTAACTGTCCTTAAACTTCATTTAAAATTATATTTCGATCATTTAACTTTTAAAAATTATATAATAGCTACTAAAGTTATTAAATTGTTACATTTTATCACCTAGTTGCTAACTTTGGTCAAAAAAGTAACATTGCACCTTAATTCGAAGGGTTGATAGCTAATTTGATCCTTGAGCTATGGTTAAAAAATAATTTTGATATTTTAAAATTTGCTTAACAATAAGTGTAAAAAAAATAACAATAATTTTCTTAACAATAATTGATATTTTAATTTTTTTTTTTACAATTATTGTTAAGAAAATTTTAAAAATATCAAAATGATTTTTTAACTATAGCTTACGGACCAAATTAGCTATTAACCCTTTGAATTAAGGTGCAATGTTACTATTTCAATGGAAGTTAACGGCCAAGTGATAAAAATCTAACAATTTGATAATATTAGAAACTATTATGTAAGTTTTGAAAGTTAAATGACTGAAATGTAATTTTAAACAAAGTTTAGAGAGAGTTGGTATAATATACCCTTGTGTTAAAGCAGAAAACGTGGAGCTCCATTCAAGCACGCAATTAGCAGTGCAAACTATACGATAAAATGATGGAAATAGTAACGTATGGATATTCTTTTTTTCCAGGAAGCGATATGGATAATTGATTTTTCTCTTTGCTGGATTGATTGATGTGATTTCTTTTGTGCCATTGCCCTTTTGGATAATAATTAAGATTAATTGAACTTTGATAATAATATCTCACAAGATATTTATAAGTTTTGAAAGCAATGTTTAATATTTGAATTTGTTAATTTTTTAATTTAATTTTTAGATTTTTTATTTAATTTGATTTAGATGTGATGATGTAATATATTATATCATCGTATTTTAATAGAATTCAAATTTAAAGATCAAATTTTGAAAAGCTATTAAGTCTTGGGACCAATTTGGAAAAAAAGAGAGTTCAAAGACCAAAATAAGAAAAGTTTCTAAGTTCAGGGGCTAATTGTTACTTTATCCCTTTTATTATTTTTAAGATTTAAGAATTTGAATTCCTTTAATTTATATGATATTAATTTATCATTAGTTTATCATTCACATGTTATTAATTAACTGAAACATTAAGAACATTATCTAATCTAAAAATAAAAGTAAATATACTCAAATCTTCTATAAAAACTTAACAATTTACAAAATTTAATATTTATCTAGTTTGTAATTAGCTTTATAGTAATATGTTAAAAGTCTGCCGAAGTGCAAGCTAATCGTCTGTTCGAGTGCATGTTCTTCATTTGCCGGTGTGCACGTGTTTTCCTTTTGCCTGTGTTTTTTTTTCTATTCTCGCTCATGGTTATGGAAACTAAGCTTAACAACCTCTCCTTAGAGGAGAAGGAAGATTCGAAGTTACAGGTGGCTTCAGAGGTAGGTGTTGGGGTGGGTGTCAACTACGAGTTGTGCTTGGTGGGAAAGTTCCTTGGTGAGTGCACTATCAATTTCATGGCTATGGAGAGTACTTTGCTATCCCTTTGGTGACCGATTCAAGGAGCGATGATTACACCTATAGGTGATACGAGACTTTATCTAATCCAATTCTATCACTCTGTAGATTCGCGAAAGATGCTTTCTGAGGCCCCTTGGTCCTTCAGTAATTGTATCATTTTGGTCCATCATCTTTCTAAAGTTGAGATCCCGAAGCTTATTGGATTTAGATATGCTACTTTTTGAGTGGTTCATGCTTGCCTCCCAATTTCGTGTTAGAGAGTTTAGCAGGCAGTATGGGTAATCTCATGGGCAAGTTTTTGGACTATGACACCACCAGCCAATGCAATTATTTGAATAATTACATGAGTATCAGGGTCCACCTGAATGCAAATGACCCTTTGATGCGGAGAAAGAAGTTGCGCAAGCCGGAGGTGATTTTGCGGAAGCCTCATTCAATTATGAATGTTTGCCGCTTATTTGCTATATATGTGGGATTATTGGGCATAATGAAAGGAACTATGTCAAGTTGGTTGAGTTGTCGGAGGCCGAGATTTAGCGGGGGTGGTCGAAGGATATCCGTGGGAGGTTCAGTGTCAAAATTGATCAGTATCGGTGCCATGGAGGAGGGAGGCGAGGGTACCATAGGGATCAGGAGTTGACTTTGTCAATGGGGTTCAAAATTCAAATTGTGGGGATAGGCCAAGTGAATTGATAACAATTTTCCTATTAACCAAAATTAAAGGAGTTTTGTAACAATCCGTTTTTTAGTGATATCAAAAACGGGATTTCGGAACTCTATTTCTGATGATCGAGCCCGTAAATATTATTATTTAATATTTATCTATGAGTTTAATTTAGTATTATAATGACTTTTGACCTATTAAATTTATTGAATTGATAGTTAATTGAGGTATAAGGATTAAATCGTAAAAGTGATAAAAAGTTTAATGGTCATAGATTTTTAATTAGCTAAGGGACCAATTAAGCAATTGAGCCAATTTTTATTAGTGAATAGTGGAAGATGATGCTGTAACACCCATAACTTGTACCCATCGCCAGATTAGGGTTACGGCGTATTACCGTACAATCCAAAACAATCAATAACATATAGCATCAAGTTGTCAATTTAATTAACAGAATTTCATAATAGTTCAGATCAGAATAATAAATACATTTATGGGCCTTAAAACGAGCCTACGAGGCCTTAAAATTAGTTTAGGAACGATCAGGGACCAATTGTTGGAACGATCACAAACCTAAGCTATATTACACAACACTCCAAGATCAAGAGCCTGTTGATATTCTCGCAACTCTTGTTGATCCAAATTGGAAGGAAGCTGTTCTAGCTGAATATGATGCTCTTTTGTCTAACAACACATGGGCGTTGGTTGAATTGCCCCCCGATTGCAAGCCAATTGGATGTAAATGGCTGTTCAAAGTGAAAAAGTGTAACACCCCCAACCCTTATCCGTCGCCGGAACAGGATTACGAATGTAACATCCCGATTTAGGGCCTAGTCGAAATAGTGGTGTGAGACCACAAATTCGAGGTTTATGAATGGGTTTTTGAGGTTTATGCTATGTATGCATGCTAGTGTGAAAGTTTCATGAAGCAATTTTGTGAAATTGCGATTAAATTGTCCAAAAGGACTAAATTGCAAAAGTTGCAAAATGTGAGATTCTAGAAGCTATTTGTGTGAAATAGCTTTAGAATATTAATTAGAGGTCCTTAAATAGAAATTTTCCTAATTTCTAATTTTTGGACAAAATTGGGCATGGATGAGTTAAAATAGAAAGTTTATCAAAAAGGGCATTTTAGTCATTTAACAATTAAGTGATTAAAATAGGAGAAAAGATGACAAAATTCATTCATCTTCTTCTCCAAGGCTGCCAAAAGTTTGAGAGAGCCATTGTTAGGGTTCTTCAAAAAATTTCAAGCTTGCTAGTAAGTGCATCTAGCCTCGTTTTTGATATTCTTTGTATATTTGAAGTCCTTGTTGCATGAGTAAGCTATTTTTAGCTATTTGATGAGCCATGATGGATGTTCAAAAATGTGGCCATGTATGACATGCATGTATTTTGAAATTTTATAGAAGATTATGAAAGCTTGATGTAGTAGAAACATCTTTTGCTAAATGAGTTTCCATAGAAAATGCATGTAGGGACTAGTTTGTAAAAATCTTGAGTTTGGTCATACATGTGTGTTGTAATGAGAATTGATGATTGCTTTAGTTGAGTAAGTGATTCGGCTAAGCATGAAAGGCTAAGAAGTTGAATAAAAATCACTTTACGAGCCTTGGGGCAATAGTGTAATTATGAGAAAGATTTGGGGCAAAAGAGTAATTTTGCCAAAGTATGAGATGTGGGTCAATTTGTTCAATGTGTGTATTGAATAATCTGATTTATTCATTATAGATTAAGAAAGACAAAGCCCGGATCGAAACCGAGGCAAGAGTAAAGTGGTGGACTAAATTGCACGTTTCTATACTTTTGAGTATCGAGGTAAGTCTATGCATAAACAATGCATTCATACTTACAATTTGTTAATGCTAGCTAGTGTATAACATGGTTGAGAATGATTGAGAACCTATGTAATTCAAGTGGAATGAATGTGATAGATTTCGTGAATGGATGAATGATTGAGTAAATAGATATGTGAATGCGTAGTGATAAGGCTAAAAGATGGGCTAAGTGCGATACCATCCTAATACATAATGACGATGAGCTGGCTATGTGCGATGCTATCGTTAGGTATATTGTCTAGTGGGCTATGTGCGAAGCCACTACGATTACCTTTATGGTAGGCTAAGTGCGATACTACCTTATTAATTGATTGTGGTGGGCTAAGTGTAAAACCATCGAGACATTAGCTGTGTGGATTAGCTGTGTGGATTAGCTGTGTGGATGTATTATCGAGAAATCATGATGTGTTGTATATTGTGTAAATGTGATATTGAATGCAAGGGTGCATGTCAATGGTTATGAGTAAGTGACTCATGATGTGTTGGAAATGTGGTAAGGGATAGAAAGAGTAAGCATAGTTGTACATTATATGTTAGTATAATGCTAATTGTTGTTTAGCTTATACTATGTTGCTTAATTGTTTATGTGTAAACTTACTAAGCTCAAAGCTTACTCCCTTTCTTTTCCCTTGTCTTATAGAGCAAAAGTGTTGAATCGAGATACGAGGATCAATTGGAAGATAGCCCACACTATCAGCACAGTCTGAAACATGAGACTCAATGTTTTGTATATGGCATGTATAGGGGCTAGACAAGTTAGTGAATTTTGTTGTATATGGCTATGATGTGTTGGCCTTTAGATGGATAATCTATTTTGTATAATGCCATAGTTGTTGGCACGTTATTATATGAAAAAATGTAGTTATCTATGTGAGATTGTAAGATTTTGAGTTGATTATGGATGTGTTGAATGAGTGCATGATTGTGTATGCTAGAAGGGTGAAAAGAACTTGGCAAATAGCTTTGTTCTTGTCCATGTGGGTAGACACACGGGTGTGTGTCTAGGCCATGTGTGACACACGGTCAGCCCATGGGCGTGTGACTTGGCCGTGTGTCCCCTGCATGTTAGTATTTTAAGTCAGAATAGACCACGGACTAGTCACACGGGCGTGTGCCTAGAACGTGTGTGTTAATTAGTGTTGGCCACGGGCTAGCCACACGGGCGTGTGTCTAGACTCTAGGCCGTGTTAAGGTAGTGTGCACCACGGGTGGAAGGCACGGGCGTGTGCCCTAACCGTGGGGTATTGGCAGAATGCTTGAGTTTTCATGCACGGGTAGTGACCATGGGCGTGTGTGACATCCACGGGCGTGCCAAATCTTACACGGGCGTGTAATCCCTGTATAGATGGAAAAATTTTAAGATTGTAAGAGTTTTCGATATGGTCTCGAGAGCCCTCGTGTGTTTGAGAGAGGCCTCGTAAGTCGGGATTGTGGTTGTTGTGATGGCCAAAGAGAGTGGTCATGTTGTGCCTAAGTGGCGATCTTGAGGATTTTAATACGGTAACGCCTCGTGCCCGGTTTCAGCGTTGACCACGGGTAAGGGGTGTTACATTTAGTGGTATCAGAGCTATGGTTTAGTCGGTTCTAGGAATACCGTAGCGGGTGTAAGAGTCTAGCTATACATGCCATAAGTGTACAATGATAGTGTGGTGGCTTCGATGATTTTAAATCTTGTTTTATATAGAATATGGATTCGATCCATTGATCACTGATGAAGCTGACTAGTAATGCGCCGGCTCCTGCGCAAGGAACCGTGCCTGTTCAAAGTGGACTCGAGGCTAGGGGTCAAGGGGAAGGGGCACGGAAAGCCTTTCTCCAGATGATGAGCAATTGGTACTCGGATTATGTTCGAGTGAACCCTAATGCTCAACCTCATCCACCACCTCATCCTATACCTTAGCCAATTCCTGTGGCTCCTCAAGGTATTGATGTAGTGAGGATATCAAAACCCTCGGTAGATAAGATTAGAAAACACGGGGCTGAGGAGTTTAGAGCTAAGGTTGATGATGACCCTGAGAGGGCAGAGTTCTGGTTAAAGAAATCAATGAGAGTGTTTGAGGAACTCTCTTGTACTCTTAAAGAGAGCTTGAAGTGTGTCGTATCCTTGCTGAGGGACTTGGCATACCATTGGTGGAAGACGTTGACGTCAGTAGTCCCGAGGGAGCGGGTGACGTGGGACTTCTTTCTGGAAGAGTTCAGGAAGAAGTATATAAGCCAACGATTTACTGATCGAAAAAGGAAGGAATTCCTTGAGTTGAAGCAATGAAGAATGTCAGTAGCGAAATATGAGCGTGAGTTTGTTAGGCTTAGCAAATACGCTCAAGAATGTGTGTCGTCAGAGACCATATTGTGTAAGAGGTTCGAAGACGGACTAAATGAGGACATCAAACTCCTAGTGGGTATATTGGAGTTGAAAGAATTTGTGGTGTTGGTCGAAAGGGCAAGCAATGCCGAAGAGTTGAGTACAGAAAAGAAAAGGGCTGTGAGTGAAGCCCGAGATGCTAGAAAGAGGCCGATGGGCAAGTTATATCAAGCCTAGTCGAAAAGGTCCAAGGAAGTGAGTCATAGGGCGACAGCACCAGTGGGTTATTCGCATCGAGACTTGGGCAATACTCGTTTGGGTTCGAGAGTCTAAGCTACTTCGATGGAAAGTGTAGGCAATCCAAAGAACAAACCAGAGTATCCAAGTTGTGGTAGATATCACACCGGAGAGTGTTGGGGTAACAGTCAAAACTGTTATAAGTGTGGTTCCCCCGACCATTTTATCCGAAATTGCCCTAGGAGGGATGATAAGGAATAGAAGCTAGAGATGAGATCTAGTGATGTGTCTGCAAGGGGTAAACCACCAAGGAACCCGAGAGGCGGGAATAGTGGTAGAGGTGCATCTAGAGACTCTACTGTGACACCGGAGGGTCGGGAACCTGCGAGGACGTATGCCATTCGCGCTCGCGAAGAGGCATCCTCCCCTGATGTAATAACGGGTAGTTTTTCTCTCTTTGACACACTTGTTATTGCTTTAATAGATTCGGGGTCTACTCATTCTTATATTTGCATGAGATTGGCATCTAGTTTGAGTATGACTGTTGAGTCTACGAACTTTGTGGTTAAGGTGTCAAACCCGTTAGGTAAGCATGTGTTAGTGGACAAGGTGTGTAAGAATTGTCCTTTGATGATTGAGAGTCATTGCTTTCCGGCAAACCTAATGTTGTTGTCATTTGATGAGTTTGATTTAATCCTAGGCATGGATTGGTTGACTACCCATAGTGTCTTAGTGAACTGTGGTAGTAAGTTTATTGAATTGAAATGTGAGAGTGGAGATGTGGTTCGGGTTGAATTAGGTGGATTGGATAGTCTACCAGTGATGATTTCTTCCTTAGTGGCTGATAAATGTTTGAGAAAAGGGTGTGAGTCCTATCTTGCTTTTGTGTTGAATACTCAAGAGGTTGGAGTAAAGTTTGAAACAGTGCAGTGGGTATTAAGGATCCCGGATGTATTCCCAGAAGAGTTACCCGGATTACCTCCAGTGAGAGAGGTTGAGTTTGGGATTGAGTTAGTTCCGGGAGCGGTACCTATTTCGATTGCTCCGTATAGGATGACACCTTTAGAGTTGAAAGAACTAAAGGTTCGATTACAGAGTTGATGAGATAAGCGTTTTGCAAGACCGAGCTACTCACCGTGGGTGCTCCGTGATTGTTTGTGAAGAAGAAAGATGGGTCTATGAGGTTGTGTATAGACTATAGACAACTTAACAAAGTGACGGTTAAGAATAAGTATCCTTTACCAAGGATTGATGATCTTTTGATCAACCAAGGGAGCTACAAGATGTTCTCCAAGATAGACACGAGGTCCAGTTATTATCGATTGAGAGTGAAAGAGCGGGATGTGTTGAAAATCGCATTTCGGACCATGTATGGCCATTATGAATTTTTGGTTATGCCGTTTGGTTTGACGAATGCACCGGTGATTTTTATGGATCTGATGAACTGTGTTTTCAGACCGTATGTGGACAAGTTTGTAGTTGTCTTCATTGACGACATATTGATCTATTCTCGGGATGAGAACGATCATGAAGACCATTTGAGAATTGTCTTGCAAACTTTAAGAGATAAGCAGTTGTACGCTAAGTTTAGCAAGAGTGGGTTTTGGCTCCGTGAGGTCGGATTCCTAGGACACATTGTGTCGGGTGATGGTGTTAGAGTTGACCCGAGTAAGATATCGACTATTGTGGATTGGAAACCACCGAGGAACGTGTCAGAAATCAGAAGTTTCTTGGGATTTGCAGGATATTACAGACGTTTCGTAAAAGGGTTCTCTGTGATTGCTACCCCGATGACGAAACTATTGCACAAAGATGTCAAGTTTGAATGGACGGAGACATGTCAACAGAGTTTCGAGAGACTGAAGACATTATTAACTGAGGCGTCGGTTTTGGTTCAACCAGAATCGGGGAAAGAGTTCGTGGTTTACAGTGACGCGTCGTTCAATGGTCTCGATTGCGTGTTGATGCAATAGGGTAAGGTAGTCGCTTACGCCTTGAGACAGTTGAAACCGCACGAGAAGAATTATCCAACTCATGATTTGGAGTTGGTTGCGATTATTTTTGCGTTAAAGATTTGGCGACATTACTTATATGGTGAGAAGTGTCGAATCTTTACGGATCACAAGAGTTTGAGATATTTTATGGATCAGAAGGATCTGAATTTGCGACAGAGACGGTGGCTTGAGTTGTTGAAAGACTATGAGTTAGTCATTGATTACCACCCGGGAAAAGCGAATGTGGTTGCGGATGCCCTGAGTAGGAAATCCTTGTATGCTCTAAGAGTTATGAGGACGAGTTTGGCATTGTCTGATGATGATGCTATTCTGGCAGAGTTGAGAGCTAAGCCACTATTTGTTCAACAGATATGTGAGGCTCAAAGAAATGACAGTGAGATGTCAGCTAAGAGAGATAAGCGTGAATCAGAAAGTGATTCCGATTTTCGAGTGGGCTCGAATGGTTGTTTGCTGTACCGTGATAGAATTTGTGTACCTAGAGATGAGGAGTTAATCCGAAAGGTTTTGCATGAGGCCCACAATGGATGTTTTTCAGTACATCCAGGCAGTACGAAAATGTATAATGACTTGAAGAAGTCTTATTGGTGGCCGGGTATGAAAAGAGATATTTCAGAGTTCGTGACAAAGTGTCTGATTTGTCAACAAGTGAAAGCTGAGCATCAAGTGCCTTCGGGATTGCTTCAGCCAGTGTTGGTACCCAAATGGAAGTGGGATCGATTTACCATGGATTTTGTGACGGGGTTGCCGATGACTCCGAAAAAGAGAGATGCTGTGTGGGTTGTTGTGGATAGACTAACGAAGTCGGCTCACTTTATTGCAGTACGTGTTGATTATTCACTGGATAAGTTAGCTGAGTTGTATGTTGCAGAGATAGTGAGGTTACATGGTGTACCTGTGTCTATAATATCGGATAGGGATCCGAGGTTCACTTCGAGGTTTTGGAAGAGGTTGCAAGAGGCTTTGGGAACAAAGTTGAATTTCAGTACTGCGTTCCATCCGCAAACCGATGGTCAGTCTGAAAGAGTGATTCAAGTTCTTGAAGATATGCTTCGATGTTGTGTGTTAGAATTCGAGGGTAGTTGGGAGAGATATCTACCTTTAGTCGAATTTGCTTACAACAATAGTTATCAGTTAAGTATACGGATGGCTCCGTATGAGGCCTTGTATGGTCGTAAGTGTCAGACTCCTTTGTATTGGATCGAGCTTAGTGAGAAGCGGATCCATAGGGTCGATCTAGTAAAAAAGACCGAGGAGAAAGTGAAAATAATCCGTAATAGTCTAAAAGTTACTTGAGATCGGCGTGTAAGTCGTGATGCGGATCTGAAAAAAAAAGAAATTGAGTTTGAAGTGGGCGACAAAGTGTTTTTGAAAGTGTCCCCAAGGAAGAAGATTATGAGATTTGGACGAAAAGGAAAATTGAGTCCAAGATTCATAGGGCCGTATGGGATTACAGATAGTTGGACCAGTAGCATACCGGTTGGCTTTGCCGGTAGAGTTGGAAAAGATTCATAATGTGTTCCATGTGTCGATGTTGCAACGGTATCGCTCCGATCCTTCACATGTGATTCCTTCGACGGAAATTGAGATAAGACCGGATATGTCTTATGATGAAGAGCCGATTAAGATCTTGGCTCGAGAAGTGAAACAGTTGAGAAATAAGAGCATAGCACTAGTGAAAGTGTTATGGCAGAAACACGGTATGGAAGAGGCTACGTGGGAAACGGAAGAAGCTATGAGAGAGCAACATCCAAACCTCTTTACTGGTAAGATTTTCTGTAACACCCCCTACCCGTATTCGTAGTCGAAATAAGGTACGAGGCATTACCGGAGTTTACAAATAATTTTTTTTTATTTTATATAACCCTTTTATAGATATCTAGCCTTCCTTGCAAATTTTAAACCAAGACCAATCCACATCAACCAATCCAATTCAACATATTTTCAAAATAGATTCATGCATATTTATAAGATAACCTCATCACATACCAAAACCAAGATTTGTTAGCCATACCAATGGCTGACCTTACATTCATTTCATATTAACATTTACTTTATTAGCTTATACATGCCATTGATTTCCAAAATAAAGTTTCTTTATATACCAAAATCTTGGGGTTGATAGTGTGATTTGTCTCCGACCGAATCCGACCTCCGAGCTCTTAACACTACAAAACAGGGGAAAAGGAAATAGGGTAAGCACTTTGTGCTTAGTAAGCCCATGTAACAAGAATTATACTTACCTAATATTTTCAATACAATGCAATAAACATTCATATATCCATTCAATGCACTATTACCCTAACATGCACAAACTCAACATTTAAGCTAATACTGGAGGTTGCTTGCCCTTTGTGTAAGTCAGCTCCGGAAGATTCAGAACACCTTTTATTGTCCTGTGAGGTACTACGACGAACACGAAATCTACTGGATCTTAATATTGATCTGGACGGTGATACCTCAGATGGAAAAAATCAATTGGTTAGCATGTTTATTACTGCTACAGATGAGAAAAGGAAAATGTTGACCATTTCTTTCTGGGCTATTTGGTTTATGCGTAATAAGCTGATTCATGAAGGGATTAATTTTTCTACACAGGAACTTTTATGTTTTATTCAGAGGTATGTTTATGAATTAAAGATGAGCTGTACGACTGATTCTCCTTCTTTTTCCACAAAATCAGTTTTTTGGAGACCACCAATACTGGGTATTATCAAATTAAATTTTGATGCTTCTTTCGATAGAACGTCCAATTCAGCTATTGCAGCAGTGGTTGCCCGTAATGATAAAGGCTTAGTTATGGGTGCTTGTGCTTACCAGTATAAAGACGTCGCCGATGCTTTTGTGGCGGAAGCCAGAGCCTGTGAGAGGGCACTTCTTTTTGCGATCGACATGGGATTTAGGAAGATAATTTTGGAGGGGGATTCGCTAACAGTTATAAAGAAGCTCTGCTCTGCGGAAAATGATAGATTGGTGATCCGTTCTATAACACGGAATATTTGCATGATGGAAAATTTTATAGAAGAAGTTTCTTACAATTTTTCTCCAAGAAGAGGGAATCGGGTAGCGCATACCTTGGCGGTGGAGGGATGTCGTTGGTCTTTACCTCGTTGTTGGGTTGAGGAGGTCCCTGATTGCGTTAATAACATCGTGGTTGAGGATTGGGAAGATTGGCTCCGGGCGCAAGGGTGAATGCCGCGTTTTTCTTGTACTTTGAAGGTTGGAGAAGGTTCTTTGAATCTCCTTAGGTATCAGTTTCTTCAAAGATGGTTTTCTTCTGATAGGCGATCATGGTTCTGATGACGGTTAGGAAGATTATTGCTGAGTTTCGTCTTGAGTTGATTGCAGGGAGGACTCTGGCATTTTGTTTTGATTTTGCTGGTTTTGGTTTAGTTTCTGTGTGCTAGTGTTCCGGTTTTGGTTTGTTTGATTTTCTATCTTTTCATTTCTCATTTGCGTCTGTTTGTTTTTTTCTCTCATTTATTTTCCTTGGATTTTGTAATGCCAGTTTTATCTCTACTATCATTAATGAAATTCAGCTTATGATAAAAAAAATAATTTCCATATATCAATAATATATACCATGATTGATTAGCTCATCAATACCATGATTTCCATTTCCTTGTTATTTTTTTTTCATATTTATCTCGTTGAATTTCTTGGAATTTCGATGGATTTTCAGGGGTACACTTTAGTGTACAAATCCGGGTCCGTCAATTCACATTCATGTGCGCACATTTCCATTTCAGAGAGCACACTCCCGCGAACCTCATCCTTAAAGCGGGATTACGACCAGGCTAAATCACTGTAATATAAACTCATAGAGTATTGTCGGGATTACCACCCAAAGCTAAATCCTCGCAACGACAATTACTCTAATGAGTTTGGGTCCAATTACAGTCCAGCTAAATTCGAGACCCTAATTCGGATTACCCATCCAAGCTAAATCTATTTTCCACATATTCTTCGGGAGGGCTATATCGTGATAGGATCACACGTCCGGGCTAGATCCTTTTTACCGTCAATTCCTTTTCGTGAGATCCATCGAATTTTCCTTTCATTCAATCGATTTCTTCCTTTTTATCAAATATATAAATTTTTCATCAATCTTCATACAATGAACATTCAAATTATATTCACATCAATAACATTCATTTCAAGCATTTAAGAATATAATTCAAGTTACATGAACTTACCTCGATACTAGTTCGTATAAAAAATCTACTAATCCGGGACTTTTTCCTTTCCTCGATCTAGCTTCGTATTTGAGTTTTTCGGATCTAAATAAATAAATTCAATCATCAATTCAATACATTTCATGTTCACATGTAGCATTCTATATAATTCTATTATTATTTATAGTTCATTCAAAGCTGTCTACTTGAGTCATAGTCACTAAATTATTTTTATCTTGGCTACAGAACTCCAAATTAGAATCCGCTAATTTTCCCTGAAACTAGACTCACATATATTCTTACCATAAAATTTTCAGAATTTTTGGTTTAGCCAATAATTATAGTTTATTCTTTAAAGTCACCCATGTTCTTCTGTCTGACAGTTCTGACCCTTCTTTACTAAAAATTAATTATCTCTTCATACAAGATTTGGATTATGTTTTCGTTTGTTTCTCTTGAAAATAGACTCATTCAGAATTATAAAAATATAAATTTAAGCCCCTAATTATTTTTATTCAATTTTTATGATTTTTCAAAGTCATAATAGGGGAACCCGAATTCATTCTGACATTGTCTCACAAAATTCATTATATCTCATGATTTAAAAATCCATTGCTTACACTGTTTCTTCTATAAGAAACTAGACTCAATAATATTTAATTTAATATTTTTTTCATCTTCTAATTCGATTTCTACAATTTATGGTGATTTTTCAAAGTTAGTCTACTGCTGCTGTCCAAAACTGTTTTAGTGCAAGCTGTTTATTACCATTTTTCCCCTAAGCTTTTAATAAATAATAATTTCGTCCCTACTTAATTAGCCTCTCAATTGAGCTGATTTTTCTCAATTAGCACTTTATTCTATCACTTTAAATTACTTTATAACCTTTAGGAATCAGAATTTCAGTAATAGACTTTAATTCCAAACATTTTCACAATTAGGTTCTAAAAATTAATTTCTATTGAAATTACCTAATAAAATCATCTCATAAACAATTTAAAGCTTCAATTTCATTCTATTTCATCATAAACTTACAACACTCAACCATGGTAACTTTCAATTTCATCCATGAAATCAAAGACTAATGAATTTAATAGTACGACCTAGTTGTAAAAGTCTTAAAAACACAAAAATTACAAGAAATAGGCAAGGATTAACTTACTTGGTACAAAAATTATGAAATACCAGCTTAGAAAACCCTCCTATGGCGTTTTTGGCTGATGAGAATGAAGAAAAATGAAGATATTTCTAGATATCCCAAATTAGTCCTACTTTTATTTAGTAAATTTTGTTATTTTCCCATTTTGCCCTTATTTCAGTAATCCTCCGGATTTTTCTCAGCTTATGCCGCCCAAAATATCTCCTTTGGGCTTATTTTCTCTTTAAATCCCTCCTCATTTGACAATTGAGCTATTTTATCCTTCTAGTAACTTTTACACCTTTTTCAATTTAGTCATTTTCAATTAATTACCTACCCAAACGTTAAAATTTTTCTAACGAAATTTTAATACCACATTACTAACATTTTATAAATATTTATAAAAATATTTTCTACTCAATTTTATGAGATCAAGGTCTCGATACCTTGTTTTTACCCAATTCCTTCAATAATTCCTTTTTCAAACTAACCACTAAATCGGTAAAAACATTTTACCGATATTTTAATACGATTTTCCTATCATATAAATATTCATGCAAAAATATTAAAATAAATTTCTATTTAAATCGGATTTATGGTTACGAAACCATTGTTCCGATAACCTTGAATTTAGGCCATTACATTTTCGGGGGCGAAAATCTCTAAAGGGGGGAGAGTTGTAACATCCCGATTTAGGGCCTAGTTGGAATAGTGGTGCGAGACCACAAATCCAAGATTTATGAATGGGTTTTTGAGGTTTATGCTATGTATGCACGCTAGTGTGAAAGTTTCATGAAGCAATTTTGTGAAATTGCGGTTAAATTGTCCAAAAGGACTAAATTACAAAAGTTGCAAAATGTGAGATTTTAGAAGCTATTTGTGTGAAATAGCTTTAGAATATTAATTAGAGGTCCTTAAATAGTAATTTTCCCAATTTCTAATTTTTGGACAAAATTGGGCATGGATGAGTTAAAATAGAAAGTTTATAAAAAAGGGCATTTTGGTCATTTAACAATTAAGTGATTAAAATAGGAGAAAATATGACAAAATTCATTCATCTTCTTCTCCAAGGCTGCCGAAAATTTGAGAGAGCCATTGTTAGGGTTCTTCAAAAAAATTCAAGCTTGCTAGTAAGTGCATCTAGCCTCGTTTTTGATATTCTTTGTATTTTTGAAGTCCTTGTTGCATGAGTAAGCTATTTTTAGCTATTTGATGAGCTATGATGGATGTTAAAAAATGTGTCCATGTATGACATGCATGTATTTTGAAGTTTTATGGAAGATTATGAAAGCTTGATGTAGTAGAAACATCTTTTGCTAAATGAGTTTCCATAGAAAATGCATGTAGGGACTAGTTTGTAAAAATCTTGAGTTTGGTCATACATGTGTGTTGTAATGAGAATTGATGATTGTTTTAGTTGAGTAAGTGATTCGGCTAAGCATAAAAGGCTAAGAAGTTGAATAAAAATCACTTTACGAGCCTTGGGGCAATAGTGTAATTATGAGAAAGATTTGGGGCAAAAGAGTAATTTTGCCAAAGCATGAAATGTGGGTCAATTTGGTAAATGTGTGTATTGAATAAGCTGATTTATTCATTATAGATCAAGAAAGACAAATCCCGGATCGAAATCGAGGCAAGAGCAAAGTGGTGGACTAAATTGCACGTTTCTATACTTTTGAGTATCGAGGTAAGTCTATGCATAAACAATGCATTCATACTTACAATTTGTTAATGCTAGCTAGTGTATAGCATGGTTGAGAATGATTGAGAACCTATGTGATTCAAGTGGAATGAATATGATAGATTTCGTGAATGGATGAATGATTGAGTAAATAGATATGTGAATGCGTAGTGATAATGCTAAAAGATGGGCTAAGTGGGAAACCATCCTAATACATAATGACAATGAGCTGGCTATGTACGATGCTATCGTTAGGTATATTGTCTAGTGGGCTATGTGCGAAACCACTACGATTACCTTTATGGTAGGCTAAGTGCGATACTACCTTATTAATTGATTGTGGTGGGCTAAGTGCGAAACCACCGAGACATTAGCTGTGTGGATTAGCTGTGTGGATGTATTATCGAGAAATGATGATGTGTTGTATATTGTGTAAATGTGATATTGAATGCGGGGGTGCATGTCAATAGTTATGAGTAAGTGACTCATGATGTGTTGGAAATGTGGTAAGGGATAGAAAGAGTAAGCATAGCTGTACATTATATGTTAGTATAATGCTAATTGTTGTTTAGTTTATACTATGTTGCTTAATTGTTTATGTGTAAACTTACTAAGCTCAAAGCTTACTCCCTTTCTTTTCCCTTGTCTTATAGAGCAAAAGTGTTGAATCGAGATACGAGGATCAATTGGAAGATATCCCACACTATCAGCACACTCCGGAACATGAGACTCAATGTTTTGTATATGGCATGTATAGGGGCTAGACAAGTTAGTGAATTTTGTTGTATATGGCTATGATGTGTTGGCCTTTAGATGGATAATCTATTTTGTATAATGCCATAGTTGTTGGCACGTTATTATATGAAAAGATGTAGTTATCTATGTGAGATTGTAAGATTTTGAGTTGATTATGGATGTGTTGAATGAGTGCATGATTGTGTATGCTAGAAGGGTGAAAAGAACTTGGCAAATAGCTTTGTTCTTGTCCATGTGGGTAGACACACGGGCGTGTGTCTAGGCCATGTGTGACACACGGTCAGCCCATGGGCGTGTGACTTGGCCGTGTGTCCCCTGCATGTTAGTATTTTAAGTCAGAATAGACCACGGACTAGTCACATGGGCGTGTTCCTAGAACGTGTGTGTTAATTAGTGTTGGCCACGGGCTAGCCACACGGGTGTGTGTCTAGACTCTAGGCCGTGTTAAGGTAGTCAGTGTGCACCACGGGTGGAAGGCACGGGCGTGTGCCCTAACCGTGGGGCATTGGCAGAATGCTTGAGTTTTCATGCACGGGTAGTGACCATGGGCGTGTGTGACATGCACGGGCGTGCCAAATCTTACAAGGGCGTGTGATCCCTGTATAGATGGAAAAATTTTAAGATCGTAAGAGTTTTCGATATGGTCTCAAGAGCCCTCGTGTGTTTGAGAGAGGCCTCATAAGTCGGGATTGAGGTTGTTGTGATGGCCAAAGAGAGTGGTCATGTTGTGCCTAAGTGGCGACCTTGAGGATTTTAATACGGTAACGCCTTGTGCTCGGTTCCGGCGTTGACCACGGGTAAGGGGTGTTACAACGGATATTACCAGACTATTCAGATTAGTTATGAACAATAAACAAATTAAATTGCAAACACGTCATAAAATTAATCATATCGTCCTTTTTATGGACTCTTGAGGCCCAATATAAGTATTTAAAATAAATCGGGACTTAATCCGAAATTCAAAGAATTTCTCGCGAAATTTCAAAATTTTTTCCCAAGTACAAGGCTCACACGCCCGTGTGGTCTAGGGACACGCCCGTGTGACCCTAAGACATGCTTGTGCTTCAGGTCGTGTCCTAATTTATGTGCTCTTTGACTTACCTCACACGGCCAAGTCACACGCCCGTGTGTTAGGCCGTGTGGTCAATTTATTTTTTCGAAAATTAGGTGTAGTTTTCACACGGCCAAAGTACATACCCGTGTACCAGGCCGTGTTCCTCACACGACTGAGACACACGCTCGTGTGGCAAAACCTGAGCATTCTGTTTTGAGAAATTAAAATTGCAGGGGACACACGGCCTAACCACACGCCCATGTATAAGCCGTGTGGACTCAAAATGAGACTTATACATCAAATTTAACCAACCCTGCAAACTTAAACCTCAAATAACTCAATAACCAATATTCAACCAATCCAAAACACAATCAAATACATACAAATCATACCAAGTAATCTACCTAATGATCTAATCAACATATTAACATAGGTATTTTACAAATACTTACTAACTCAATTCATTTAACTTCATTTAAACCAATTCAACCTTTACACCAAATTTAAACCTAAAATTTGCATATGTTAAATCCATTCATACTTCAACCAAAATATACCATTTTATAATTCCAACATAAATCATAAACTTATACATATAACCAACTAATATCATCTTATATCATCACTTACAACCATTTATTAAAATGACATACATATGACCACCTAGGTACATGCCATTACCAAAAGAAATATACTTCACCACTTTGAGTTCGGGATCGGCTTGGATGCTTGATTCAACGATCGAACTTTAACCTAACTCGCATACGGAAACAAATCAGATGCACTGAGTATAAAACTTCGATGGTATTTCTATAATCCGAATACTTATTAAACAAGAATTTATAATATTTACATATATTCAAACACACATAACCAAAAATCATTAAAACAAATAATCTATTTCTTAAACAATCATTTATAATACTTTCAATTCTCATCATTTGCTATTCAAATAGCTTTTCTCACTTTGAATTCACATATCATTTGGCAATAACAATACTCTTTTCATGAACCCTTGGTTCATGCATTTCATTTGTACAATTCATTGATTTACCCCTATTAACAAGACTCGGACTTTGGCGGATACACGGATCCAACCAAAACACACCAGTTTGGCACCCAGTGCCACATCGGATAGTTCGAAGTAATAATTTGACACCTAGTGTCTCATCGACCTTGCCGAAGTAAGTTGGTATCCAGTACCTCATCGAATTTATCCTAAGTAATAATATGACACCCAGTGTCTCATCGACTCGAAGTTGAAGAAATCCTTGAACACTTCCAATCCTATGGCATGCCAACTATACCCAACTCAGCCCAATACAGTTAATAGGGTTTCAATTTCAATTTCTCAATTTCCAATCAATACACATTTCAATTCAAATAATCACATATAATTACATAATCAATTCAATTCAATTCAATATCATAATATCAATACTCACCTTATTTCACTTATCATACCTATTAATCAAAATACAACAATTAATATTACTAGATTCGGATTATAGAAATACAAACCGTAGTTTCCGAGCTAATTCTCGTTGACTTTGTCTTTTCCTTTCTTAACCGAGGTCTCCGGCTCAGCGTTAGCTACGGAATTTAAAACAATTAAAAATCATCAATACAACACAATTTAACATTAAATATTTCAATTTATACACAACTTTTGCCTAAATTCCAATTTAGTCCTTAACCAAAACTAACTTTATTTTCTTCACAATTTATTCTATATTTTTATTCAATTGACACTTAAAACTAAATTTAACTCTCTAATTTCACCATAAATCCCTAATTTCAAAATTTTCTCAATTTAGTCCCTATTACTTAAAACTTATGATTTATTTTATAATTAAATCCCTTTTCACTTCTAACTTGAAATTCTATCAATTTAACCCCTAATTATTCAATTAATTCAACATAAACTACATCTAAAAATCAACTAACTTACAAAATTTCCACATAAATCAAGTAGTATTTTCTTCTAGGATTCCAAAAACATCAAAATTACAAGAAAATGGGCTAAATTGACTTACCACTTAAGCTTCAAACCCTAAAATCCCTAATTCTCCTTATTTCTTTTCTCATTTATTTTTCTTTCTATTCTTTCTCTATTTCGTTTCTTTTGTTTCTTTCTTTCTTTTTCTTTATTTATTTCTTTTATTTACTTTATTTTAATTATATTAATATTATATTATAATATCTTTTACTTAAATAATAAGTAAATACATAATAATTACATATATATATTAGTATTACACTTGTATTTTACATTTTCCATACATTTGTATTTTATTTTTGCCATACAAGTGTCACAATTTGGTTTATTTATTTATTTGATCCCTTAAATTTTCTCTATTCTATAATTCAACTTTTACCCTATATTCAATCTAATCCTTATACTTAATTATTCCTAATTCAAGCTAATTCACCTATCCAAAACCTAATTAATCCCACATCTCCTAATAAATATTTACGAATCCGTTTTACAAAAACAGTGACCTGAAAATGCACTTTACGTTAACCGTAAATTTCAGGTCGTTACATTTCTCCCCCTTAATAAATTTCGTCCTCGAAATTTACCTGAAAAGAGGTGGGGGTACTGAGATCTCATTGTTTCTTTTGGTTCCCACGTTGCTTCCTCAATATTATGACTTCTCCACAATACTTTCACTAATGGAACCCGTTTACTACGTAACTCTTTCACTTCCCGAGCTAATATCTTAATCTGTTCTTCCTCATATGACAAATCAGGTTTAATTTCAATGTCTTCTGTCGAGATAACATGAGAAAGATCTGATCGATATCTTCTGAGCATCGAAACATGAAAAATATCATGAATCTTTTGCAATTCTAGAGGCAAAGCCAAACGGTAGGCAACTGGCCCAACTCTTTCCACAATTTCATACGGCCCAATAAAACAAGGACTCAATTTTCCCTTTCGACCAAATCTCAAAATTTTCTTCCAAGGCGATACTTTAAAAAATACCTTATCACCGACAGAGTACTCAATATCCCGACGTTTCAAATCTTTATATGATTTCTGTCTGTCGAAAGCTGCTTTCAGTCTATCCCAATTATTTTTCTTTCATTCAGTTCCATCCAACACACAGGGGATCGACATTTTTGATCATATAGAGCCTCATACGTAGCCATTTGAATACTTGATCGAAAACTATTATTATAGACAAACTCTGTCAATGGTAAATAACATTCCCAACCTGATTCAAAATTGATGATTCAAGCTCGTAGCATGTCTTCTAGAATCTCAATCACCCGTTCAGACTATCCGTCAGTTTGCAGATGGAAAGCTGTACTGAAATTAAGTCGAGTACCCAAAGACTCATGCAGCTGTTTCCAAAACCTCGATGTGAACCGTGGATCCCGATCAGAAATTATAGATAAAAGAATACCATGTAATCTCACAATCTCCCGAATATAAACCTCAGCAAGCTTCTGAAGTAACCAATCAGTCCTGACTGCTATAAAATGAGCCGACTTTGTAAGCCGATCAACAATCACCCAGATGGCATTTTTCTTACTTGCTAATAATGGTAGCCCCGTCACAAAATCTATCGTAATACAGTCCCATTTCCACTCAAGAATATTAATAGGTTGTAATAATCTAGTAGGAACCCGTTGACAAGTCAAACACTTACTAACATACTCAACTATATCTCTTTTCATCCCTGGCCACCAGTACAACTCCCGCAATTTCTGGTACATTTTTGTTCCTTCGGGGTGTAAAGCAAACGCGCTATCATGTGCTTTTCGGAGAATCAACTCTTTTAACTCAGAAACAGCTGGAACACAAATCTGATCTAGAAACCTTAAGCAATCATGTTCATCAATGCTGAAATTTTCTACCATGCTATTCTGTACCACTTCTCTTTTCTTCATCAACTTGTCATCTTCTAGCTGCTCTGCTCTAATCTGATCAAACATCACTAGTTTAACTCTCAGCTCAGCCAACAGGCTCCTATCATGACTGATACTGAGCCGTGCAAACATTGCTCGCAATTCAACTTCAGCTTTCCTACTCAAGGCATCAACTAACAAATTTGCCTTTCCCAGATGATAATCTATAACACAATCATAATCTTTCAAAAGCTCAATCCATCGTCTTTGTCTCAAGGTCAACTCCTTTTGAGATAAAAGATATTTGAGACTTTTATGATCAGTAAAAATGTAGCATTTCTCACCGTATAGATAATGTCTCCAGATTTTTAATGCAAAAATTACAGCAACTAACTCCAGATCATGTGTCGGGTAATTACGCTCGTGTGATTTCAGTTGATGAGATGCATAAGCTATTACCTTTCCATCCTGCATTAACACACAACCCAAACCACTTTAAGAAGCGTCGCTATACACAACAAAATCTTTTCCCGACTTTGGCAGAGTCAAAACCGGTGCTTCTGTCAATATTTGCTTCAACATCTCAAAACTTCTCTGGCATTGATCATCCCAAATAAAATGAATATTCTTTTGTAGAAGCTTCGTCATTGGCAATGCTATCTTCGAGAATCCATTTACAAATCTTCTATAGTATCCAGCTAATCCCAAGAAACTACGTACCTTAGACACATTCCTCGGTGCTTTCCACTGAACAATTGCTTCAACCTTTTTCGGATCAACTTTTATTCCATCTGCAGACACAACATGTGCCAAAAATATCACCTCCGATAATCAAAATTCACACTTGCTAAGCTTCCCATATAACTGTTTCTCCCGTAATATATGTAAAACAATTATGAGATGCTGGTCATGTTCAGATTCTGACTTTGAATAAACCAATATATCATCAATGAAGACCACCACAAACTGATCTAAATACAGCTGAAAAATATGGTTCATAAGATCCATAAAAGCGGCTAGGAATTAGTCAATCCGAAAGACAGTACTAAAAATTCATAGTGGCCATACCGTGTTCGAAATGCTGTCTTCGGTACATCACTTTCTTTCACCTTCAACTGATAGTAGCCTGATCTCAAATCAATCTTCGAAAACACAGAAACTCTTTTCAACTGATCAAATAAATTATCAATGCGAGGTAACAAATATTTATTCTTGATCGTCACCTTATTTAACTACTGATAATCGATACAAAGTCGCATTGAACCATCTTTTTTTTAACAAATAAGACCGGCACTCCCCACGGTGAAATACTAGGTCGAATGAAGCCACGATTTAACAAATCTTGCAACTGTACCTTCAGTTCTTTTAATTCTGTGGGTGACATACGGTATGGAGTTAAAGATATTAGAGCTGTACTAGGATAAACTTCTATCGCGAACTCAACTTCTCTATTTGGTGGCAAACCCGGTAATTTTTCAGGAAAAACATCAGAAAACTCACAAACAGTTCGAATTTTGTTGTATTGGCTTTCAATAGAATCAGAATTGATAACACAAGCCAAATAAGCTGCATAACCCTGATGAAATAGTTTTATTAGCCTGAATCGCTGAAATGACACGTGTTGACCCATTAGTACGAATACCATTTACCTCAATTTTGCCTCCATCTTCAGTCTGAATACTAAACTTCATTTTATAACAATCTAAAACCACTCCATGTTCAGACAACCAATCCATTCCCAAAATTATATCAAAATCACTGAATGGCATTATCAGCAAGTCAACAGAGAAAATTCTATTCTGTATCATTAACAGGCATCTTCGACATACTTGATTTACGGACACTGTTTGTCCCAACGGGCTAAACACCTCTATAGATACTCTAGACATCTCAGATTCTATCTTTTATGACTCAACTAGTTTTGAATTAATGTACGAGTGTGAAGACCCGAGGTCAATTAAAGAATAAACAGTTTCTGAATACAGTAAAAATATACATGTTACCACGTCATGAGCATCACCTTCTTCTCGAGTCCGGACCACATATGCTCTAGTTGGTACTCTAGCTTCTGACTGCTGAGTACCTATATCGCTCCCTCTCCTTGCACCTCCTCCTCTAGAAACTGAACCGCCTCTACTCGATCCTCTGCCTCTAGCAGTAGATACTGACCTTTGTGATGTCACGGGTGCAGCACTTTCACCTTTCGGGCAATCTCTAATAAAATGATTTGTAGACCCACATCGAAAACAACCTCTAGTTAATTTTTAGCATTCACCTCTATGTTTCTTTTCGCAGTGCTCACAATCTAGAATTTCAATGTCCCGGGATGGACCTCTCACGCTACCAGTGGAGACTGTCGTTTGCTTTACCCGACTTCTATCACATCTGTCTGATCTAAAGCTTGGTTTCCAACCACCACGAAATTCTTTTGATCTTTTCGGCTGAGGATTCGAACTAGTAGTTCCAGTGCGTTTTCCAGTCGATCTAGCAATTTCAGACTTTTTATCGAGGCCCAGAACTTGTTCTACCATCTTGGCTCGTTCAACCAGGTCTACAAATTCTGTAATCCGACGAGATACCAGCTGTACTCTTAATTCATCTCGCAAACCCTGTAAAAACCGTTTACAACTGTCAACTTCTATCGGTACAAATTCTGAGGCATATCTGCTAAGTCTGGAAAATTCTCGTTCATAATTCACCATTGACATCTCGTCTTGTTTTAGCACTAAAAACTCTTTCTTTTTATCTTCTATGTACAGTTCTCCAACATATTTCTTCTAAAATTCTTTTTGAAATAAATCCCAAGTTACCTGCTCTATCGGTAAATGCCGGATCACTGATTCCCACCATAAGTAGGCTTCCCGTTGTAATAATGAGACAGCACATAGCAAACTTTCCCAGGGGTACATTCTAACTGTTGCAAAACTCTCTTTGTTGACTCCATCCAATTTTCAGCTGTGGATGGATCAACTCCTTTTAGACCCGAAAATTTAGTGGCACCGTATTTACGTAATTCTTTGATTGGGGCCCGTCTAGTAGAAGGAGTAGATGTCGTAGCAGGTGCAGTCCCCGCTACTCGTTGCAAGGCATCGGCTATAACTCTCAGTAAATGGGATTCATATCTATTTCTAACATTTTCCCGTTCTATATTAAAAGGTTGATTGCCTAATGGATTTACACTCGGTGTAGCTGATTCGGTTTCATCTAATTCTCTATCTCCGGTGTACATTTCTTGATCTACATCGTCCATATGTTCATCCGACATTTTAACTATAAAACAAAATAAATAATTATATTAGCATCCAAATCCCGACTCAGTTTCGACTCAACAGTGGCATGTACCTCTAGACTCGTTTACAAGCTCGATTTAGTCCGAGAATCAGCTAAATCTGAATAGCTCTGATACTAATAATTGTAACACCCCCAACCCTTATCCGTCGCCGGAACATGATTACGGGTATTACGGGACTATTTAGATCAGTTATGAACAATAAACAAATTAAATTGTAAACACGTCATAAATTAATCATATTGTCCTTTTTTATGGACTCTTGAGGCCCAATATAAGTATTTAAAACAAATTGGGACTTAATCAAAAATTCAAAGAATTTCTCGCGAAATTTCAAAATTTTTTCCCAAGTACAGGGCTCACATGCCCGTGTGGTCTAGGGAAACGCCCGTGTGACCCTAAGACAAGCCCGTACTTCAAGCCGTGTCCTAATTTATGTGCTCTCTGACTTACCTCACACGGCCAAGTCACACGCCCGTGTGCTAGGCCGTGTGGTCAATTTATTTTTTTGAAAATTAGGTGCAGTTTTCACACGGCCAAAGTACATACCCGTGTACTAGGTCGTGCTCCTCACACAGTTGAGACACACGCCCGTGTGGCAAAACCTGAGCATTCTGTTTTGAGAAATTAAAATTGCAGGGGACACACGGCCTAACCACACGCCAATGTATAATTCATGTGTCTCACACGGTCTGGTCACACGCCCGTGTGCCAGGCCGTGTGGACTCAAAATGAGCCTTATACATCAAATTTAACCAACCCTGCAAACTTAAACCTCAAATAACTCAATAACCAATATTCAACCAATCCAAAACACAATCAAATACATACAAATCATACCAAGTAATCTACCTAATTATCTAATCAACATATTAACATAGGTATTTTACAAATACTTACTAACTCAATTCATTTAACTTCATTTAAACCAATTCAAACTTTATACCAAATTTAAACCTAAAATTTGCATATATTAAATCCATTCATACTTTAGCCAAAATATACCATTTTATAATTCCAACATAAATCATAAACTTATACATATAACCAACTAATATCATCTTATATCATCACTTACAACCATTTATTAAAATGACATACATATGACCACCTAGGTACATGCCATTTCCAAAAGAAATATACTTCACCACTTTGAGTTCGGGATCGGCTTTGGATGCTGATTCAACGATCGAACTTTAACCTAACCTGCGCACGGAAACAAACTGTACGCTGAGTATAAAACTCAGTGGTATTTCTATAATCCGAATACTTATTAAACAAGAATTTATAATATTTACATATATTCAAACACACATAACCAAAAATCATTAAAAAAAATAATCTATTTCTTAAATAATCATTTATAATACTTTTAATTCTCATCATTTGCTATTCAAATAGCTTTTCTCACTTTGAATTCACATATCATTTGGCAATAACAATACTCTTTTCATGAACCCTTGGTTCATGCATTTCATTTGTACAATTCATTGATTTACCCCTATTAACAAGATTCAGACTTTGGCGGATACACGGATCCAACCAAAACACACCAGTTTGGCACCCAGTGCCTCATCGGATAATTCGAAGTAATAATTTGACACCCAGTGTCTCATCGGCCTTGCCGAAGTAAGTTGGTATCCAGTATCTCATCGAATTTATCTGAAATAATAATATGACATCCAGTGTCTCATCAACTCGAAGTCGAAGAAATCCCTGAACACTTCCAATCCTATGGCATGCCAACTATATCCGACTCAGCCCGATACAGTTAATAGGGTTTCAATTTCAATTTCTCAATTTCCAATCAATACACATTTCAGTTCAAATAATCACATATAATTACATAATCAATTCAATTCAATTCAATATCATAATATCAATACTCACCTTATTTCACTTGCCATACATATTAATCAAAATACAACAATTAATATTACTAGATTCGGATTATAGAAATACAAACCGTAGTTTTCGAGCTAATTCTCGTTGACTTTGTCTTTTCCTTTCTTAGCCGAGGTCTCCGGCTCAACGTTAGCAATGTAATTTAAAACAATTAAAAATCATCAATACAACACAGTTTAACATTAAATATTTCAATTTATACACAACTTTTGCCTAAATTCCAATTTAGTCCTTAACCAAACTAACTTTATTTTCTTTACAATTTATTCTATATTTTCATTCAATTGACACTTAAAACTAAATTTAACTCTCTAATTTCACCATAAATCCCTAATTTCAAAATTTTCTCAATTTAGTCCCTATTATTTAAAACTTATGATTTATTTTACAATTAAATCCCTTTTCACTTCTAACTTGAAATTCTATCAATTTAACCCCTATTTCTTCAATTAATTCAACATAAACTACATCTAAAAATCAACTAACTTACAAAATTTCCACATAAATCAAGTAGTATTTTCTTCTAGGATTCCAAAAACATCAAAATTACAAGAAAATGGGCTAAATTGACTTACCACTTAAGCTTCAAACCCTAAAATCCCTAATTCTCCTTATTTCTTTTCTCCTTTCTTTTTCTTTCTATTCTTTCTCTGTTTCGTTTCTTTTGTTTCTTTCTTTTTCTTTATTTATTTATTTCTTTTATTTACTTTATTTTAGTTATATTAATATTATATTATAATATCTTTTACTTAAATAATAAGTAAATACATAATAATTATATATATATTAGTATTATACTTGTATTTTACATTTGCCATACATTTGTTTTTTTTATTTTTACCATACAAGTGTCACAATTTGGTTTATTTATTTATTTGATCCCTTAAATTTTCTCTATTCTATAATTCAACTTTTACCCTATATTCAATCTAATCCTTATACTTAATTATTCCTAATTCAAGCTAATTTACCTATCCAAAACCTAATTAATCCCACATATTCTAATAAATATTTACGAATTCGTTTTACAAAAATAATGACCTGAAAATGCACTTTACGTTAACCGTAAATTTCAGGTCGTTACAAAAAGAACCCTGATGGAATCGTGGCCAGATTTAAATCGAGACTTGTAGGAAAAGGTTTTTTCTCAAGTACCTGGACATGATTTTCGTGATACTTACAACCCTGTTGTGAAATTTTCGGCAGTTAATGTGTTTCTTTCACTTGCTACCTACTATGGTTGGAACCTTCGAAAAATAGATATCAACAATGTGTTCTTAAAGGGTGAATTATCCGAGCATGTATATATGATTCAACCTTCGAGTTTTGAGTTACACCAAGCTGATGAGACTCCTCTTGTTTGCAAACTTAACAAAGCTATCTATGGATTGCGACAAGCACCTCAAAATTGGTTTTTTAAACTTCAACAATTTCTTCATAGTCTTGGTTTTATCTCGTCCGAAGCAGACTCATCCTTATTCATTTTACAACATAGCTCAGATATCACATATGCCATCATTTGAAATAGTTGTTCAACAACTTCATAAACAGTTCTCCTTGAAGGATCTTGGCTTATTGGAGTATTTTCTTGGTATTGAGGTTAAAAATTTTGGTCAGGGTCTTTTTCTTAATCAACAAAAATATGCTATAAAATTACTCATCAATGTTGCCATGATAAACTCACAACTTGTTCCCACCCATATGGTTGTTGGACGAAAACTGACCAAAGATGATGGAGCTCTTCTTCATGACCTTCAACACTATCGAAGTATAGTAGGACCGCTTCAATATGTATGTCACACACGGCCAAACATTTCATTCAGCGTTAGTAAAGTGGCACAATATATGCATGAACCACGAGAGTCTCATTGGATTATCGTGAAACGAATTCTTCGTTATTTGAAAGGTATTTTTTATTATGGCCTTATGTTTTCTCCAAGTGCATTACTATCTCTGAATGCTTATTTGGATGCTGACTGAGGTAGTAATGCTGATGATTGACATTCCACATCTGGTTGTTGTGTTTTTCTTGGTGCTGACATTGTTTCTTGGAGATCACAAAAATAATGGTCTGTATCCAGATTAACAGATGAGGCCGAATATCGCAGCTTCGCTGACATTGCGTCTAAAACCATTTGGCTTCAGGCTTTGTAGAAAGATTTCGGCATAACTTTAGTTGATCCACCCAAAATTTGGTGTGACAATTCAAGTATTGTTGCCATGACAGCCAATTCAATTCTCCATTCAAAGACCAAACATATTTATTTAGACCTTCATTTGTGAGGGATTAGGTGTTTAACAATCAGTTTCATAATGTTCCTGCTAAACATCAGCTAGCAGACGTTCTTACTAAACCTCTCATTCAACACTCTTTTCTAGAATTAAGGAACAAGTTATATGTTGTTTCCAGTAATGATGCTCTATGCATGCTCTCTCAAAATGAGTCAAAAAACAAGGTGAATATTAGCCAAAATGAGTGTTCACACTAGCCAAATGTTCTATCCTATTGAATGAGTTGGATTTTATCACCAAGGTTTGCATAACACATTAGCAAGGTGGTTACAACAAATAGAATATTTGTACAATTTGTTATGATAATTATCCTCTCCCGTGTTCTATAAATGGGGTCCTTTTCTCTTTACTGTAGGCAAGCCTTTATGAAATATCAAAATGATTATTTTGTATTCTTATTAGAATCCAGTTTTTCATTGCTCTTCAATAGAGCTTGGTTTATACAATGGGTAGAAATTAAATGACTCAAGGATAGTAAAAAAAAAAGTTTGGATTCTGTTAAACAATTTAGTGTTATCGAAAAAACAATAGTTACTATCAAGAGTTTGAATAGAAGGAAAAATGATAAACTATACCCAAGGTCACTGAACTATTACTATTAGTAAGTTTACGTTTTGGTCAGTTAACTTCAAAAAGTTACAAATGGTCACTTAATTTTTTTTAAAGTTTTCATTTAGTTACTAAAAGATTCAAAAGTTTTTAGTTAAGTCACAGGGTTGTTGAGTTTTTTCTTTTAAATTCCGAATAGCAAGTTTCAAGTGATGATTCGATGATCAGTACGACGGATTTGTACCCATCAACGAGTAGAATAACATACCTTAGATCCAAGTCGATTTGATAGCAAATGTCAGAGATTAGAGAAGAAAGCTTTTTAGATTTTAGTTTTTCAAATTCATGATGTTCAAAGTTGTTTCATAAAAAAAATAAACTGTAGAAGAGAAGAGGAATGAGAGCTTTCAATTGGTGCATGTAATGTGAACAGAGAAGGCTATGCAACAACGATTTTAACAACCCATTGACTTAAATGAAAACTTTCTAATAATTAACTTCTTAAAGTTGAACGACCAAAATGTAAATTTATTAATAGTTCAATGACCTTAGATATAATTTACCAAAAATAAAAATAAAAATAGAGTGTACTTGCCGGACTCCTTAAATGCCAATACAAAATTAGCATAAATATGCTTCTTCATTTTTTTTTCAAAATTAACATCAATTCTATAATAATATAAAAATAAATAGAGTGTAATTTCCGAACTCCTTTAATGTCAATTATTGATACAAAATTGGGTTAAATATGTAAAAGTTTTCAAAATAAACATCAATCCTACAATAATAATTTGCTACAAATCCAATATCTAGCAATTCAAATTTAAACCTGAAATTTTTAGCTTACAGTGCACTGACCGCTCATCTTATTTCACTGGTTTCATCAAGTCTTGAAAGAATGGGTTAATATCCAGTTAGTGTTTAACTTTAATCAAATTTAAGATTTAATCCATATATCTTTTAAAAATTTAAATTCTTTTACTTTTTTATTTAAAAACTTCAGACTGATCATTAACATTATTAGTATTTTCTGTGAGAATCTACAAACATGACATGTTGATTAGGCTACCCTCATATGATTAACGAAAAATAAACATGCAAAATTGATAAATTCTAACGAAAGCTACTAACAATATATATTTTAGCTAAGAAATTACTTGTAAACATTTTAACTAAAAAAGTTAGTAGTGCTAATTAGATATAAATGTCTGCCTGCTCTGGCACGTCTCTGGTCTGCTGAAGTGGCACGTTTCTCGTCTAGGGTTTTTGTGTTTTCTGGTTTCTTAATTGTTTTCTGGTGGAAAAGTAGAATCAAGATCAACAGTCCTGCATTTCTGTTGTCATATAGTAGCTGCGCGCAAGGATTCATCTGCAATAAATGGAGAACGGCTTAGCAGGATTATCACTGGATGAAGAGGAAGATGCAGTCTTACAGATCCAAACAGAACAAGGTGAAGAAGGAAGAGAAGAAACTTTCAGGTTAGTGGGATGTTTTCTGACTGCTAGTGTTATAAATTTTTCAGCAATGAAAAATACTATGGCGAATTTGTGGCATCCTGTAAGGGGAGTGAATATTCGGGATCTGGGTGAAAAGAGATATTTGTTCCAGTTTTATCATAGGATGGATTTGGAGAGAGTGTTAAAAGGGTGCCCGTGGACTTTTAATAATCATTTGTTAGTGCTTCATGCGATTCAATGGGGTGAAGACCCTCTTAGAATTCCTTTAATTAAGGCTCATTTATGGATTCAAATTCATGACATTCCTACTGGTTTTATTACGAAAATTTGGCGATTCGATTAGGTAACTTCCTTGGGAATTTATGGAATACGATGGGTCTAGTCTGCAGGCAAGGAGAATAGGAATTATATGAGGATAAGAGTTAAGATTGATGTTAGACGTCCGTTGAAGAGGAGGAAACAAATTTTGTGTTATGGGCGACTCTCATACGTGCAGATTTACGATCTGAAAGCTCTCACTATTTTGCTTCTTTTGTGGGAGGTTGGGGCATAACAACTCATTCTGTGATGCAAAGATGTTGTTAGAAATGAAAGTGGCGGAAATGGGCTGGGACTTATCATTAAGGGCGCAATCCAGAAGAGCAGTAACAACAAGTAGTGTGTGGCTGAGAGAGGAAGGGGTCGGACAACTGAGAGGCAATAATGAAGATACGACTATAGTAGAAGTTGATGCTAGGATCGGGAATAATTAGATGGAAAAACATGGAGAATTCATTGATCCAATTTTGGGTTTCAATTTGGAAGGCAGAAAGGCTTGGGAGAAACAGTTAGAGGTTAATCAAAGAATTTATCATTCTATAGTTGACATGGAGCAGGATAAGGAGGAAGGGTTTCTGATTGGAGAAGAAGGGAAGAAACATGCTAGAGGGGAGATGCATAGTCTGATAGGAGAAGGAGGTGAGAAAGCATCTGTAGGGTGGAAAGGGAGAGTGTTGGAAGGTACCCAATTTATATCAGTGACTGCCAAGAGGCAAGCCGACCGGTCGCAATGAAACTACTTAGCTGGAATGTTCGTGGATTGGGGAGTCCACGGGCAGTTCGAAGACTTCAGTATATACTGAGGTTACAAAATCCCCAAATGGTCTTCTTTATAGAGACGAAAATTTGTAGAAGTAGAATGGAAAGAATTCGACATCGGTGTGGGTATGTTAATGGAATTTAAGTTGATTCAGAGGGTACTAGAGGAGGGTTGTGCTTGGCATGGAAATAGGGGGTGAATGTGACACTTCGACAATTCTCCAAAAGACATATAGATATGGTGATTGATGATGACGAGGTAAAAGGTAAATGGAGGTTCACTGGTTTTTATGGGTTCCCATATGAGCGAGACAGAAATAATCCATAGGAGGAATTAATAAGCTTATATACTAGAGAGAGATTTCCTTGGTTCGTCTGTGGGGATTTCAATGAGATTATGTACGGATTTGAAAAAAAGGGAGGGGTACCTAGGGATGAAAGAAGAATGGAGGTATTCAAAGAAGTCTTAGCTGATTGTGGGCTGATGGACATGGGATTTTATGGAAGATGGTTTACATGGGAGAGGGGAAACTTACCTGAGACCAATATACGGGAAAGGCTTGATAGAGGAGTCGCAAATGAAGATTGGCAAACTATGTTTCATGATGGGTCCATTCAACACTTAACTCACTCTTTTTCTGATCATTGCCCCCTTTTAGTGAAAACAAGAAGAGAAGAATGTGGGGCTAAAACAGCATCTTTTAGATTCAAGGCTTTGTGGCTAATGGAGGAAACTTTTGACAGTGAAGTTAGAAGTATTTGGGAATCGTCATCAGGTAATTTACTGACAAAATTAGATAAATTGAAGATTGGTTTACAAAGATGGGCTAGTAAAATTCAAGCGGATCGAAAGAGAAGAAAGACGTTTCTTAACAATAGACTGTTAGAAATTCTAGCAGAAGATAGAAATGATCAGAATATGGCTGAATTGATTCACACTAAAGTTCAGCTAAATCTGGAAATTGACAAAGATGAGCGGTATTGGAAGCAACGAGCGCGGATAAACTGGCTGAGATATGGGGATAAAAATATTACTTTTTTCCATAGTCAGGCATCTTCTCGAAGAAAGAAGAACACGATTCAGAAAATGCAAAATGACAATGGAGAGGTGACAGAGAACATTCAAGACATGGAGAATATTGCAAGAGCCTATTTCCAGAATCTATTTGGAACAGAAGAAAGGGAGTGTTGTAATTATTTGCTGTCAGGAATCAAAAGATGCATCACTGAAGAGGATAACCAGATTCTCATGGCACCTTTCACGAAGGAAGAGATAAGGGAGGCAACATTCGGGATGGGACCTACAAAAGCCCCAGTGGAGGATGGATTTCTGGCAATTTTTTATCAACAATGTTGGCATATTGTCAAAGATGAGGTGAACAGTTTCTGTTTGCAAGTTCTGAATGAAGGCAGAGATTTTAAATAGGTAAATTCCATACATATAGTCCTTATTCCTAAAATTGCGAATCTAACGAATATGAAGCAGTTTAGACCTATTAGTTTATGCAATGTAATTTACAAAATTATGGCAAAAGCCATTGCAAATAGACTGAGAGGAGTAATTGAGAAATGTATAGATGCTGCTCAGAGTGCTTTTATACCGGGAAGGTTGATAATTGATAATATTCTTCTTGCTTATGAAGTCTTTCATACACTTAAACAGAATAGAATGGGGAGGAAAGGTTTTATGGCCGTCAAACTTGATATGAGCAAAGCTTACGACAGAGTAGAATGGAATTTTGTGAAAGAAATTATGATTCGAATGGGCTTTGCGAATGGGTGGATAGAAACAATCATGGAGTGCATAACATCTGTCTCTTATTCAGTGGTTATTAATGGTTATAAAGGGGAGAATTTTTGGCCATCTAGGGGTTTGCGCCAAGGTGATCCACTCAGTCCGTTCATGTTTCTTATGCGTGGAGAAGGGTTATCGAGCTTAATGCGGTTGGCAATGAGTGAAGGCATTTTGAAAGGGGTAAAGGCTAGCAGAAGTGGACCGAAGATTTCACACTTACTCTTTGCAGATGATTGCATTCTATTCAGTGAAGCGTCAAGTAGAGGGGCTATTGTGCTAAAGGAAATTCTCAGGAAGTATAGAAGCAGTTCCGGACAATGTGTTAATTTTGACAAGTCAACTATTTTTTTCAGTAAAAATACTCTAGAGATGGAAAGAAACTTGGTGATTAACATTTTAGGAGTAAAAAGTTCGAATAATCCTGAGCGATATTTAGGGTTGCCTAACATGGTGGGAAAAAAGAAGAAGGAGTCTTTTCAGATACTGAAGGATAAAATGAAACAACGCATTGATCATTGGAGTACGAGACACTTATCGCAAGGGGGGAAGGAAATCTTTATTAAGTTAATCTTGCAAGCCATCCCGACCTATACGATGGCATGTTTCCTTTTACCTAAAACGTTATGCGCTGAGATTGAGAGCATCATGGCCAAATTCTGGTGGCAAAAGGGGTATGGGAGAAAGGGTATTCACTGGTGTGAATGGAGGAAATTATGCGCTTTAAAAGAGAATGGTGGTCTCAATTTTTGTAACATGTGTCAGTTTAATATTGCTTTGCTTGCTAAACAAGGGTGGAGATTAATTACTTATCCGGATTCATTATTAGCGAGAGTGCTTAAAGCAAAATACTTTCCAAATTCAGATTTTTTGAATGCGCAATTAGGCAACTTACCTTCTCTTACCTGGAGGAGCATATGGGTTGCTAAGGGGTTGATGCAGAGTGGAATGGGTTGGAGAGTAGGATGGGGAACTGAAATCTCTGTTTGGGACGACCATTGGATACCAGGAAAGGAGATTGATGGATGGGGTCACCAAACCGAAAATGAAGTGAAATTAGTTGCAGATTTAATTGATGCTGAAAACAGTGAGTGGAAAACAGAGCTAGTAGAACGTACCTTCACAGCAGACATTGCTGAAAAGAATCTGCAAATTCCTTTGGCAAAGAACCCAGGAGCAGATATTCAGATATGGAGAGGGGAACTGTCTGGTGATTTCTTAGTCAGAAGCGCTTACAAAATTTTACAGAACGCTAGAATGGACCCTAATGATCTATTATTACAGACGGATATAAAAAAACTTTTATAAGAAGCTATGGAATTTACAGCTACCATCTAAGCTTTTGATTACAGTATGGAGAGCTTCGTGGAACTATCTTCCTACACTTGTTAATCTCATATCAAAGAAGATTGCTACTAGTATGGTCTGTCCCCTGTGCGGATCTGGGGAAGAGGATATTGGACACGTTTTCAGATTCTGCCCAGCAACAAAGGAAATATGGAATCTGTTAGAACTGGGATGGATTAATAATCCCAATATTCAGAGTTTCTAGGAATGGATTACCTGGGTGGTCGGCAGAAGCAGTCATAAGCAAAGTCGTCTTTTTTGTAGTACCATCTGGCTATTGTGGGGGGCAAGGAATAGGCTTGTTCATGAAAAGAAAATCGAATCAGCAGAGGAACTCTCATCAGGTGTAAAGTGGTATATGGCAGAGATCGATGGCGTACAGGAAGGGAAACTTCCCTTAAACAGAATCAAAAATAGGAACCAGGAAGATTTACCTTCAGAGACAACGATATACTTTGATGCTGCCTTCAACGCAAGAAGCAACAAGTCGATGGCGGGTCTAGTGGTTAAAGATCGAACATGAGGTATCGTCAAAACAATGAATGTTTCAAACTCAAACGTTCCAACTCCTTTCACAGCAGAAGCATACGCGGGGTACCATGCAGTTAAACTCGGAAGATCGATGGGTTTTCAAATAGTCAGAATAAAGGGGGATTCACGAACAGTCATTAAGAAATGCCAAACAAACAAGACCGACAAGTCAGTAATCAGCGCAATAATCAGGGACATTCAGGAGTTATCGAAACCGTTTCTAAAAATCGAGTTTCAGTTCATCGACAGAAATGAAAACAAGATGGCGCATAGAATTGCAGAGGAAGCTTTACGAAGAGGAGAAACAGTATACCTGGGAGGGGAGATTTCGCACAACCCACAAGACGTTCCAGAAGGTCGATGGAGAAGATCTCCAGATTGAACTGCTGGAAAGGGAGAAAATGATCAACTGGTAGCAAAATGAAAGATATGAATCGGCTACCGTCTGTTGAATGATGGGACTGGACGAAGTTGAAAAGACATCACGAAGTGGTGCCCAGCTTTTGAGAATCGGCTACTATTTGTTTAAATTTTCTAGGTTTCCTTTTTTCTGCTTTTGTCTTAATTACTTTGCTTTCCCTAGGTATCTGATACATGGTTCGTTAGCTTGCTTTAGTCTCGGCCTAACTAGCGTTCCTAGCAGGCCTTAGTTTTCTTTTTACATAAAAAACAAAAGCCCAATTCTGTTTTTCCTTCTCTGTTGGTAATAAAAGGTTAGCCGATTAATATTCAAAAAAAAAAGTTAGTAGTGCTGGGAGAGGTAATTATAAACTCTAAAAGATTAATGATACCTTTTTCATACTAAAAAAAAGTTACCACTACCAATTATTTCACCTATTATTAGCATTATAAAAGTTGAAAAAATATTAATTCATTTTCGATAAAATAATCCTAATGACTCAACTTTTTTCAAATCAAATCTTTACTTGGTCAGCAAACGTCAACCTTTTGGTTGGTTGTTAATCGCGGTTCTTTAAGTGTATTCTCTATTATTTTCTTTTTTTAATTCCAACCTACATTATCTTGTTTACTCTGTTTTATCTAAAAGCAATGGTAGTTTTAGTTTTTAATTTCTAGTCATGTTCTAGCATATATTTGAGATTTTACAAGGAAAGGTGTTGTCAGATCTATTGAGAACTATTTTCGGAGTACTTTATCATGATAAAGCACAATAATGGTGTTTGTAAAATTGGAATACGAGATAACGAGGAGGATATGCCATCTAAGACTTGACCTTTTGTGCATCATTAATGCAATGGGTTTCTTAGGGCTCTTGTTAGTGGTTTATTGATTGATCGAACTTCATCATCAGGTTGGTCTGATGATGGTGAGGCTATGATGCAATTTTCAACAATTTGATCAAGGTGACACATCTCTTGTTTGTTTCTGAATTCTTCTAATATTGAGCTTATTGCCAGTTTGTTTTTCCCCTCTTATGATTATTCAGTTGACATGGCATTGTGTATCAATATAATATGTTATTTATCATTTGTACTATGTGACATATCTTTATATTCTTATTGTTCATAGTTCTTATTAATGATGTTTTTTCTTCTTAATTTCTTTTTAGCAAAACTCCTAAAACTTATGGAACCCATAATTAAGCACATTATTTTATACCTTCATGTACAAGTTCAAGTGTAGGACAATCGACGAGAAAGTTTTAACTCTTTTTTCATATAATTTGGAAAATTTTAAAAATGAAAAAAAAAATCGATTGAGTCTTAATTCGATTGGCATGGGTATTATTGTCAATATAGGGGATGTGAGTTTGAGTGCACTGAAGCGCATTATCCTCCTATTTATAATTTAAAGAGAGATTATGAATAATTCTAAACATTATATAAAAAATAGATATGATCAAAACTTATAATAAAATTATTAAAGAAAAAGTGAATAAAAAATTGCAAGAGATTAAGTTCTAAAGTCAACATTAGAAAATAGCAGGCAAGTTGGGCAAGCCACCAAATGGTCACCAGTACTATATGTGGACCCATGGCCCAACCCCGTTTTCAATGAGCTCGACATTTTTCATACAAAAACCGAACAATGTAGCTGACTTTATAGAGTCAAGGCCAGCCCCCATTTCTCCCCCTTATCTCAATTATAAACAGTTTCCATCACTTTTTTTAATAATGGATTTATGATTAAATTGATCAGATTACAAGTCCAATTAATTTAATTGTCAATTTAACAATAATTAAAATTTTATAAAATTAATTTAATCGGTAAATTTTTGTTTTAGTTTCAAGTAAATCACTAAAAATTTAATTTAATCTAATTTGAATCAATATATTAAATAATTTTCAATGCAATTAATTCAACTGTATAATCTAATTCTATTCAATTAACACCCATACCTCAGCCTTATCTTTAAATCCCATTCCCTCTCCCACTTTGAAGTTAACAATTCAACAACCTTCCACTACTATTACTAATCCATTAGTTCTCCTTCAATTTTCTTTTCTAACCATAACGTTAGCCTCATTACTTTTCTAGCTAAATCACAATATTTTATTTCAAAACTCTTTTTTTTTTTAAATAATTAAATCAAATTAGGATAATTTGGATGGAAGGTGGGGTAATGTACGTTTAGCTTACTTTTTGTCTCACGCTACAGTATCATTACAATATCTAATTTTATCGTCACTACTGATTTTACACTAACCGTAAATAAACACACTGTCCATCCAAACACACCCTTAATTATTCGTTTCATAATGTTTAAAAATACCAATTAATGATTGAGATTTTGGATATCTTTTATGGGAAACATTTATCATATCAAATACATATTATAAATAGTAGCTTCTTCCAAGGATGTAAGGAAGGGTAGGTCGGGCCCCTTCGTATTTAACGTTTAATATTTTATAGATATTTAATTTTTTTTAATAATGAATTTTCAATATAAAATTTCTAATTCCATCCTTCATTAACTTTTAATCTCTTGTTTTAGTTGACGGGAAATTGACAAAAAGATATATAATTGTATATCATTTTGGGCGCGCCACGCATGCTGTAGCCGCATTGTCCAAATGATTGAGTAGAAAGGGTTAATTGCACTAAACATCCTCAAATCATGATTTAAAATTCTAATTTATTCATAAATTTTAAAATATTTAATTGGATCTTCAAAGTATCAATATCATATTAATTAAGCCTTTTCATCAACCTAATGTCGGCTCGAGCACTAAATATCATCTTGAATCTAACACGAAGCTATTTGAAACGCTATATACCTATTACACAAGTAACTTTGATTTGACGTGTTAAAAGAAATATACAGTGTCATTAAAATTTAGGATATCTATTTCTTTTCTTTTAACACTTAAGAATCAAGTTGTTAATGTAACAAATACAAATGTGTTTAAAATTTGATCCGCATTTTTTAAATATACTCAACATAAAATCAAAGCTAACAATCAATACTCAAGTTGGCAGCTATTCTCACAAAAAAGACTTGAATATTGATACAGGATTAATACTTTAAGAACTTAATTTTTTTTGAAATTTGAAAATTAATTTAAAAAATGAACCATAGTTTGAGGACCTTTAGAGTAATTAACCCAGTTATAAATTCAAAACAGTTTTATTTACTTCAATTTTTAATTAGTGCATTATCACCCTATTCAATGTGATATTAAAAATATTATATTATATCACATTTCCAAAAATATATATATAAAACTATTTTTAAAATAAAGCGCTAGTCTTGAAAAAATACAATAGATATATGATAAATAGAGTTTTGGGCTTTCTTTTAGTTGATTTGGGCATAAATGGAGGACTGAATAGTCAAATACTCTAATTGTAGTGTTTGATGAATGGAGGTTTGTAAGAGTTTATTGAGTTAAAACTTCCAAAACAAAAAATACTGTGAATTGTGATTGACAACTTTTTTAAATAATTGATTGAGAATGAGATATGTGGAATGACATATCTGACCATGCTAATTTTCATTGACACATGCTCTCAAACCTAATAGGGGTACTAAGATATCAATAGTCTCCATTCTTCCATTTTCACGTTCACTTCCAAAGTCCAAAGTAAATCTCAAAAAAAAAAAACTCCACTGTAAATCCACAAAAATTAATATTGCCGCAAGAAATTTTCAATCGAGCCCATTCATCCTTGAATATTTATGTACTCTTAATTTATTTTCAATTTATTTGTGTAAAATGATTTCTTATGCAACTTTATATTAATTGAAATATATTACTTGACAAATTTATTCAGAGTGTGACATAATTATCATTAAGAATATAGATACACTATTGATATTTATCAATTTCCACAATGTTAATATTTGTAAATAAAGAACTTAATAAATTTGTTTATTTAAAATTTCAAAAATATTCATTAATTAATTTCCATAATGGACATTTTAATTCATTGGTAATAGTGTTTTATTCTAATAATTTCACCCAATAAAGACTAAAGTATTATAAACAAATAAATACTTAACAATAAAATGTGTCCTACCCTTATTTATCATTTTACGCAAATCAACTTTCAGCAATCATCTAAATTTTACCAAACACTTTTAGTTAAACAGTTAATAGAATAAGTTGGTCAAATCAATTAATAGAATTAGTTGATCAAACTAATTACTGCGATCAGCAATCAGTCAATTGCCAAACAAAACCAATAGTTCTAGAGTTAATTTTTTATATGAAACTATTTTAAAAAATATCATATAAAAAAATAAAAACAAAATAAAAAATAGCTTTTATAAAATAAAAATAATATATTAATGATAAATAAATACATAAATTTGATGTTGGTGGACTCAAAATTCAGTGCCTTGGTTTTTGCTTCGTTGCAAATGCCATTTGTGAGACTTAAAAACGAAACCCAAATTCAAATCCATTTGCTAATTACAAAGAGAAACAAATAAATCCTTCATGGAAAAAAGAAAAAAAAAAACCGATAAGATCGAGGAAAAAAAAAAGGGAAAATTATTATCGAGCGTCAAAAAGTGGGGCCCAAAAAAGCACATTTAATTATTTTTCATGTTTTTTAAAAATATATTTTAAAAATGAAGGGCCCACTTTTTGAATTTCAGGTACGTTAGGAATCGTTGGTTCTTAGATCAGACGTCTCAAATTCAAACCTAAAAGCATTATTTTCGAATTGGACATGAAATCATATCTTGGTTTTTAATAATATTGGATTAAAAATTATGTAGAAATAATAATAAATTATAGTTCCAGTTTTGACCCTCTATGTGAATCAATAGAAAAATAAATAGTTAACACGTTGAATTCATTTCGTACCGTATGAATAAAAGAAAATTAATGAGGAGGCAAGAGCTAAGGAAGATGGTTTTTTTTTTTTTCAATTATTATAAATTTATGAATTTAGAGAGAAATTTATAAATAGGGGTCAGCGTTCGATCGAATCGAGTGAAATTTTTTTTGAGTTAATTGAGTTGAGGAGTCCTATTTTCGAGTTAAATTTAAAAATTAAATATGTCAAATTAAAATCTTGTTACAATATAACTAATTCCATGTTAGAGCACATAAATTTGGAACTATATATATTTTAAAAAAATTTCAAAGTAAAATAATAAAAAATTTACTTTAGTATGATAAATTTAAAAATTAATTAACTTATTTAGGTTGCCAAAATTATTATTCTAGAAAATTTTTAATTTTTTACCTTTCTTTATATATATATATATATTTTTTTTTGTTGAGAGAAAGAGAAAATTGTTTATTTTTAAACTTGACAGGAACCAAAAGGGTATTTACACTAATATGTTATTGGAATTATTCGAGTTGTAAAATTCAACTTGATTCGAATAATTCGAATAACTCAATTTGGTTAACTCGAAATTTAAATTTTTTTTTTAATTTTTTTGAATCGAATTAAATTTTGTTTATCGTATCGTCTTTTAAAGGTTAGTATAATTTTCAACAGGTTTGATATTGTTGTATTTTGTCTTCCACTTTCAGCGCGAGTCATGATAGGATTACACAGAGGGAGTGCTTCATTTGTTAAAAAACTCAATACTTTATAGGCTTTTTTTTTTCGAACGAATCCAATCTCTTTTCAAAGAATTATAATTACAAATACAAATAATACGAAATAGTTATAAAAACAGGGATGAAATGATAATCAATTTATTTATTATGAACGTATTACGTTACATTTCAAATGAAGCAACAACTTTTTGTTTAATCCTTTTTATAATTCCCTTTTCAGAAAAAGAAAATATAATAAAAACAAATTTTCAAGTAAGAGAAGGGAGAGGGATAGTTATGTAATTTCAACCTCTTGTTTCTTATTTCGAAAATCCTAATTATAAATAAAGAAAAAAAATGGAGGATTTTCAAAAAAAAAAACATTAGAAACGAAGGCAGTGAGAGAGGAGAGTCAATTTTGAAGATCAAAGCGAAATTTCAAAAACACACACAAAAGGGGGAAAAGAAGAAATGGGAGATATTGCTTTGTTTATCGATGATTTACCATCAGATCCTTCGATTTCACACTGTAGAATTTGCCACGAAGAAGAATTTGAAAGCATGAAAAGCTTGGAAGCTCCTTGTGCTTGTTCTGGCTCTGTTAAGGTAAAAAAAAAAAAAAATAATTTATTCTTTATTCTTTTGATTTTAATGCTTGTTTTCATGTTTTTGATTTTTTTTTTTTTTTTTGATTCTCAGTTTGCACATAGAGATTGTATACAGAGATGGTGTAACGAGAAAGGGAACACAACTTGTGAAATTTGTCTTCAGGTTCGCTATCTAATGATCACATAAAAAAAAAAAAAAAAGTTTCAAAATTTTAAACCTCCATTTCTGGGATTCTTCAAAGCTTGTGATTCAGTGTTTAATGATTTATATTGCTTCATTTAAAGAACGGTTGTTAATGATTGTTTATTTAATCTTATTAGAACATTCAACAATTAGCAGTTATTAATGAAAAATTTCACTGTTCAATTAACCTTTTGTTTTTTTCTAAATGATGAAGGAATATGAACCAGGATATACATTAATAGCACCTTCAAAGAAGTCTCAACTAATTGAAGCTGCAGTAACCATTAGGTATAATCTTTTAAACTTTATTTTTTCGGATCAGTCCGGGACAAACCACTATTTGTTTAGCTAATAATTAGTTAAATTTAATCGCCGGTGAAATAATGATTTCCGGTAATCATAATTTTTTTGCTATAGAAAATTGCCAGCTTTGTGCCGTTGAAATAAAAAGAAAATTATTCACTTTAAAAAAAAGTGTTCATCTTTATTTTAAAAAAAGGTTCTCTAATTTTAATCAAAAAAAGCCAGAGACCCCAAACATGCTTTTTTCCGCTAATTACTGATTCACAACGGGGCCTAGTAGCAATTAATTATACTGTGATCTTCTGCAAATTCTGTATTTTACTTAGCAGCCTTTTCATTTAGCAGTCTATTATTTTATTTTATTTTAAAAAAATTTAATTTTTTGTTTTTGGTCCCTCAGAGATAGCCTGCAAATTCCCAGAAGAGAGGTTGAACCACAAGAAGTAATGAACGACGAAAATGAATTCTTTCAATGTACTTCAACCATTGAAAGAGGCGCCGCTTGTTGCCGATCAATGGCCCTCACCGTAAGTGTTTTTTTTTTTTTTTTCTTTTCAATTTATTTAAATTTGCTATATCCATGTTATGAATTGAGTGATGAAACCCTTTACCTGATCAGAAAACCACTTCATTGTTAACAAACCATTGATTTCTTTATGGTTTAGATAAAAGGTCAAATTCTATAGAAGGTTCCTGTGTTATGTGTTTTTGGTTGATTTCGTCCCTCTACTACAATTCTATTAATTCTATCAAATAATTTAGCAATTTTTGTATAGTTCAATAATTTTTTGCATATTTTAAAAATATAGAATATTAGGTCACTTATGAAAAAATGGAAAGGTGTATGGGCTGGATGGTAGTAGGAGCTGGGACCTGCCTCCACTCTCAAATTTTTTATTGGAAAATCTAATTAGACCCTTGAAATTTTTTTAAAATTTAATTGGCCCCCTAAATTTGTTAAAGTTTCAATTAAACTCTCTCAAAAGTTTTAAAATTCTCATTATATCCTCCAAATTTTTAAAAATTTTAATTAAACCCTCTAGAACTTCTAAAAATTTAATTAAGCCTCCAAAACTTAATGTCTGAATCCATCACTTTTTACACTAAAAGTCGTCAAAAACATATGGTATAGGGACCATCAATACAATTTGATCTAAATAAAATGGGGTTAACTATTGCACATGCATTTTATTTTAGTAGTATTCCACATGCATGTTAAGTTACTAATGTTGGTTAATTATCATGTTAATGAATTGCCAGTTTACCGTGGTTTTGCTCATAAAACATCTCTTTGCTGTCATTAATGGCGAAACAGATGATTACCCGTTTGCACTTCTTATGGTAAGAAAATCCACCATTGTTGTACTAGCTATACTTTTTTAGCATTTACAATATTAGGAACAGTTTACTTATTTGCCATAAATTTTTACAGATACTGCTTTTGAGAGCCACCGGAATTTTACTCCCAATGTACATAGTAATTCGATCAATTACAGCCATTCGAAACAACATTCGACGACGACGACCACGACAACATCATGTCAGTTTTCTTACCTCAATGCAATGTTATAAAATTTTCGGGTTTTTTCTTAACGATATCGCCTTGTTTCAATAGGATTCCGAGGAGATTGCCATGTCTGAAGACGATGATGATGATTGAGCAGCAGCAACTTCACATTGCCCGACAGATATAATCTTGTTGTATGTTCTTAAATCAATTCCCACTTTTAATCTGGGCATTACATTGATGCCCATCTTGTCCAAATTCCTCAATTATTTTTGGCATCAATGGGAAATATCGTGAAGTATTTATTTGCAGTACGGTTTTAAATGAATAGTCAAAATTTATAAGCCCATCAACCCATCCCGATTCTCAATTACAAAAATCTTTTAAATAACAAGTAATGCTATTACAGTGATATTTTTTTATATAATTTTTAAACAAAATAACCAAAAATAGCATATTCAAAGATTTTAATAAAATTTATATTATCTCTTCATTGAATAAATTTTAAGAGAATATTCATTTTACCTAAAATGTTTTAATGGTGGATGTAATATAAATTAATATTTTATATAATAAATGGGTAGCAAGCAATGCAGCATTAAATTATATACGATAGATGGCCTAACTTAGAGATGACCGCAACATTTTCCACGACGTCAGCTGATGGGCCCAATTTTTACATGCCGGTTTGGAGATTTAAGGTGAGTTTGGATAGGCGATGGGATGCATTCTGATGATATATTATAATATTTAATATTATCACCACTATTATTTTTATATTAATCATTGATAAACACACTACCTATCTAAAACCACCCTTAACTTTACTAACAGTGCTACAATTCCATTCAACATACAAATGAATAATAATTTGAAATTTAATATATATTATAGTTAGGTTGGGAAGCAAAATTGGAAAGTTGAGTTAGTTGGTATAGTTTTCCATATGACATTTGGCAAAATAGAATACTGACACATGCATTGATTGTACTTTTATTACGCTAGTATTTTGAAACAATTCAATACATTAAAGGGTGAATAATATTTGTATTATAAATTTTCATTCAACACAAACAATTTCCTATGTTGTACTTTAAATATAAAAGTGAATATTTTAAAACACCCTGCAATTTGTTATTTTACTTATTTACATAATATAAAATAGTACATGTGCTTTTGATGTTAAATTCAAAGTATTAATGATTAACTATGTATTTTAAATAAATTTAATACATTACAATGTAAAGAATATTTATATTTTAAGTTTCCATTAAACACTATTAGGTTGTTTATTTTCAACATAAAATCTAAAAGTTTATAATTTTAAAACTTCCCTCAATATAAAAAATTATCATAACCTAAGCAATATTAAGATAAATTGACCCATGAATTAAGGCATATATTAGTGGAATATTGAATTAATATCATATATTTAATCAAATATATTAGTACAACATTGAATTAAGACATATTTTGTTAAGATAAGATACAAGTTAGTTAGTTATCTAAGTTAAGTTAGTTTAGTCAGTTATTATATATTGTAAAGTTATAAATATACAGTTCATGTAAGCTAGAAGTATGAAATATAGAATAAATATATATTTTTCAATTTTATGATTCAAGATTCATCAGTTTTAATATGGTATCAGATCTAGGTAAGGCTCTGATTTTGTCATTCTCGAATGGTTTGTTTGTGGTTGACAATTTGGTAATAAAAAATATTATTTTCTAGTTTGTTTACTCAAGTGTTTTGGCAGAATTTTGGTATGATCTTAGTTGGTATTTTGTTTATTTGTTCTTTATTTTTTTACTTTATTAGTTGGAGTAACTTGGAAGAGCAAAAAAATACAATAACAACTGCAGCAAGTGTGGAGGTGTTAGATTACAATCATCCATTGTATCTTCATGCTTCAGATACACCAGGTACACTTCTTGTGTCAAACCAATTAACAGGGATAGAAAACTATAGCATTTGGAGTCGATCAATGTGTACAACATTATTAGCTAAAAATAAACTGGGATTTGTAGATGGTGCATGTTACAAGGGTCTATATAATGCATCATTACATCCTCAATGGTAACGGTGTAATGCTATGGTTCTTTCTTGGATTTTGAATAATGTTTCTAAAGAGCTTTCAACATGCATAGTATTTGCTTCTTTTGCATCTTCAGTGTGGAAAGACCTTAAAGAATGGTATGACAAGCTTGAAGGTTCAAGAATTTACTTCTTGCATAGAGAAATAACATCTCATGTATGGGGTGTAAGTTTTGTTTCTACATGCTTTACTAAGCTATGTTTATTGTGGGATGAATATGATGTGTTAGTGCCATACTCTTATTGTGCCTGTGAGAATTCAACAAAAAATGCTCAACATATCAATCAACAAAGGTTATTTCAGTTCTTGATGGCTTAATGAAACTTACAATGGTGTCAAAAGTCAAATACTACTCATGCAGCCTTTGCCTACAATTAATCAAGCCTACTTGTTGTTGATTCAAGAAAAGTCACAAAGATAGATTGCTCATAGTTCTAGTAGCCTGGAATCAATAGTCATGTATGTAGCATCTCAAGGTGGTCAAAAGAAAAGGTTTAATAGAACATGTGACCATTGTAAACTAAAATGCCATAGGAGAGAAAACTGTTATAAACTGATTGGTTATCCTTCTGATTTTAAGATCATAAATAAGAAATCATATCAAGCTATTAATGCTTCTGCTTCAAATGGATCCCATACTAAAAATGCTACTCAATAAAGTTCAGAAGCTTCTATTCCTTCTAATACAACTCCTATTTTTACACAAGATCAGTATCAACAGATTCTCGTGCTTCTTAACAAAACTCCTGATGTTACTGCAGCTCTGCTAATATGGTAGGTTTGGCTACTAACACTCAACACAACAAAGATTTTGAATTGATTCTTGACGCAGGTGCTACCAATCATATGATCTCTATATTAGATATTTTAGAAAATCCTAGAGATTGTAGTCCCAATTAAGTTGTAACACCCTATACCTGACCCGATTTACCAAACTCGGATATAGGATGCTACAATATTTAAATACTTAACAAAATTTTACAATTGGCGAAAACCATACTGAACATTCTTCTTCTTTATTTATATTCTTTTCTAAGTCAAATTTTTTTAAAGGAAACATTTATTGATTACAACAAATTCTCAAAACAGTATAAGACATTACGACTTAAATCTTTTTTAAACCAGATTTAATCATGGCGTAGGATACTATTTGCCATATTTTCAAAAGTGCCATTCTATATGCATAATATTGCTTTTCGAACTGCCACATTGGCGCATTCCTGCTTGGTCCCTCCTGGTGCATTGGTTCAATTCCAAGAACATGCATTACATATAAACGCTTGTAAGTTCAACGGAACTTAATGAGTCTCAACCAATATTACATTTAAACGATGTTGTTGAATTTCTCGACTTAAGTATTTTGGACTTCCTTTCAGACTTTGGCTAATACTTTTCTAATTCCTAGTGGAAACCATATGCCAAACTTTGCACTTGACCCGATTATACACATTATAACACCCCAATTCTAGCGGATTTAAAGTTTTAGGCATATAGCCGTAAACAGACTGTCTGGCATGGTGTTATCCGCCCAAATGATCATTTTGGCACATACGTGTGGGCGTTTAGTATCCGCCACTTGAGTTAGTAAGAATTTGATTTCATGATATCCTGCTATATTAAGGAGACGTTTGTGTTAAAGGATAAAAGGGAAATATGGGATGAGTATTCACCAAAGGTATAGTATGCCCGGTTTGTATGGAATACTTTGCTAGTTAGACTTTAAGTAATTTGGTTAGAAACCAACCGTATAGTTTAGCCTGATAAGTTTGATGAAGGGAACTTATTTATATTTTTCTCAAAAATTATAGGTCGATAAGAAGGCAAGTTCTAATAGTATGACATTTGTTAAATTTCACTAAGAAAGATGAGTCATATTTATATGTGAAAGTGTGTTATTGATAAACCATAGTTTATACATATTTTAACCCCATGCTTAGCTTATTTTTGGATGAGTTTTCATTAGATTTGATGAATTCGATGCTCCTAATCCTTTAATTTCATGTTTTATCCTCAGGAGAGCTTAGGAGTCGAAAAGAATGAGAAACGGGCCAAAAAGGGACAAAATGGGCCTATCTTAGAATCCAACACGGCCTGGACCATTGGACACGGCCGTGTGCTACGAGCAGGATCGACTACGGCCAGGACTATCGTCCACGGGTAGACCCCACAGCCGTGTGTGGTGAGCAGGAGCGAGCACGACCTAAGGCTATCGAGCACGGGCATGTCACACAGGCGTGTCCTTGCCGTATCAAAGATCAATTCTATCCGGAAAAGGTTACTTGTGGGCGAAGAAAGGCGTTCCAAAGCCTATATAAACACCCTAGGGGGTGACCTAAAGAGGATGCTGAATAGAACACAGGGAATACTCGAAGACAGCCGTCGGAAGCAGCTCGGAGGAAGAATCTCCGTCAAGACTGAGGATCTCCCATCAAATTCTTTAGAAGTTTTTGGGTTTCTTATGTTTTGTAGTTTTCCTTATTTTGAGATGTCCCCTTCTATTAGTATGAACTAAACTCCCTAAATACCTAGGGAGGATGAAACCTGAGACGGATCTTATTATTATTTGATTTATAAGATAAATATTTGTTCTTATTCTTAATTATGAGTTCTTATTCTTGTTTTGATAATTCAGGTTATTGATTCAAGTCGAATGTGCTTATTCAGTGGAGTAAAAGTCCCTGTTTAAGAGTAGATCAACACAATTAAGCGGAGTTGATTGCAACTCTAGACATATGGCGACGAAAATCTGCCGGATTAGAGTCAAATCTAATAAGGGAATCTATAGATCGAGTTAATGCGACAATAGGGGTTTTAATTAGAAAGAGATTTTAATTAATCAACCTAGAGTCAGTTGTTTTTAGTCTCGAGAGAGATATTAACATAAATCAGGGATTTCTACGGATTAAGACAAGTGAATAAATCATATGAATCAAAAGTAATAAGTGAAGACTAGGTGGATTCTTCCTTAGGTATTGCCTATCACATAAGTTTTCTAAAAGTATTTTCTTAATTCTTTCGTTGCCGTGTTTTTAATTAAGTTTTAGTTTAAAAGAATTCACTCCAATTTTTAGGCTAGATAATAAGAAGATAGTAATTACTAGTACTCTTGGTCCTTGTGAATACGATATTACCGGTCTTACCATAACTATACTATTAAACGATAGGTGCGCTTGCCTTTATTGTGGTCATAGTTAGTTTTAGACACATCAAGTTTTTGGCGCCGTTGCCGGGGACTAAGATATTAGGAACACTAAATTTTTATTACTTTAGCCAATTTTATTTTATTGCAATTTATTTTTGTTTTTATTATAATTACTAACTTCTCTATTTCTTTGTTTCTGGCAGGTGTCTCTAGTTTATGACTAGAAGGAACCCGTCAGGACCTTTACTTTACGACAGTGAAATTGAAAGTACAGCTCGCAGAAATCGAAGAGAGATAAGGCAAAGCTTACAATACATAGAGGAAGAGCAAGAAGACGAAACTAATACTACAAAAGAGATGGCTGATAATAATCCGCTACCTCCTGTGGTTGCTGCAAACCCGGTGAATCAAAATCCTGCTCCTCGTACTATGTATGATTATGCTAAACCTAATTTAACAGGAACCGAATCAAGAATTGTTAGACCTGATATTGCTGCAAATAATTTTGAACTGAAACCTAACACTATACAGATGATTCAGCAATTTGTTCAGTTTGATGGGTTGCAGGATGAGGATTCAAACAATCACTTGGCAAATTTTTTGGAGTTTTGCGATACTTTTAAAATCAATGGCATTTCTGATGATGCTATTCGCCTTCGGTTGTTTCCCTTCTCGTTGAGAAACAAAGCTAAACAGTGGTTGAACTCGTTACCACGAGGATCAATCACTACATGGGATCAAATGACTGAAAAATTTTACTTAAATATTTTCCGCCGGCTAAAACGGCTAAGTTGAGGAATGATATCTCTTCTTTTGTGCAGATGGATTTAGAGACACTTTACGATGCATGGGAGAGATACAAGGATTTACTAAGAAGGTGCCCTCACCATGGGTTACCTTTGTGGCTACAGGTTCAAACCTTTTACAACGGAGTGAACCCCTCAACTAGGCAGTTGATTGATTCAGTCGCCAGTGGAACCCTAAATAATAAAACCCCTGAAGCGGCTTATGAGTTTATAGAGGAGATGGCATTGAATAACTATCAATGGCAAGTTATGAGGACAAAGCCGACAAAAGCCGCCAGTGTCTTCAACCTCGACGCAATAACCATGCTATCAAACCAGGTAGAACTGTTAAATAAAAAGATTGATGGTTTGTGTAGTTCTTTGCAGGTACATTTAGTGATGCATTACGATACGAATGGAGGAGGGTCGAACAATACAGAATACCCACCTTACAACCCTGGCATAGAAAACGAATAGATAAACTATATGGGTAATAATTCTAGATCTCAGATTAATCCCTATAGTAACACTTATAATCTAGGTTGGAGGAACCATCTCAATTCTTCATGGAGTGGTGAAGGAAATCAGAGACAACAACCCCTTCCAGGCTTCCAACAATAAACCTACCAGCAAGAGAAAAAGCTGAGCCTTGAAGATGTGCTAGCAAAGTTTATTTCGATGTTAGAGACTCATTTTCAGAATACCGAAACGGCGTTGAAAAATTAGCAAGCATCGATTTAAGGGCTTGAGAATCAAATTAGACAACTGGTAAAGTTAGTTTCCGAAAGGCAACCAGGTAGTTTACCTAGTAACACCAAACCTAAACCAAAAGAGCATGTGAAAGCAGTTACGCTAAGGAGTGGGAAGGAGTTGGTTGAAGCTGAAAAGAAGATGCCACAAGAAACTAATAAGGAAAAAGGTGAGGAGGTAAACGAGAATATAACACCGGTACTTAAAGAGTATAAACCACCGATCCCATATCCGGCAAAGTTGAAGAAAGACCGCATGGATGCATAATTCGGTAATTTTTTTGAACTTTTTAAACAATTACATATTAACTTACCTTTTGTTAAAGCTATTTCGAAGATGCCGACATAAGCAAAATTCTTAAAAGAGCTTCTAACAAATAAAAGGAAGTTTGAAGAGCTATCAACCGTGGAACTTAACGAGAAATGTTCAGCTATTCTCCAAAATAAACTTCCAACTAAATTGAAAAATCCAGGAAGTTTTACCATTCCCTGTTTAATTGGTAGTTTAAATATTGAGAAAACATTAGCTAATTTAGGTGCCAGTATTAATTTAATGCCTTATAAAATGATTAAGCAGCTTGGTCTTGGGGAACCAAATCCCACTAGGATGAGTATCCAATTAGCTGACAGATCTATTAAGTATCCTAGGGGAATTATTGAAGATGTTTTGGTAAAAGTTGATAAATTCATATTCCCTATTGATTTTGTTGTGCTTGACATGGATGAGGACGTTGAGGTACTTTTAATTTTAGGACGCCCATTTTTAGCCACCGCTAGGGCTGTTATTGATGTAGGTGATGGTAGACTTGTGCTCAGGATAGGTGACGAGGAAATTATTTTTAAAATTTATGATGCTATGCGATACTCTAGAGAGCAAGATGATTCCTATTATTTTATCAATGCTATTGATCATTCTATTCAGGATTCTTTTCAGGAAATCATACATAAAGACACGTTGAAACTGTGTCTTGCCCAAAGAGAGGAGGCCGATGATGATACCAATGAGATGGGGGAGGTAAAAATTTCTTCCCCAAGACAAAAGAAGTATGAGGGCATTGAAATAAATGACGAACTAAAACAAAAACCTTCTATTGAAGAGCCCCCCAAATTGGAATTGAAACAGTTACCAAATCACTTAGAGTATGCATTCCTCGGAGATGATTCTACACTATCAATAATTATTTCTTCAGAATTGGGACCTAATGAGAAAGACGAGTTAATACAGGTACTAAAGGAGCATAGAAGAGCTATAGCTTGGAAAATTTCTGACATTAAAGGGATAAGCCCATCATTTTGCACCCACAAAATTTTAATGGAAGATGAATATAAACCATGTGTGCAACCTCAAAGACGATTAAATCCCAACATGAAGGAAGTTGTTAAAGTTGAGGTAATTAAACTTCTAGATGCTGGAATTATTTATCCTATTTCCGATAAGTACTTGGGTAAGCCCTCAATGCGTGTTGTTCCAAAGAAGGAGGCATGATCATATATAGCCAACGAGAAGAATGAATTGATTCCAACAAGGACAGTCACAGGTTGGAGAGTTTGCATTGATTATAGGAAATTAAACGATGCCACGAGAAAAGATCACTTTCCCTTATCATTCATTGATCAGATGTTAGAAAGATTATCTAGGCATATGTACTATTGCTTCTTGGATGGAATCTCTGGCTACTTCCAAATCCCAATAGCTCTTGAGGATCAAGAAAAGACAACATTTACATGTCCATACGGTATGTTTGCTTATCGTAGAATGCCTTTTGGATTATGTAATGCTCCTGCTACTTTTTAGCGCTGCATGTTAGCCATCTTTGACGAACTTGTAGAGGACATCATGGAGGTATTTATGGACGAATTTTTGGTATTTGGTAATTCTTTCCATGTTTGCCTTAAAAATTTAAAACGAGTTCTAATGAGATGTGAGGAAACGAACCTTGTGCTTAATTTGAAAAAGTGTCACTTTATTGTTCGAGAAGGGATTGTGTTAGGTCACAAAATTTCTAGTAAAGGGATTGAGGTTGATAAAGCAAAAATTGAAACCATAGAAAAATTACCTCCTCCTAGTTCAGTTAAGGCTATTAGAAGCTTTTTAGGACACGCTGGATTTTATAGAAGATTTATCAAGGATTTTTCTAAAATAGCTAAGCCCTTAACTAAATTACTAGAAAAAGATGTGCCTTTCAATTTTGATCAGGAATGTTTAGATGCATTTAATACCCTCAAAAATAAATTAATAAATGCTCTGATTATAATTGCACCTGATTGGAATTTACCCTTTGAACTAATGTGTGATGCGAGTGATTTTGCAGTAGGTGCGGTTTTGGGACAGCGAAGAGACAAGCATTTTCAGCCAATTTATTACGCTAGCAAAACATTAACGGCCGCGCAAGAAAATTACACCACCACAGAAAAAGAGTTGCTAGCTGTGGTTTTTGCATTTGATAAATTTAGACAGTATTTGATATTATCTAAAGTTGTCGTTTACACTGACCATTCAGCTCTTCGTTATCTTTTAACTAAATCTGATGCAAAACCTCGACTCATAAGATGGATTCTACTCTTACAGGAATTTGATTTGGAAATTCAGGATAAGAAAGGAGCTAAAAATCTCGCGACAGACCATCTTTCTAGGCTTGAAAATCCACATATCAAGGAACTCAATGAAAGTGAGATAAATGACTCATTTTCTGAAGAACAACTCTTTGCTATTTCCGACTCTAAGGTACATTGGTTTGCAGATATTGCGAATTATTTAGCTGCTAACATCATGCCAAAAGGGTTAACACATCATCAAAAGAAGCGATTCTTTGCTGATGCGAAAAACTACTTTTGGGAGGACCCTTTTCTTTTTCGTATATGTGCAGATCAAGTAATTCGGAGATGTGTTACAAAGGTAGAAGCAAGCAAAATACTAGAACATTGCCATTCAGGACCATCAGGAGGACATTATAGTGGTATTAGGACAGCACATAAAACGCTCGAATTAGGTTTTTATTGGCCCACTCTGTTCAAGGATGCTAACAGGTATGTTGCTTCATGTGATAGATGTCAGAGAACAGGTAATATCTCTAAACGCGATGAAATGCCTCAAACATATATGCTATCATGTGAAATATTTGATGTATGGGGTATTAATTTTATGGGTCCATTCCCTAGCTCATTTGGAAATAAATACATCTTAGTAGCAGTTGATTATATGTCAAAATGGGTGGAAGCTCAAGCTTTACCTACTAATGATGCTAGAGTGGTAGTAAGATTTCTTAAGAGACTCTTTTCTCGATTTGGAACACCTAGAGCAATTATTATTGATAGGGGTACTCATTTTTGTAATACTCAATTTGATAAAGTCTTAAAGAAATATGGAGTACACCACAGAACAGCTACCCCTTATCACCCTCAAACCAGTGGACAAGTGGAAGTAGCAAATCGAGAGCTTAAGCCTATTCTAGAGAAAACAGTAGAATCAAACAGGAAAGATTGGGAATTAAAAGTAGACGATGCTTTATGGGCCTATAGAACCGCTTTTAAAACTTCCATAGGAACATCCCCATACAGACTTGTCTACGGAAAGAGTTGTCATCTACCATTCGAATTAGAGCACAAAGCATTTTGGGCTATAAAATTCTTAAATTACGATCTTAAATTTGTAGGTGAGAAAAGAATGCTGCAGTTAAACGAGCTAGATGAGTGGCGAGCTAGTGCCTACGAGAACTCACGTGTAACGCCCCAAAAATTAGGGGTTTGTATTTTTTTTAAATTCCATGTTGTGCTTGAGTGGCTAGCTATTTGAGGGTATTTGGGGGTTCTAAGGAGGCCTGGGTTCGAGTCTGAGCTGTTGAAAAATTTTAATTTTTGCTCATAAGGGGAAGCAGCAGTTAGCAGAAGGACTTAAGTATAATTATGAGTGTTTTGTGACACAAAAAAGAGCCCGTGGCCTGATGGTGGTGGCGTCATAAGGAAGGCAAGGAGAAAGGGGTTCAAATCCCATGGCAAGCAAATGAGAGCATTTATTTTATGCCTTGGGAGTGGAAGAAGTAAGTTTGGATCAAACTCTACAAGGGGGGTTGAAGACTTGGTCAAAAATTTCAAATGAAAGGAGGGGAGCAATTCTAGGAGATTGTGGTGGAGAAAATCAGGGAAGTGATGTGTGTGGGAGTGTTGGCCGAATTTGGGAGTGTGGCTAAGTGAGAAATTCGGCTAGAGGGGTGTCATTTGGAGCATTTCAGCAACCTTGAGTGTGAGTAGAAACCAAAATTCTTTTTTTGCTTTTCAGGTTCTTTTTTTGTTCATTTTGGGATTTCTTCTTTGAAGCCTTTCGTGCATTTTTCTACCTTTCGAGCATTTCTTTTTTCCTTGCTAATAGCCATTCATACACATCAGTTGCTCGGTTTAGCATTTCGTCTGCAAACACTTGGTTGGCTGAATCATTACCTCTCTTCCCATTTCTCTTCGTACTTCGTTGTCTTCTTTTCTTTTTCTCTAAGCTGAATATCTACACTTCTTCCTTTCTCGGTTTCTCCTTTAGCCGAACATAATCCTTCTTAAAACTTTGGTTCTTCTTCTACTGACCGAATCTTGTAAGCCGAATCTACATACTCTCTTCATCCCGAATCTTTTTGTCCTCGATGGTTAGGGCCGAATCCTTTTGTCAGACAACTGACAAACTTCGTCGTGCATTGGTATTGGTAAGGGTGGAGTAATACAAATACTTTATTATTTCGTTGCTAGTTAAGATTTCTTGTGACTTTATGAGCAAACTTCGAATTCCCTCTTTTCTCTGTGGGGGCCGAATGTTGGTTTGTTGCTAACAATCTTTGTATACTCAACCTTGCTAGGAGGGGGAGAGTGCCTTGGTTCAGCAGGGAGGCGTTAGTTTTTGCTAGTCTTACCAAGGTGAGTAACTGTGGTTCATGATAATAGCGAGGGTGGACTAAGTATGTACGTTAGCCTATTCGGTATAAGCTAATATTAATGTTGGTGGATTGTAGGATTCGGAGAGCGTGGATCTCGCCTAATCTCGAAAACAGGTGCGTAATCATACACCCATTACCGTATAGTTCAAACATTGTATATCGATGTCGCACACTCTTATGCTACTGTGTATCGGCGAAAGCTGAAAAGTTACACTTCCGGCATCTGAGAGCCCTCGAGCGCGCGAATGCTCGTAGGGATAAATCGAGCCACAATCGTTGGCATTAGACCGTAGAGGCCGCCACGAGCGTTTCCGTGGGTTTAGGTCGTAATGGGCCTCGATGGGCTATAGAGGCCCAATGGGTAAAGTCCCTGGTGAGTTGATAACAATGAAATGGGTTGTGAAGTTCGCGTAGTCGCGATCGATATTCAGCTGAGTGGGCCACACGAGCGTGTGGGCCCACTTAGGTCAAAAATTGAGCTTTGGGCCCAACTGCACCGTTGAACCGAAAAAGGTTATCTATGTCGCTTGAGACGACTGTAGGCCTCCGAAAAGGCCGTTACATGACTAAATTACTGAAATACCCTCGATGGGTAAAATTACCGGAATACCTCCGAGGGGTGAATAACCGTTTTACCCCAACCGACCAAATGACCGTTATACCCTTAGTGGTAGTGTCAGTGCTATATGTGTAATATTTGTATGATTGATTATAATTGTGATACACTGCATACATAGATTATTTATGACATGACATACTGCATTGGGTTGGGTGTTGTATTTTGGAGGAAGCACTGTACTGGTGGCTCTGCCACATTTTACTGATATATTGGCTTCACCATGTATACCGATTTTAGTGGCTCAGCCACGTATACTGATTTTAGTGGCTCACCACGATATCATTATTATTAGCAGCTTTCTTTGTGTTGTTATTAGCTAAGCCTGCGTTATTGGTGTCTTGTGCGTTGGGTGGGTCGACTTGGTCCCCACGAGGTGTGTTGGTTGGTACGGGAGGTGTGTTGGTTAGACTGGGTGGAGTTACATTTCTGTGTTATATTGATATGATATTTGGGCTTAGGCCCACTCGACATCTTGAATAGGGCTTGGGCCTGCATCATATCGTAATAGGGATTACACACTGAGTTCTCGTAACTTACCCTTTTCTTTAACTGTGCAGGTAATCCACAGTCTTAGATGATTTAGAGCTACGAGGGACTCGGAGGTGGCCACACGCTCGATATGCTTTAAATGTAAACTTAGTTATTTTAGTTAATTTTAATATATTGGGCTAATAATTTTGTAATAAGGCCATTTGGGATTTTTAACTTTTAATTGGTATTTTCTTTGCATTACTACCTTCTAGACTAGGAAACGTGGGCTTTAAAATGACAACGGTTTTTAAAGGAAATTACGATTTTCAAACCTTAAAATTTACAACTTGAACGAGCTTCCGCGTTATTTAATTCTTAAACAAATGATTTGACTAATAATGAAATAACGTGCTTATGAATTTACTACCTTAAAAGTCTCAAAGAGAATAAATGTTTAGTATTGAGTGTTTACCGAACTAGCCGGTTTTCAAACGACACTTGATGTGACACGTCAGAACCGATCGTAATGTCTAGGCCGGGTTTGGGGTGTTACATCACGTTTATATAAGGAGGCAACAAAGCGACGCCATGATGCTTGTTTGAAGCAACCGAAGCAATTCGAAGTGGGAGATCTTGTTCTACTATATAATTCAAAGCTCAAATTGTTTCCTTCAAAGCTCAAATCAAGATGGTCAGGTCCATTCGTAGTCAAAACCATTTTTCCCTATGACACAATCGGGGTAACTCATCCGACTCATGGCACATTCAAGGTAAACGGTCAACGACTTAAACTATATAACGGTGAGGATTTTAGAGATTTTAGAGAGGAGCTTCAGCTACGTGAACCTCCATAAAGAGCGGATACAAGGTAAGTCTAGCTTAGGACTCTAAACAAGCGCTTCTCAGAAGGCAACCCGAGCACTAACTTCATTAATTTCCATATTTTCGATTTTTAACACCTAACTAAAAACTAACCAGACTAATAAGCGCAGATTTCCATACCACACGGCCTTACACACGGGCGTGGTCGTGGCCGTGTGGACACCACGGGTAGGCACATCGGCGTGGCGGAGACCGTGCGGGCCAAAGACGGAAATTTTTCCAAAAACACGGGTTACGATAAAACGCCACTATCGTGTGATACGGCCGTGGTCGATACTGAGTAAACCATACGGGCGTGAGACACGCCTGTGCCCAGAAGCCGTGGTTGAAACTGAAAGAACTACACGGGCGTGAGACACGCTCGTGCCTTTAGGTCGTGGTCGATACTGACTAATTACCACGGGCGTGGGACTCTAAACACGGGCGTGGGAGTAACGAATGAAACATTACTCGGCCGTGCGATTAGGCCGTGTGAACCAACACGCCTTGGAGCCACAGGCGTGGGATAAGGATGAGACGCGCCCTAATTTAAAATTTACAAAACACACGAGCTAAACAGTAGGCACACGGCCGTGGGCCGTGACCGTGTGCCCCAATTGCTATTTAAACCACACCACTATTCAGTTTCTTCCCAAAAAATTTTTTCCCCTCCCTAAAAACCCTAGCCGTTCCCCACTCTCCCTACTCAGTCCGGCCACTACTGTCGACACCCCCTCCTCCTTTCTCATTCTTTTTCTTTTTTCCCTTCTTCACAGCACGTAGTCCACGCCCGTGTGAGGTCGGCACACCCACGCGACACCACCACGACCGTGCGCTTCCTCTCACCACCTCACCGTCGGTTACCATTATTTTACCCTCCATTTTTTATTAGTTATTTATTCTTATTATTCAGTTCTATTCTCTTAATTATCAATATCTTTATTAGTTGTTTAGCATTATTAGATTTTATTTCATAAACTATGTTAATTTCTATTCTAATTATTTTATATATATTTCCTCTTGAATTCTTAATGCTCACTATTCTGACATTTCTAATTGTTAGACAAGTCATTTTATTATTGATTAGCTGATTTCTCTTTTAGTTATCAATATTGCTGTCTCATTAATCACTAGACTTATGTGTTCTTAGTTTTCAGTAGTAGGATTATAGCAAGAATATAATAATTAGTAGGAGCTTACATCCTTGGTTGATTCAATGATACTTAGTTTTTATACGTCTTTTTCAGGTACGTAATGACACCCCCACATGGGAAGAAAACCTCCGGTCTCGCTTCAAAAAAGCGAAAAGGTGCCGGTGCGACCTCCTCAAGCGTTTCTACCGAAGTACGCCACCCATTCTTACAGTTTCCTTCGGAACCCCAGGAGGAGCTCTTTCGGTTACTTCATGCACGACCCCTCGGCGTGGGGAGGTGTATTGATTGGGCCGCCCTAGAGCAGGTCCAGCTAGCCGACGCGGTTCAAGCCCTTTTATCTAACGTCTCGTGGGGACACTTCTTTGATATCATCGAGCCTACATACCTAGAGCTCACTTTGGAGTTCTATTCTACTTTCCACCTCCAGACGGTCATGACGAACTTTGACGACTCTGGCATAATCCAATTCCGTCTCGGAGGCCTCGTACGTGAGCTGAGTGTCCCACAGTTCGGAGCCGTTTTGGGACTTTGCACTGAGGAATTCATGGAGGATGACGACTTCGAGGATCTCCATCGCCATATCCACCGCTCCCTTTCGTCATGTTGGAAGGATTTGGTCCCTATCTCAGCGACATATGACCCTAGTCGCTCTAAGGCCTCCGCTCTCGCCCCATCATTACGGTACTTACACGCCATCCTGGCTCATACTCTGACAGGGAGGCGAGAGAGCACCGGCGTCGTCAACACCCACGATGCCTATTTCTTGTGGTGCATGGCAAACGGGCACATTTTTGACTTAGCCTTCTTCATCGCCCGTGCCATGTAGCATCAGACGGAGCGGCATAGGAGAGGAGTCATCTCCATGGGTCCTTACATCACGCGCCTGGCTCGATATTTTGGGCTCCTCAACACTACCGCTCAGTTCTCCTCACTCACACTTATAGGACAAATGTCCCCACAGGGCATCCAGACGATGCTTCACATGAGGATGATTGAGCGCCGCAGTGGGTTCGATCCTCTCCAGTACCGGCTCTCGCAACCCACCGAGCAGGACGACCCAGAGGACATTACTGATGATGTCCCCCCACAGCACGAGGAGCCATCGTCTACACCACCACCGCCACGCCAAACAGCTCATGCGCGGCCTTCACCGATCGACATTTACGAGCGCCTCACTAGGTTCGAGCGAAGTTATGCGCGAGCAATTTAATGACAACGCTCGACGATTCGACGGCATCGAGGTGACACTGCAACAGATTTGTCAGCACTTTCACATATCGCCACCACCTCCACCTCGCGACGCATCCAACGATGAGGACCTTTGAGTCCAATTATTTTATTTTCTATTTTTATTTTCCTTTTATTTTTATTTCTAGGCCATCTCCCTTTATATTTTGTATTATAATTCCAAAAGACTTATCTTTTATATTTTGAACTTTATTATAGTTTTTATAATTATTCCTAATCGAGTAATCCCGTAACCTTCTTCCACAGTTGTGTTTATGTTCTTAATAGTTGCTCAGAATTATGCACTTCACTTTGCTATATCTACAATTCCGCGTCAACTACTCCATGGATTTTATCCAAAATTCAGGAAGTTTCACTTCTCTTCCTCTCTTATGATATTCTTATTATATTGTCATTATATATCTTTGTACATTGAGGACAATGTACATCTTAAGTGTGGGGAGGCTATTTAATTGATTATCAGAAAATCCCTGAATTATGTCTTGTTTTTAAGTAATTTGCTCATATTACTATTAGAATGAAACTTCGATTGATTTATGATTTTCATTGATATGTTTCGGATTAAGTCAAAGGTAATTGTACGTTGATGGTTTAAACTTTAAGATATTAGAGGATCAAGCATGATAAGTCTATTTTCAGAATAAAATTAAAATTTTTAGGTTGTTTTCCTAAATTTAAATATTACCTTGAAGTTTGAAATTTGCAAGGTTGACATCAAAAACCATAATTTTTGTGAGATTTTGAGCCTTTTAGAGCATATTCTTTTCTTGCTCACTTTATTAATTATGAGTGTGTCAACATTGATTTGTTATTCTAGAACTTGCTTCAATCATACATGTCGAGACCATACCTTTGACTTGATATACTGAGATGATAAAGGCACCTAGGTCTTAACCCACTTATTCCACTAAAAAGCCTACCCGTTTAATTAACCCCTAGTGAACCCCTTTGAAGCCTAATCAACCATTTCTTGATTTACCACTAATATTAAACCAAAACCCATTTTGTATTTGTTATCACCATTTCTCTTGACTACCCTTATATCGAGATTTGATTTGATCAGTTGCTTAACTATTTTCTTTATTTCACTTGTTAAATTCTATCTTATTATTGTAAATACTTATTCTTAAAAAAAATATTCATTATTAGTTCTTTGTTATTTGAGCTTAAGCAGTTAATGGTACGTTTTGAAAAGAAGCTCGTGTTATTAGTGATAAGTTTTCAATTGATGTAATTATCAGTATTAGTCCAATTTTTCTAGTTAGGTAATTTATCAATTCAATCTCGATACTAACCCTCTAATTCAGCCTTTATCCACACCTTTAACCCAAGCCCCATTACAACCCTTTAAAAGGCCTTTTGATTTGTGTATCATCTCATTTTATAGTGGTGGAGATTTGATTTTCATGCAAGCCTATGGGATTAACTTTTCATGTTTGACTTTTGAGTGCTTAATTTGAACCTTAAACACTTTGAGTGATTTGAGTGAATCTTTAGTGAGGATGTCAATACTTGTCGGTTTTGAATCAGAGGTAATTATTTAGGTAAGGGGAAACACCTATGTTTTCATGCTATAAAAATTTATGACTTAGATTATTTGAATCTCTAGGACTCTTCTAGTTAAATTATCAATGTATGAATTATCTATGAATTATGATGAGACATTATGAATGAGAATTATGAATTCAGGAAGTTAATTTTAAACGTGAGTTGAGGATTTTGCTTGAGGACAAGCAAAGGCTTAAGTGTGGGGATATTTGATAAACCATAATTTATACATATTTTAACCCCATTCTTAGCTTATTTTTGGATGAGTTTTCATTAGATTTGATGAATTTGATGCTCCTAATCCTTTAATTTCATGTTTTATCTTCAGGAGAGCTTAAGAGCTGAAAAGAACGAGAAAGGGCCAAAAAGGGACAAAATGGGCCTATCTTAGAATCCAACACGGCCTGGACCATTGGACACGGCCGTGTGCTACGAGCAGGATCGACCATGGTAAGGACTATCGTCCACGAGCAGACCCCACGGCCGTGTGTGGTGAGCAGGAGCGAGCACGACCTAAGGCTATCGAGCACGGGCATGTCACACGGGCGTGTCCCTGCCGTATCAAAGATCAATTCTATCCGAAAAAGGTTACTTGTGGACGAAGAAAGGCGTTCCAAAGCCTATATAAAAACCCTAGGGGGTGACCTAAAAAGGACGCTGAATAGAACACAGGGAATACTCGAAGACAGTTGTCGGAAGCAGCTCGGAGGAAGGATCTCCATCAAGACTGAGGATCTCCCATCAAATTCTTTAGAAGTTTTTGGGTTTTCTTATGTTTTGTAGTTTTCCTTATTTTGAGATGTTCCCTTCTATTAGTATGAACTAAACTCCCTAAATACCTAGGGAGGATGAAACCTGAGACGGATCTTATTATTATTTGATTTATAAAATAAATATTTGTTCTTATTCTTAATTGTGAGTTCTTATTCTTGTTTTGATAATTCAGGTTATTGATTTAAGTCGAATGTACTTATTCAGTGGAGCAAAAATCCCTATTTAAGAGTAGATCAACACAATTAAGTGGAGTTGATTGCAACCCTAGACATAGGGCGATGAAAATCTGTCGGATTAGAGTCAAATCTAATAAAGGAATCTATAGATCGAGTTAATACGACAATAGGGGTTTTAATTAGAGAGAGATTTCAATTAATCAACCTAGAGTCAGTTGTTTTTAGTCTCGAGAGAGATATTAACATAAATCAGGGATTTCTACGGATTAAGACAAGTGAATAAATCATATGAATCAAAAGTAATAAGTGAAGACTAGGTGGATTCTTCCTTAAGTATTGCCTATCACATAAGTTGTCTAAAAGTATTTTCCCAATTCTTTCCTTGCCGTGTTTTTAGTTAAGTTTTAGTTTAAAAGAATTCACTCCAATTTTTAGGCTAGATAATAAGAAGATAGTAATTACTAGTACTCTTGGTCCTTGTGGATACGATATTACCGGTCTTACCATAACTATACTATTAAATGATAGGTGCGCTTGCCTTTATTGTGGTCATGTTAGTTTTAGACACATCAGTTATGAAAGGGGTTCTTTTTCCTCTTCTTTAAGTGGAATTTACAGATACCTTCCTTAAATCTGGATGTATCTCTTTATCGATAATCTAGAAGCTAAGGTTATGTCATGATCAGTGGCTGATAAACCGTAATATATACATATTTTAATCCAACATTTAGCATACTTTTGAATGATTTAATCCCTTGAATTGTAGAATTTGATGCTCCTAATCCTTTAATTTTATGTTTTATACTTAGGAGAGCATCGGAGGATGAAAAGAACGAGAAATGAGCCAAAAATGGAGAAAATGGGCCAAAGTGAGAAATTCACACGGCCTGGAGCTCACCACACGGCCGTGCCACCTTAGCAGGCCCGAACACGGCCTGGGCTCGATTCACACGGGCGTGTCCCTGCCGTGGCCAAGATGAGTTTCATTCGGATTAGGATACTTGTGGGCCAAGTAAGGCATCCCGAAAGCCTATATAAACACCCTAGAGGGTAACCTAAAGGAGGAGTTCGACAGAAGCCTTCTGTCAAGGCTTTTAATGAAGGGGGGGCGAAGCTAGAGAGGGCTGAACACAGGGAATTACTCCAAGACAGCCAGTTGATCCATCTCAGAAGCCGGAATCACGCTCAAGACGGAAGATCTTCCCTTTAATTTTTTTCAGGGGGTTTTAGGGTTTTTCTTATGTTTTGTTATTTACTTTCTTCTGAGATGTATTCTTTATTAATCATGAACTAAACCCCTCAAATACCTGAAGGGGATGAAACTTAAGACGGATCTTGTTATTGTTTTCTGAACTATATGATAAATACTTGATTTGTTCTTAATTATGTCTTCTTAATTCTTGTTTTAATATTTCATAATATTGATTCAAGTATTGATGTGCTTAGGCAGTGGAGCAAAAGTCCCTGTTTAAGAGTAGATCTAGCATAGTTAAGCGGAGTTGATCGCAACCCTAGAGATAGGATGACGAAAATCTGCCGGATTAGGGTCAAACCTAATATGAGAGTCCATAGATCAAGTTAATGCAACACTAGGGGTTTTAATTAGAAAGAGATTTCAATTAATCAACCTAGGGTTAGACGTTAGTAGCCTCGAAAGAGGTATTAATATAAATTAGGGAATCTTACGGATCAAGTCAAGTGAATAAATTGTCTGGTTCAGAGTTAAATAACAAGTGAGGTCTAGGTGGATTCTTTCTCGGGTATTGTCTTAATCAACTGGTTTTCCCAAAAGTATTTTCCCAATTCACTCTCCGTGTCTTAGCATCATTAGTTTAGTAATTAGTTAATTAAACATCGATTCTCTTAATACTTAGGCTAGATAATAAAAAGATAGTAACTACTAGTACTCTTGGTCCTTGAGGATACGATATTTCCGGTCTTGCCATAGCTATACTACTGAACGATAGGTGTGCTTGCCTTATTCGTTGTCATAGTTAGTTTGGACACGATCAGTGGCTATTCTATTCTTAGGTAAGTATTGCTATTCTGCATGTTAAATTCTAAAAGAGTAAGTCTGTAATAGCTGCATGAATGGTAAGATGTAAGTATAAGGCTTTACATGGGAGTTGTTAGTGTTCGAACCGATAGTAAATTGTATACAAATGAGTCTTAATGATGTCTTATGTTCTGAAAGTAGTGTTTATTGTTGGTTCGAGATGGATATTCAGATCTGGAGTTCTGAACTACCATTAGCGAGAATCAAGTGAGTTCTTGCTGATTCCTGCATGTATACTGTTCATATTGAGAGATACCTGTAGGAAATTGATTGAACTGTGAACCAAAAACTATGGAAAGTATAGTATGTATCTCGGCAATGAATATGATAATTTCAAGTATGTAATGATTGGCGTACGAGTATTGAAACATTGAAGTTTGGCTGAAAATGTATATGTCTTAAATGCATGCTATGAGATGTGTGTCTTGATTGGGTGTATGTTAGTGAAGGAAAATGTTGAATTTAGATTGTGTTAATGCATGAAGAGTCTGTTAAGAGAGTATGTATCTGTTCACCGCGGTGGTGTCTGATGGAGTCCATCGGGACTGAAAATATGAACTCTAATGTGAACTTTGAAGGAAAAGTCCATGGCCATGGCACCCTTTAAAATGATCTATTGAATGGTGATTTCCCAATAGGGTTCTCTGTATGTCCCAGGACGATGATGGGAAAACCTCACGTAATGTAAGCTTAGGCGAATCCATATCGTAAGCATGACAACTAATATTAGCCTTTGTGGCAAACTCTGAAAGAATAGCCTTTGTGGCGAACTCTGGAAGAATAACCTTTGTGGTGTACTCTATATGATTGCCTTTGTGGCGTGTTCTGTTAGGCCTATGTGGCATGAATTGTCAGAAATATCTGGTAAGCTATAGATTTGAATGTGGCGTGTCTGTCTTTATGATATGATATGAGTAAATTCTAGTAGTTATGTAATAAGTATATCCAAGATAAGATATTGATATGCTCTAGAATAATAGTTGAATAAGGTTGTAAGCGTTTCTTGAAAAAGAAATGTGTATCTATATGTTGAGAAGGGTATCTGTCACAATGAAATGTAAATATGGAAAGTAAGTGGTATTGCATCTTCTTCTAAAATTATTCTGAATCTAAGTTAATGCTATTTTGAATTATGAGATTCTGGTATAGCATATTATGTTCATTTGGATGGTAGATGCAGTGAAATATCAGTATGGATATGTGTACAGAACTGGATCAGAGTATGTTTGAGTGTGAATTAATGGTATGAAATTCTGCATAAGTATTTTCCATATATATATATATGTATTCGTTCAAGGTAATGTCAGTGAGAAATTGTTTGAAAAAAGAGTATGAGTTAAGGTATGGATTGTTGGAAGTGGTTTCTAAAGGTTTGTTATGTTAAGTAAGTATTATGGGATAAGAGGTCTGTGAAATGATTGGAAGGATTCCTCTGTTAACAAGATATAGAAGATTAGGTATGATAGATGCATGATAATTGGCGTATAAAGGAATGCTAACACTATATTGGTATCAGCTGAAGTAAATGAGGTAGGATATAGTTGGCTCATAGAAATTTATACAAGATTGCAAAGTACCTATAAAGGTATGGTCATAGTGAGTTCACTAAGTACTCTTGTACTTACAAGGTTTGTTATTGCTTTTCAAGTTTGTTGAGAAGAGGCTTCGCCTAGAAAGGCAGTGCCAAGAATACGCCAAGCTGGTGGCGGAGTGAGCTATTATGCATACAGTGGATTTGTGGCGCAGTCTTGAATACGCCTTTTTGAGTCTGTCTTAAAATAAAATTCTAACTTGTAAACATCTGTATCAAATCTGATGTAATAAGTTATTTATCATATATTTTATTTTAAATTTTCAAATATTAAGTTTTTATTTTGGAACTTTAAATAACAGGTTTTAAATACATAAGATATTGCAAACTGTTTTTGTTAAATTTTTTGTATCGTTTAGTAACACCCGAGATCCAGACATTTCAGGGTTATTTTCGTTCACGCAATCAAACTTATACAAAGACCTAGGATATGTTGAAGACCTAATTTGGGCTGCTAACACCTCTATATATAAGACATTAGGGGTTGATTGGTTTATCAATTTAATTTATTCTTCTAAATCTATTTTATGATATATCCTAATATAGAAATTAACTATTACTACTTAGAATTAGTATTATAAATAATACTTTTGTTATTTATTCCATCCTCCTTTGGATACGATCCTCGGAATACTTCCAAGTATTTCGTTGTACAATCTATATTACAATTTGACCCGTGCACTTGCGGACATCGCCATTCTTAACTCTTATATTTTAAGGTGTATTATTTAACTATAAACGATAACTCGTTTATAGGCGGTCAATCTGCCACGCTTTTTGGACATCGTGGAAGAAATCTTACACCACGAACCAATCGAGGATCTGCCCCATCAAAGGAACATTCAAATGGAGATTGAGAACTTAGAAGTTGAGTTTGTGATCCAAACATTGATGATCCCTCGGAAGGTGCAATGGAGTGGATTGTATTTTGGTGAGAAATGGCTCGAAATGTACATATCGAAACGGCTTAAGTCAAGGCGGGATCGACATGTTCATTTGTTGAAAGAGGTCCTTATCAACCCGAGGATGAACGAGCGAAGGGTCAAAGTCTCTAGGACGTCGTGGAAGTTCCACTTCGGGGGCATGACGTATCGCCGAATAGCTATTTTTATTGCTTTTGTGCAAAATTCAAACTTGTTTTGTAAATAATTAAACTAATTGTGCTAATGCTCTATTTACTTTTGTTAGTTTAGTTTTTAAATTCATTGCATGTTTAGATTTAGGACTTTATAGGTCTAATTTTTGTGTAGTTAGGAGTTTGGCTGAAAAACTAAGAACTTTGGGTATTTTATAGTGGTATCGCGATATCAGTCCCTGGTATTGCAATACCCTAAATAGTTACAAAATGAGGCACCAAAACACTCGGGATATCACTATACCCAATCCAGGTCTTGCGATACTCCGATTGGGTCCTACAAAATACCCGTTTTAGGTATCATGACCCATGTGTTTTATCCTTTTTTAACCCTAAGTGCTCCCTAAAACCTCAAATCTCTTTTATTTTCAAGCCCTAAACTCCCTACTTGGTTTGGATTTTTTTTGTTTTTTTATTTATTTGCATATGTTTTCTTTGTGTGTTCTCTGTTTTTCTATGTAGGTCGCTCCATTCGAAGACTACACTACAACTTCAAGCGATAATGCGAAGGTGGACGACCCGACCATAACACGATGAGCAATCTTGCTATTTGATCTGCTGCAATCTATTTTAGCAAATTAAACCATTTTTCGTACTTGAAGAGCTCGTATAAGAGCAATTTAGTCATGTTTTTACTGAGCTTTTAATTTTAGTTCATAAATAATGAAAGGAGTGATTTGAGCCATTTATATGTCGTTAGGAACCAAAATAGGCTTAAAGGACGGCTAACGTATTCGATGAGTGTGCAGGACATTATTCAGAGGCATATGAACACGAGAATGGCCGTGACGTTGCAACACGAAGTGTCGATGTTGCAACATAGTGAGCAGAAGACTCAAAAGGAGAAAACTACCTTCAGAGTTGTGATTTAGACAGAGTGTGTCGCGACACAGCTCTACAATCCAGCCTGAGCTTGTAAACTGTCATCAGTGTCGTGACACATGCAAGAAGGTGTCGCGACACCGACGTGATGAGGTGAAATAATGAGTCAAGGGCGTTTTGGTACGTACAACAAACTTTAAAGCAAAAATGTTAGCTGAATAAGGTCGATGGACGACGGGCAACCCTAAGCCTATAAATAGACAGCTCTAAACACTTTATAAACAATTTTTATTCAAGTTTTAGTTTACGACTTCATTTACCTTTACTTTTCAGTTCTCTTTAGTTTATTTTGTACGTAGGTTTATTTTCAATTGTAATTCTATTTTAGTTTTTGTTTTCTTTCGTTGTGGAACTCGATTTGTGGATTCATCAACTCTTCGTGGATTGTTGTCTGCACAATTATCAATATATATCAGGATTTTTCTTAAACTCTATTCTTAATCTATTATTTATGTTCATATTTTCAATTAAGTTTATGATGTCTATTAGATCTACGAGGAACTAATCCTTTTTTGGGAGATTAGTAGGTGGATGTGGGAGTATTTAACTTCTATGTAGGGTTTCTTAACTGATAAATTGGTTGGAATAGGAAGAACTTAAAATCCTAGGCCTGGCAATCCTAGGAAGTCATCTAGGTGGGAATGAACCCAAAATTGGTATTGCCTATCTGTGAACACCTTACCCCAATCTGGTCTAAACTGTGAGGTCGAGAGATAAGTAGTTCTTGTCGACTCATTAGTTTAGTGGAAGATCAAGGGATCCTGCTAGGTTAATGAATATTTGATTAAATAGAACTCGAAATAGGAGTTAGTTATGACCATCGAAGCGAGTTAATCTTATATCCTTAGAATTGATAAAATCTACTATTTGTTATCCCTTATTTATTTTTATACCTTTAATTATTTTTATAAAATATGATTTTCCATCACCTTAGGATTCATCGTAATATAGTTTAATTAAATTACTAATTAGATCTATTAACGTAGATATTAGAATTAGTTTAGTTTTGCCTCCCTTGGGTACAATCCTCGGAGTACTCCAATACTTCATTATATAAATCTATATTACAGCCTGATTCGTATACTTGCGAAAATCGCCTAACGATTGTATTTGGTTACAGGATTTACACTCTAAACGTTAGTATGTCCGGAGACAGTCAAGTTGTTAGCGCCGTTGCCGAGGAGGCAACGCCACTAGATTAGTTTTAATTTTTGTGTTTAATAGGATAATTAGGAAAATTTTAAATTATAGATACAATTTTAATTTTTAGTTGTTTTTATTTTTCTTTACTAACATTTTAGCTTTTTCTTTGTGGTTTCAATGCATGACTTGAAGTAGGAGCACACCCATAGAGCCACCCACTGATCTAGAAAGAATTATTCACATAAATCGTCGATAGTAACAACAACAAATGCAGAATAACCCACCTACTGCTGTCAATCCACCACATGAAAACCCGCTCTTCAACAAATCCGTAAACAAATAACAATTACAACAACCTAAAAATATTGCAAAAAGTAATAGTTTAAGCAACCAATTTCATATTTATTTAATGCAACTTCAGCATCGACAGTTTCTAGCGACTAATAAAATATTACATAAATATCAAATAAGATATTTACTAAATTATAAGTTTAATATCAGATAAATAATCACCATTGAAAGATATTTAACATTAACCATATAAATTTCATCAACAATTTGCCAGTCAACATCCTCCCACTCACCATCCGCCTCAAAAGCCCCTTGACCAACACCCTTACCATCCCCCTCACAGTCCCCCTTGTTGGACCCTTCTATAGCTCCCAAAAGAACCCCCTCACCAGCTCCAAAATCATCATTCTTATAAACATGTGATGCATTATTCTCTTGTTTTACAAGTGGCTCACTATTTATTTCATGCTCTACATATAAGTCAATAACAAAATGCTTGTACCAATAAATCAACATATCTATGATGCTGCTATCATCCCATACTACCTTAAGCCCACCATCCAAACTCCCACTCTTAGGCACATAAAAGTAAATAATTTTCACAATATGGAATTGCAGATCTTTTTGTACTATATCATATAACTCAAAGTAAGATATGGTATCAGGATCCTCTTTTATTTTAAGCTTATTCCCAACCACGTACCTAAGATATGAGTTACACACAAAATGCCCACCCGCATGCAAGTTGATGTAATATTCATCATCACACATCTGCATTTAATTAGAAAATATAATTTAAAAATTTTCTACTACACACATCCGCATATAAATTAAATAACAATTGATGCTATATGATAATGTAATAAATAATAATTCAAAAAAAAAAAACACCAACCAATAATAATTATTAATTCAAGAACAAATACAAGTAACAAATAATAATTTCAAAAATATGTTGTTGTCGACATTCAAAATAAATTCACATTATAATTAAAAAAATACACAAAATAAATTCATTATAGTAAATTGTCACCCACATGTTAAATATATACACAACAAAATCACACATTGTCACACATGCTAAACAAATACATAAACTAGATTATTTTACTTATTGCTTACTAGAATATTAAGTTATTGAAGAGTTTAATTCAGGTTAATTTAACTTAGGTGTCTTTGACTTTTAAAAACTAAAAACGGTGTATTTAAATTTCCAACCAACCCATGAAGTAATATGTTCTATAAACATATTTGAATTTAATTATAGTTTTTTATTATTATTTCTATACGAGCAAGCAAATAACCTATCTAAGACCAAGAAACTAAACAAGTGTTGCTTCAGCTTTTAATGAGTTTACCAGTAAGACATCCATGCTGCCCTGGAGCACAGCTTTTTTGCTCGCTTCCAAAGCAGCCTACAAGGGGAGCTCCTCTGCTGCCTCTTTTGAACTAACATTTACTCTCAGAAAGGCATCTGCAAATTATACATAATGAACTCAGACTTCTAAGGTGATCTTCATTAGATGGATCTACATCAATCAAAACAAATCAAGTGTACTCAAATTTTCAAAATTTTAAAAGTTCATGTAGGATCTAGAAATTTGTATGCTTTAACATTTAGTGCACCTCTCATTTTTCATAAATAACTCCTTAACGAACAAGCATTTGAAAGTAATAATGAGGCAGCTATGGATATCAATTCTAGAATAGCAATAGTTGAGCGGCAGGTCATAGACATGACTTTTGCTTTGAGCTAGCTTTAGGTTAATTATATTTTTAGTTCAAGTGAACTGGGATCTTTAAAAAGTGAGAAAAGATTAATAAGATTTCTTTGGACCTCCATCAGGAAACAAGAAAAAGCAATGACACGCCCATGAGACCATCATTAGTAAATTTAAACCATATTGTTATCTTCTGAGTGATTTGAAACTCCAAAAGTGTAGAAATATTTTGAAGAGCAGCAATCGCAGAAAGAAACCTGATGTGCCCCGTAGAAGGTAATTAAACGTCCTGGCAACATACTGTTTAAGAGCAACTTGGGCAGTGGAAACCACAAAAGAGTATCATTCAACAGAGCATTGTCCTCAATATGAAAATAAACTATATTTACTCAGATTAGAGGAAGAAATGAAATATAGACTAAAAATATAATGGGTCAAATGAGATTCAAGAAAGACCTCCAGAGAAAAACCGGGTAGAACAGCCTCATTTAACACTTCATCCATTAGAAGCACATCTATCCAAATAATCCCTGCAAAGGATTTGGCAATCAATAAGAAAAAGGTTAAATAAGTTTTAAGTTTCAAAATACAAAGAAAAGAAATATAATAAATGAAAGCATTGTTTTTATGATTCCAACAAAACTCAGAAACAAACAAATTCAAACTCACACCATCATTAATAAAACAATATGGTACCAAGGATCAATTTTCTTATGAACACAAAGAAGCCTCAGTTCTAGTTGAGACACAGGCTCAACAAGCAGTAACATCAAGAGCACTCTCTTGTCTCCATCAAGTACAAAATGCTAAAGACATCTTCAAATATCGAGATAAGAAATTATTTGACTTGCAGACACTTGTAAAATGTGCATTTGTAAACAATGATATAATTGTTAATTAATTATGTTTAATATTCGGATAGCCATTGCGTAATCATGAACAAAAACAGGTCAGGAAAAGCAAATGCACCCTACTTACGAAGAACACCCAGGAGATTGCCACAAGAAATTCGACCCTTTACATACTGCTCAGTAGTTTCAAAAGTGCCTAAAGAAAATGAACCATGTGAGTAAAATGTTTTCATGCTTTGTATTTTGAGAAACAATAGAGTTACAACTTGTCATGGGAAATCGAATGAAGCTGCTTACTTGACAACCAAGTCTTGAGCAAGACCAATTAGTTGGCCCTCTGAGTCAGGAAATATTACTAGATAAGCAAGGATAGCCTCTGCAAACCCACAAACAGAACCCTAATTATAGATAATTGAAAACAAGAGATTCTTCATTAATCTATCTAGATGGCAGTTTTCCTCCCTCCCCACACCCCAAGCCTCCTTTTCATTTGAGGAGAAGCTGGGGAAGGCCAATCCAACAAGCCATATATAAAGAAATTAACAAAATGCTAGTTTATGCTCATTTACCTCATGAGCTGCAATAGGAATTGAGTCTGAAACTTTTCCCTGTTTAGGATCATTAGACTCCACAGAAACATTCTCAATTTCATCTGGTTTAAGCTAAAGGTCTCCAAGAGATTGTTCTAACTTTTCAAGCAGTTTTGCCTTTAAGCTATCCACCTTCCCAAATACACATAATCTGGATCATGCATAAGATTATACTTCAAATGAATATATGAAGCAATATCAAAATCCTGTTTAGAAACTAACTGTAACAGCCCGTTTTTAGTAAAATTGGAACAGTGGTTTTGGGACCACAAATTCGAAGTCGAAAATTTTTTTATTTTAATATTATTTTATGGTCTACAGTATGATAGAAATATCGCATGAAAATATCATTAAGAAATTTTACCGTTTACATGCCTAACTTGATAAAAAGGACCAAATTGCATAAAGTGCAAAAGTTGAATTCTAGTAGCTAAACGTATCAAATAGCTAAGGAATTTAAAATTTGAGGTCCTTATATGGCAAATAAACCATTTAGAGGAGTTAGTAGATAAGAATGATTATTCATCATTGGGATTTAGTAAATTATTAAGGTTAATTTTGAAAAGTAAATGATAAAATGATGATAAATAAATAAAATAAAACAAATTATCACCATTTTCGTCATCTTTCCTAAAATAAAACATGAAAACCCTAGCCATGGAAGCTTGAAAATAGACAAGCTTATTTTGCTTAAATAGGTGAGTATTCTTGTCTCATTTTTAATGATTTTTATGTTTCCGAGATCGTAATAGCTTAATCTAGCTATCTCGGGGATTAATATGTAAAAATATTAAAGTATTAGGGTTTTTCCATGAATGAGTATAGTTGAATTTTGAAGTTTTATGGTAGAAAATGAAAGGTTGTTATTAGATAAACAACTTTTGTAAAGAGAATTTTGATGAAATTATGATTTAGGGACTAAATTGAAAAGATGAAATATTTATGGAAAAAATCTAAATTTTATGAAAAATATGGGCTTCTATTGATATGTATGAAAATCAGTGAGGCTTGAAATAAAGATTAAATTGTATGAATTTCATTTTTCAAGCCTAGGGACTAAATTGTAATTAATTAAAAGTAAAGATGTGCATTGGATTGAATTGAATATGAATTGTATTAAATTGAGTTAAATTCATTCGTATAGATCTGGATAGACCTAGTACGGAATTGGATCGAGGAAAAGAAAAAGTATCGGATTAGTAAATTACAAATCTACGTATACTTGTTGAGGCAAGTTCGTGTAACTAAATTGTATATTTGTATGATTTGAATTGAATATTGTTGTGTGTGTGATTTGTATAAAATGACATGTATATTATTGATCACATATCCGACAAGTACAGAATCCCGTTTGAACCTTAAAAATCCGATGGATACAAATGACATGTCATTAGGGTTCCCGAATTGGTTATAGTCCTGCATGTGTTACGGACACACCACAGCTCTTATGAGCATCCCGATATTTGGCTCTCACGAGCTTACCGATTAATGGCTCTCTTGAGCTTCCCGATAATTGGCTCGCATGAGCTTCCCGATTTATGGCTCTTATGAGCTTCCCGATATACAACTCGATTGAGCTTACCGTTACATGGCTCGAAAGAGCTTCCTAGTTACATGCTCATATGGGTATACTTGTATATGAATTGACGGATTACAGATTTGTACACCTTGTGTGTACTACCCGTGTATCCAACGATACTCTAAATGGTTCAACGAGCTAGGTTCTGATATGAGACATTATGAGTTTGAACGAACTATTACCGATATATACTTAGAAGTACATGGAAATGATATTACATGATATATTGAAACATGAGAGGGATGATACATGTATGTGAAACTTGCCTAGTCTTTATGTACATCTATGTTTATTGGTTATTGAAAGTGTTACATGGCTAACATGTTGAGGATATGTGTTTAGGCATTTGGCCAAAATAATTTGAATAAGTTTTGTATGCTTACCTTAAATGCAATTGAATGGTAAGTTAATTTCCATGTTATACGAACTTACTAAGCTTAAATGCTTACTCTATTTTATTTCTCATGTTTTATAGTAAATCGGAAGCACATTTTGGTTAGAATCTGGTCAGAGCAGATTCACACTATCAGCGGCCCATTTCGGTATAAATAGTAAATTAATTTTGGTTGTAATGGCATGTACAAGTTAATTTAGCCAATGTTGGCATATATACATTTTGTTGAGATTAGTCATTTGTATGGCTTGTATTTGGTATAAATTTACATATATGAGTATTTGGTCAATTTGGTAAGTATGGATTCTTAGATATATATGGTGTTATGTCATGTATAAAATTTGGTTTTGGCTTGGTTGATTGCCTTGATATAGATTGTTGATGTCCAAAAATGTTTGGTTAGATTGTTGGCATATTGGGTGAGAAATGTGGCTTGGAAATGACCTATTTTTGTCCACACGGGTAGAGACACGGGCGTGTGTCTTAGCCATGTGTCCCCTGTATCTTTTAATTTGCAAAACAGAATGCTCACACGGCCTAGCACACGGGCGTGTGGCTTGGCCGTGTGACCCAAGTTAGAGAGCTTGTAACAGCCTATTTTTAGTCAAATCAGAACAGTGGTTTCGGGACTACAAATCTGAAGTCGAAATATTTATTTTATTAATATTTTAACATCTACAACATGATAATATGTTTGTGTGAAAATTTTGTTAAGAAATTTTATCATTTGAATGCTCAATTCGATAAAAATGACTAAATCGCATAAGATGCAAAATTAGGGTTCTATAAGTTAAAGGTGTTAAATAGCTAAGGAATCTTAAATTAGAGGTCCTTATGTTGTAAATAGACCATTTGAATTATAAGTGGACATAGATGGACATCATTTGGATGATATTAATGGTTTTTCATTAAGGTTAAAATAGTAATTAACATAATAAACTTAAAATAAATAAAACAAAAAGCAAAGTTAGTGTCCATCTTCTTCTTTGCCGTGAATTAAAGAGAAGAAAGGCAAAATTTTAGGGTTCTCCATTCGGCTAAGACAAATTCATGCAATTAGGTATGTGTTTTGTCTCGTTTTTAATGATTTCTATGTTTTTGAGATCGTTGCAATTAGGTCTAGCTAGCCCAGGGACTACTTTGAAATTTTTTTAAAGATTTTGAATGTTTCCATTGATGAATACATGAGTATTTTGATGTTTGATGCTAGATTTTGAATGTTTGATGATAGTTATACAAGTTTTGTTAAGTGATTTTTAGTGAAAATTCAAATTAGGGGTTAAATTGTGAAATGTGGAAACTTTGTGGTTAAAATGTGAAATAAATGAAAAATATGGGCTGCTAGGGGCATAATAGTAATTCGTCTAGGCTTGGGTTGTGATGAAATTGAATGAATTTTGTTTTACGAGCCTAGGGACTAAATTGTAAAAGTGGTGAAACATTAGGGGCAAATGTGTAAATGTGATTAAATGTGTGTTTTGGATTAAATTGAATAGAGAGATTATTAAATAAGTTAATTTTGAATATATTTAGATCAAGAAAAGTGAAATTCGGATCTAGATCGGGGGAAAACTAAAGTTATCGACTAATCGACCTATTTCATCGTTTTCACATTCGAGGTAAGTTCGTATACGATAAATTTCATTATAAATGTATTTTTAAATGCTTTGATATTGCTTAAACTGTAAATATGAGACTTCAAACAAATTCGTCAATGACTCGATGGTAATTCGGCATACGGAATCCCGGTTGAACCTTATGAATAGATTAGGATGCTAGTGACATGTCATTAGGGAACATTGATTTGGCTTCGGGCCATGATATTAGCACTTCGGGTGCGAGTTACATTGATTTGGCTTCGGGTCATGATATTAGCACTTCGGGTGCGAGTTATATTGATTTGGCTTTTGGCCATGATATTAGCACTTCAGGTGCGTGTTACATTGATTTGGCTTCGGGCCATGATATTAGCACTTCGGGTGCGTGTTACATTGATTTGGCTTCGGGCCATGATATTAGCACTTCGGGTGCGTGTTACATTGATTTGGCTTCAGGCCATGATATTGGCACTTAGCGTGCGAGACTCCTGAGTATCCGACTTCTATTCCGAATGGTTAAACGAGTAAATGAATGATGTGGTTAAGAATGAGATTGGTATGAGATGGTACAGGTATGTGCATAATCCATATTAGCTTTGAATCGAATAAATGGTGAAGAAAATATATAGTTTTGTAAATGAGTTATTGAAAAGTTTGTTAGTTGATGTGAATTCATGTATTTCTAATCAATTGTTGAATTATGTGTTTATGATTATATCGAGTTTATTTCATACGAGCTTACTAAGCTTTATAGCTTACATCGTTTATTTTTTTCTATGTTTTATAGTGAATTCAAAGCTAGCTCGGATTCGGGGATTGTCGGAGATTTCGTCACACTATCTTACTTCGATTTGGTACTTTAAAGCTTACGTTTTGAGTATATGGCATGTATAGGGACTTTGGTCATGTTGTTAAGTTTTGGTAATGATTTTGGCCATTTGAATTGGCTTGTAAGTGTATATGTTTTTGTTTGTATATATAGCCCTGAGTGATGGCTTATTTTGAGTTATTTTGGTATGGTTGAATCATGTATATATATATGTCTATGCTTTGTGAAATGTGTTGAATGATTAAGGTTGGATTCATGATGCTTGTTGATAATAGGTAATTTGAATGTCAATAGTTGATGATTTGTGAATTAGTATGTTTTTGGGATTGAGCATATTGATGCATATTTGTTAATGGTCATTTTGATGAATTGAGAAAATAAAGATTGGTATGAAATTAGATGGCATAATGTGGTATTTATGTTTTGCATTGGTTGGTATTGGAAATAGTATAAATTATGCTTGATTTGGAATTGAATTATATGTCTATTGGTGCTATGTTTTGTGCCATATGAGTTGTGTAGGTGTGCCTAAGTTTGGGTGGCAAATTGGCTTGGTAAATAGCATATTTTTGTCCACACGGGCAGAGACACGGGCGTGTGTCTCAGCCTTGTGCGACACACGGTCATGTTACATGGCCGTGTGTCCCCTGGTGTTGAATTTGAAACCAAGTCAGTATGCTCCACACAGACTCACACACGGGCGTGTGACTTGGCCGTGTGGCATTAGTCAGTATACCCTATAGGTTTGGCACGGCCTAGCATACGGCCTGACAAACAGGCGTGTATGGCCATTTTTAGGGCACACGGGCTGACCACATGGGCGTGTGTGTTTGTCGTGTGACCCAAGTCAGAGAGTTACACGGGGTCGAACACGGGTTGGGACACGGCCATGTGCTCCCATTTCAAATGTCCACACGACTTGTGACACGGGCGTGTCTGTTGTCCGTGTGAGACACACGGGAGGGCCACACGGGCGTGTGTCCCTTGTTTTATGCAAAAAATTTCTAAGTGTTGAAAAATTTTCTGAGTTATCGGTTTAGTCCTGAACCACCCTGAATGCATGTTTAGGGCCTCGTAGGTTCGTATTAGGGATGCAATGATTGGTTTTGAATGAAATGTATATGATTTGATAATTGTATATGAAATGTATGTTTGAATGTGTTATAAGTCCGGTAATGCTCCGTAACCCTATTTTGGCGTTGAATATGGGTGAGGGGTGTTACATTTATTTGTATCAGAGCTACGGTTTAGTCGATTCTAGGACTAACGTAGCGTGTGTGAGAGTCTAGCTATACATGCCATATATAACCTGTGATAATATGATGACTCCTGACAATTTAAATTGTGTTTTCATATAGTAAATGGATCCTGATCGAGCTGTAGCTGATGATATTGAGAGTAATGCACCAGCTCTCGCTCAAGGGACAACGCCTTCTGAATCTAGACCCGTATCGGGTAGTCAGGGAGGAGAGGCTAAGGAAGCCTTCTTCCAAATGATGAACGAGTGGTTCACTCAATATTTCCAGATAAATCTGGCTGCTCAACAACCTTCACCCCCACCTGATCCTCAACCGATTCCTGTAGCCCCTCAAGTTCTGGAATTCCAACGACTAAATAAGCCTCCGGTTGATAAAATCCGTAAGTACGGGGTCAAGGAGTTCAGAGCTACCGTTGATGACGATCCCGAGAGAGCTGAATTTTGGCTTGAAAATACTATTCGAGTATGTGATGAACTTTCATGTACTCCAGCTGAGAGTTTAAAGTGTGCCATTTCATTATTGAGAGATACAGCGTATCAATGGTGGAATACACTAGTATCTGTGGTGTCGAGAGAAAGGATTACCTGGGAATTCCTTCAGACTGAATTCCGGAAGAAATATATAAGTCAGATATTTCTCGATCAAAAGCATAAAGAGTTTCTAGAACTGAAACAGGGCCGAATGACTGTGACTGAATATGAAAGAGAATTCGTGTGGTAGAGCAAGTATGCTCGGGAGTATATTTTTACCGAAGAAATCATATGTAAACGGTTCGTTGACGGGTTGAACGAGGATATTAAACTTTTAGTTAGAATTCTAGAATTAAAAGAATTTGTTGTCATGGTTGATAGAGCTTGCAAAGCCGAGGAGCATAGCAAAGAAAAGAGAAAAGCAGATTCAAAGGCTAGAGACTCGAGAAAAAGACCGGTGAATATGTCATATCAGTCTTCATCAAAGAAATTTAGAGATTCGTTTAATCATTCAAATGCGTCAATCGGGTATTCGAGTCGAGATCGTGAAAAATAATACTTAAGTCCTAAAACTCAAGCTACATCAGTATCGAGTGTTGGCAATGTGAGAAACAATAAACCCGAGTGTCAACAGTGCGGGAGACGACATTTTAGAGAATGTTGGAACAAAAGTAATAAAGCTTGCTTCAGATGTGATTCACCAGATCATTTTATTCGTGATTGTCCTGAGTTAGCTGAGAAAGACCAATTTCAAAATGCAAGACCCGGTAATATAGCCACTAGAGGGAGGCTGCCAAGAAATGCGGGAAATGTGACCAGTAGTAGAGGTACGACGAAAGACTCTGCTTTGAGATCTGAGGCCAGAGCACCTGCTAGAGCTTACGCTATTCGCGCTCACGAAGAAACGTCTTTACCTAATGTTATTACCGGTACATTTTCTCTTTATGACACTAATGCGATTGCACTGATTGATCCTGGATCGACTCATTCGTATATCTTTATGAATTTAGTGTTTAGCAAGAGTTTGCCTGTTGAGTCTACTGAATTTGTGATTAAAGTATCGAACCCCTTAGGCAAGTATGTTCTAGTTGATAAAGTATGCAAGAACTGTCCTTTAATGACTCGGGGTTACTGTTTTCTGGCTGATTTGATGCTTTTGCCTTTTGATGAGTTTGATGTAATTCTGGGAATGGATTGGTTGACTCTGCATGATGCCGTTGTGAATTGTAGACGAAAGATTATTGAATTGAAATGTCAAAATAGTGAAATCCTTCGAATTGAATCAGATGAGTCTAATGAATTGCCTGTTGTGATTTCGTCTATGTCAGCTCAGAGATATGTGAGAAAAGGTTGTGAAGCTTATCTTGCTTATATTCTGGATACAAAAGTGTCTGAATCGAAGATTGAATCAGTACCGATAGTTTGTGAGTTTCCGGATGTGTTTCCAGAAGAATTGTCGGGATTACCACCGATCAGAGAGGTTGAGTTTGCTATTGAATTAGTACCAAGAACTTCACCGATATCGATAGTTTCGTACATAATGGCTCCGAAAAAATTGAAAGAGTTGAAATCTCAGTTGCAAGAGTTAACAGATAGATGTTTTGCACGACCTAGTTTTTCACCCTGGGGTGCGCTAGTATTGTTTGTAAAGAAGAAATACGGGTCAATGAGAATGTATATTGATTATCGACAGCTCAATAAGGTTACGATAAAGAACAAGTATCCATTACCAAGAATAGATGATTTATTCGATCAGTTGAAAGGTGCAACAGTGTTTTCTAAGATTGATTTAAGATCTGGTTATTATCAGTTGAGAGTTAAAGACTCAGATGTGACGAAAACTGCATTCAGAACGAGGTACGAACATTATGAATTCCTTATTATGCCTTTCGGATTGATTAATGCTCCCGCAGTCTTTATGGATCTGATAAATCGGATCTTTAGACCGTATTTAGACAGATTTGTTATTGTGTTCATTGATGACATTCTGATTTATTCACGAGATGAATCTGAGCATGCCGAGCATTTAATGATTGTGTTACAAACTTTGAGAGATAAGCAACTGTTCCCTAAATTCAGTAAATGTGAGTTTTGGCTCAGAGAAGCCGAATTTTTGGGGCACATTATTTCAGCGGAAGGTATAAGAGTTGATCCGAGCAAGATTTCAGCAGTTGTTGACTGGAAACCACCGAGAAATGTATCCGAAGTCATAAGTTCTCTGAGGTTAGCAGGTTATTATCGACATTTTGTTAAAGGATTCTCGATGATTGCTACACCGATGACTAGACTGTTACAGAAAGATGTGAAGTTTGAATGGTCCGAGAAATGTAAACAGAGTTTCGATCAATTGAAAGCCTTGCTAACTGAGGCACCAGTGTTGGTTCAACTTGAGTCAGGTAAAGAATTTATAATTTACAGTGATGCGTTATTGAACGGTTTGGGTGTTGTGTTGATGCAATAGGGAAAAGTTATAGCTTATGCCTCCAGACAGTTGAAACCGCATGAAAAGAATTATCCGACTCACGATTTAGAGTTGGCTGCTATTGTTTTCGCATTGAAAATTTGGCAACATCATTTGTAAGGTGAAAAATGCCACATCTTTACCGATCATAAAAGCTTAAAGTATATTATGACTCAGAAAGATCTGAACTTGCAACAACGGAGATGGCTCGAGCTACTAAAAGACTATAAGTTAGTAATCGATTATCATCCGGGGAAAGCTAATGTAGTTGCAGATGCTTTAAGTAGAAAATCTCTATTTGCTTTGAGAGCGATGAATACAAGATTGACTATGTCCGATGATGGTTCTATTTTAGCGGAGTTGAAAGCTAAACCAGTTTTTCTTCAGCAAATTTGTGAAGCTCAAAAGTGTGATACCGAGTTAAAAGCTAAAAGAATGCAATGTGAGTAGAATAGTGATTCAGACTATAAAATCGGAGCCGATGATTGTTTAATGTTCCAAAATAGAATCTGTGTACCAATGAATTCTGAACTAATTTAGAAAATTTTGCACGAAGCACACAGTGGTTTTTTATCTGTTCATCCGAGAAGTACTTAAATCTACAATGATTTGAAACAGTTATATTGGTGGTCGGGCATGAAACGAGATATTTTAGAATTTGTATCGAAGTGTTTGATTTGTTAGCAAGTGAAAGCCGAGCATCAAGTGCCTTCGAGTTTGCTTCAGCTTGTGATGATACCAGAGTGGAAATGGGCAGAGTTACGATGAATTTCGTATCAGGGTTATCCCTGACTCTGAAAAAGAAAGATGTTGTTTGGGTTATAGTTGATAGATTGACGAAATCAGCGCATTTTATACCAGTACGTACAGACTATTCACTCGATAGATTAGCTGAATTGTACATTGCTGAGATTGTTAAATTGCACAGAATGCTAGTTTTGATTATTTCGGATAGAGATCCTAGGTTTACATCGCGATTTTGGAAGAAATTGCAAGAAGCTCTGGGTACGAGGTTAAATTTTAGTACAGTTTTTCATTCGCAAACTGACAGATAGTCTGAAAGAGTAATTCAAGTTCTCGAAGATATGCTCTGATGTTATGTTTTAGAGTTTGAAGAGGCTACGTGGGAGCCGAGGAAGCTATGAGAAAATAGTACCCTAACCTATTCACTGGTAAGATTTTCAGGGACGAAAATCTCTAAGGGGGGAGAGTTGTAACAGCCCGTTTTTAGTCAAATCAGAATAGTAGTTTTGGGACCACAAATTTGAAGTCAAAATATTTATTTTATTAATATTTTAACGTCTATATCATGATAATATGTTTGTGTGAAAATTTCGTTAAAAAATTTTATCGTTTGAATGCTCAATTCGGTAAAAAGGACTAAATCGCGTAAAATGCAAAATTAGGATTCTATAAGTTAAAGGTGTTAAATAGCTAAGGAATCTTAAATTAGAGGTCCTTATGTTGTAAATAGACCATTTGAATTATAAGTTGACAAAGATGGACATTATTTGGATAATATTAATGGTTTTTCATTAAGGTTAAAATAGTAATTAACATAATAAATTTAAAATAAAAAAGAAAAGAAAAGTTAGTGTCCATATTCTTCTTTTCCGTGAATTGAAGAGAAGAAAGGAAAAATTCATGCAATTAGGTATGTGTTTTGTCCCGTTTTTAATGATTTCTATGTTTTTGAGATCGTTGCAACTAGGTCTAGCTAGCCCATGGACTATTTTGCAAAACTGTTAAAGATTTTGAATGTTTCCATTGATGAATACATGAGTATTTTGATGTTTTATGATAGATTTTGAATGTTTGATGATAGTTATACAAGTTTTGTTAAGTGATTTTTAGTTAAAATGCAAATTAGGGGTTAAATTGTGAAATGTGGAAACTTTGTGGTTAAAATGTGAAATAAATGAAAAATATGGGCTGATAGGGGCATAATAGTAATTCTTCTAGGCTTGGGTTGTGATGAAATTGAATGAATTTTGTTTTACGAGCCTAGGGACTAAATTGTAAAAGTGGTGAAACATTAGGGGCAAATGTGTAAATGTGCTTAATTGTGTGTTTTGGATTAAATTGAATAGAGAGATTATTAAATAAGTTAATTTTGAATATATTTAGATCAAGAAAAGAGAAATTGATAAACCATAATTTATACATATTTTGACCCCATGCTTAGCTTATTTTTGGATGAATTTTCATTAGATTTGATGAATTCGATGCTCCTAATCCTTGAATTTTGTGTTTTACACACAGGAGAGCTTAGGGAGTCGAAAAGAATGAGAAACGGGCCAAAAAGGGATAAAATAGGCCTACCTCGAAAATTAACACGGCCTGGACTACCTTACACAGGCAGACCACACGACCATGTGTGACGAGTAGAAGCGAACACGGTCGGTACTATAGCACACGGGAAGATCACACGACCGTGTGTGGCGAGAAGAATCGAGCACGGCCTAAGCTATCGAACACGAGCATGTTATACGGGCATGTCCCTTCCGAACCTAAGTCTAATTTCATTCGAAAAAAGGCTACCTGTGGGCCAAGAAAGGTGCTCCAAAGCCTATATTTTCTGCCTTCTACTCTGCGTGTCTCTTTAGGTCCTCCCCTAGGGTGTTTATATAGGCTTTAGAGCACCTTTCTTGGCCCACAAGTAGCCTTTTCCGAATGAAATTAGACTTAGGTTCGGCAGGAACACGGGCGTGTCACACGGGCGTGTCCCTGCCAAACCTAAGTCTAATTTCATTAGGAAAAGGCTACTTGTGGGCCAAGAAAGGTGCTCCAAAGCCTATATAAACACCCTAGGGGAGGACCTAAAGAGACGTAGAGTAGAAGGCTGAAAATACTCGAAGACAACCATCGGGAGCAGCTCGGAAGAAGGATCTCAATCAAGACTGAAGATCTCCTATCAATTTCTCTTGAAGTTTTTGGGTTTTCTTATGTTTTGTTGTTTTTCCTATTCTATGATGTTTCCCTCTATCCATATGAACTAAATCCCTTAGATACCTAAGGGGATGAAACCTAAGATAGATTTTATTACTATTTGATTTATAAGATAAATACTTGTTCTTATTCTTAATTGTGAGTTCTTATTCTTGTTTTGATAATTCAGGTTATTAATTCAAGTCGAATGTGCTTATTCAAAGGAGCAAAAGTCCCTGTTTAAGAGTAGATCAACACAATTAAGCGGAGTTGATTGCAACCCTAGAAATAGGGCGACGAAAATCTGCCGGATTAGAGTCAAATCTAATAAGGGAATCCATAGATCGAGTCAATGCGACAATAGGGGTTTTAGTTAGAAAGAGATTTCAATTAATCAACCTAGAGTCAGTTATTTTTAGTCAAGTGATTTCTACGGATTTCTACGGATTAAGTCAAGTGAATAAATCGTATGAATCATAAGTAATAAGTGAAGTCTAGGTGGATTCTTCCTTGGGTATTGCCTATCTCATAAAGTTGTCTAAAAAGTATTTTCCCAATTCATTCCCTGTCGTGCTTTTAATAAAAATTAGTTTAAAAAGAAATCACTCCAATTCTTAGGCTAGATAATAGAAAGATAGTAATTACTAGTACTCTTGGTCCTTGTGGATACGATATTACCGGTCCTACCAAAACTATACTACTGTTCGATAGGTGCACTTGCCTTTATTGTGATCGTAGTTAGTTAGAGACACATCAAAAATTCGGATCTAGATCGGGGGAAAACTAAAGTTATCGACTAATCGACCTATTTCGTCATTTTCATATCCGAGGTAAGTTCGTATGTGATAAATTTTATTATAAATGCATTTTTAAATGCTTTGATATTGCTTAAACTGTGAATATGAGACTTTAGACAAATTCGTCAATGACTCGATGGTAATTCGGCATACGAAATCTCGGTTGAACCTTAGGAATAGATTAGGATGCTAGTGACATGTCATTAGGGAACATTGATTTGGCTTCGGGCCATGATATTAGCACTTCGGGTGTGTGTCACATTGATTCAGCTTTGGGCCGTGATATTAGTACTTCGGGTGCATGTTACATTGATTTGGCTTCGGGACATGATATTGGCGCTTAGTGTGCGAGACTCCTGAGTATCCGACTTCTATTCCGAATGGTTCAACAGGTAGATGAATGATGTGGTTGATAATGAGATTGGTACGAAATGGTACAGGTATGTGCATAAACCATATTAGCTTTGAATCGAAGAAATGGTGAAGAAAATATATAGTTTTGTAAATGAGTAATTGAAAGGTTTGTTAGTTGATGTGAATTCATGTATTTCTAATCAATTGTTGAATTATGTGTTTATGATTATATCGAGTTTATTTCATACGAGCTTACTAAGCTTTATAGCTTACATCGTTTATTTTTTTCTATGTTTTATAGTGAATTCAAAGCTAGCTCGGATTCGGGGATTGTCGGAGATTTCGTCACACTATCTTACTTCGATTTGGTACTTTAAAGCTTACGTTTTGAGTATATGGCATGTATAGGGACTTTGGTCATGTTGTTAAGTTTTGGTAATGATTTTGGCCATTTGAATTGGCTTGTAAGTGTATATGTTTTTGTTTGTATATATAGCCCTGAGTGATGGCTTATTTTGAGTTATTTTGGTATGGTTGAATCATGTATATATATGTCTATGCTTTGTGAAATGTGTTGAATGATTAAGGTTGGATTCATGATGCTTGTTGATAATAGGTAATTTGAATGTCAATAGTTGATGATTTGTGAATTAGTATGTTTTTGGGATTGAGCATATTGATGCATATTTGTTAATGGTCATTTTGATGAATTGAGAAAATAAAGATTGGTATGAAATTAGATGGCATAATGTGGTATTTATGTTTTGCATTGGTTGGTATTGGAAATGGTATAAATTATGCTTGATTTGGAATTGAATTATATGTCTATTGGTGCTATGTTTTGTGCCATATGAGTTGTGTAGGTGTGCCTAAGTTTGGGTGGCAAATTGGCTTGGTAAATAGCCTATTTTTGTCCACACGGGCAGAGACACAGGCATGTGTCTCAGCCGTGTGCGACACACGGTCATGTTACACGACCGTGTGTCCCCTGGTGTTGAATTTGAAACCAAGTCAGTATGCTCCACACGGCCTCACACACGGGCGTGTGACTTGGCCGTGTGGCATAAGTCAGTATACCCTACAGGTTTGGCATGGCCTAACACACGGCCTGGCACACGGGCGTGTATGGCCATTTTTAGGGTACACGGGCTGACCACACGGGCATGTGTGTTGGCCGTGTGACCCAAGTTAGAGAGTTACACGGGGTTGAATACGGGTTGGGACACGGCCATGTGCTCCCATTTCGAATGTCCACATGGCTTGTGACACGGGCGTGTCTGTTGGCCGTGTAAGACACACGGGAGGGCCACACGAGCGTGTGTCCCCTGTTTTATGCAAAAATTTTCTAAGTGTTGAAAAATTTCCTGAGTTCTCGGTTTAGTCCTGAACCACCCTGAATGCATGTTTAGGGCCTCGTAGGCTTGTATTAGGGACACAATGATTGTTTGTGAATGAAATATATATGATTTGATTAATTGTATATGAAATGTTTGTTTGAATGTGTTATAAGTCTGGTAATGCTCCGTAACCCTATTCCGGCGTTGAATACGGGTGATGGTTTTTACAGAGCTCATAAGTTTGGAAAAGGGCTGGGACACGGTCGTGTGTCCCTATTTCGAATGCCCACACGGCCTGAGACATAGGCGTGTCTATTGACCGTATGAGACACACAGTCTGGTGGAAACACGAAAATTTACACACTTTTTCATGCCTTTTTTAACTAAAATTCATGCAGTTTCGATAAAATTCATGTCGAAAAATAATTAATTTTTATAAAATAATTAAAGTGTACTTAAAATATGAACATGTTGAAATTTAATTAATTTTATAATTAATTTTGATGAATTTTGGTTATTTTTGACAGTTTTGCACAAAGGGCAAAAAATGGCTCGGCAGACACTGCTAGAAGCACAAAACCGAGAAGCAGTTTGAAGTATCAAGGTGAATTAATTTTCAGCCTAAGACGGTCCAAAATTATGTGTATTAATTCATAATATAAATAATTTTAATTTATATCCAATTTAATTTGGGTTAATAAATTATTATTAATAAATTATGAAAAATGGTCTAGTTGAGACGAACCGAGTGAACCGAACCGACCAAGTAATGGACAGCCCAAAACCGCCCCATGTGCTGACCCAAATCAGCTTATTGGCTGATTATTTTGCTTGCAAAGAGGCCCTTGACGACTTGTTCAAATAGCATTCAAACCCCTCGACAAATGGTGGCTTTCTAGATTTGCCCCAAAGCTTAATTTAGCAAGTTTGAAATCATCAAACTTGCCACATGTGTGGCCGGCCAAGGGAGGTCTCTTTGGCTTCTAATTTTAGCTATTTTTTGCAGCCCTCTTCAGCTATAAAAACCCCCTTAAGCTGATCATTTGAAACATATCTCAAGCATTCACATCTTTTCTCTCTTCTCTCCACTTTCTCTCTTCTTTTCCATTCCAAATTCCCTTACTCTCTTGCAGATTTCTCCTCTTGGAAAAGGGGCATTCATCAGCCATTTGGAGCAGCAATTAAGTGTTCATAGCAGCCTTGGTCGACGAGTGATCGTTGTTTTATGCGATGTCAAAGTCTTAAAATTTATAATGAGAATGATCGAGCCTAAAAACTAACTATGGCAACGATTGAGGCAAGTGTACCTATCGAACAGTAGTATAGCTTAGTGGCAAGACCGGATTGTCGAACCCAAAGGAACCGAAAGTACTAATACTAACTTTCTTTTTATTAATTAGCCTTAAAATTTAAGTGAATCGGTTTATTCTAGAAAATTAACTAACTACTAAGCTAAAGACAATGAGACAAAAAGAATGAAATTAGGAAAATACTTATAGGAAAAACCAATTGATTAAAACAATACCCAAGGAAGAATTCACCTAGACTTCACTTGTTATCTAACTCTGAACCAGATGATTTATTCATTTGACTTGACCTGTAAGATCCCCTAATGTATATTAAACCCTCTCTCGAAGCGAATAACGTCTAACCCTAGGTTGATTAATTGAAATCTCTTTCTAATTAAAACCCCTAGAATTGCATTAACTCGATCTATGGAATCCCATATTAGGTTTCACCCTAATCCGGCAAAATCTCGTCACCCTATCTCTAGGCGTGCGATCAACTCCGCTTAATTATGCTAGATCTACTCTCAGGCAAGGACTTTTGCTCCTCCACCTAAGCACATCAAACTTGAATTAATATCCGCGAAATATCAACACAAGAATTAAGAACAAGTCAAATATTTATCATATAGTTCAACAAACGATAACAAGATTCATCTAAGTTTCATCCCCCTCAGGTATTTGAGGGTTTAGTTCATAATGATAACAAAATACATCTCAAAAGAAAAGGTAAAACAAAACATAAGAAAAACTCTAAAACCCCCTGAAGGAATTGAAGAGAAATCCTCCGTCTTGAGTATGACTCTGGCTTCTTGAGATGAATCAACTGGCTTTCTTCGAGTAATTTCCACAATTCTGACCTTTCTGGCTCGGCTCCTTGGCCTAGATGGACCCCCCGACAGAGGGCTTCTGCCGAACTCCCCTTTTAGGTTGCCCCCTAGGGTGTTTATATAGGCTTTTGAGATGTGTTATTTGGCCTCCAAGTATCCTAATTTGAGTAAAATTCCTATTTGGGGGTTTAAATAGACTTTGGAATGTGTTTCTTTGCCTCCAAGTATCCTAATCCGAGTAAAACTCCTCTTGGCCGCGGCAGGGACACGCCCATGGCACACGCCCGTGTGAATCGTGGCTAGGCCGTGTTCAGGTCTGGTTAGGGAGGCACGACCGTGTTGCTTGGGCCCAGCCCGTGTCGATTTCGTGATTTGGCCTATTTGGTCCGTTTTAAGCCCGTTTCTCGTTCTTTTCATCTTCCGGTGCTTTCCTAAGTATAAAACATGAAAACAAAGGATTAAGAGCACCAAATTACACAATTCAAGGCTTAAATCACCCAAAATCATGCTAAATGTGAGTTTAAAATATGTTACTATTTCGGTTTATCAAATACCCCCACGCTTAAGCTTTTGCTTGTCCTCAAGCAAAATTCTCAACTCATAATTAAAACGAACTTTCCTCAATTCATAATATTCATCTATAGTGTTTCATCATAATTCAAAGATAATTCATACATGGATAATTCAACTCAAGGAGTCCTAAAGATTCAAACAATCTAAGTCATACATTTGTATCACAAAATATAGGTGTTTCCTCTCATCTGAATGATTACCTCTGATTCAAAATCGACAAGGATTGACATCCTCACTACAGATTCACTCAAATCACTCGAGGTGTTTAAGGTTCAAAGATTAAGCACTCATAAGTCAAACATGAAAAGTTAATCCCATAGGCTTGCATGAGAATCAAATCTCCACCACTATAATATGAAATGATGCACAAATCAAAAGGTTTTTAACAGGGTTGTAACGGGGCTTGGGTTAAGGTGTGGATATAGGCTGAATTAGAAGGTTAGAATCGAGATTGAATTGACAAATTACCTAACCAAAAACAACAAACTGAATATAAGTAATTACATCAATTGAAAACTAATAATACTAATGATTTGAGCTTTTTCTTCAATATTTGGAATTCAAACGTATAAGCTCATTTAATCATAAAACTAATAATGACTATACTTCGATGTTTTTTTTTAGAACAAGTCAAGTATGTAATAATAATATAGAATTTAACAACTGATAAAGAAAATAGTTAAGTAACCGATCAAATCAAATCTCGATATAAGGGTAGTTAAAAGGAATGGTGATATCAAATACAAATGGTTTTGGGTTAATATTAGCGGGTGAATCAATAAAAAGGGTTGTTAGGATTAAAAGGGGTTCACTAGGGGTTAATTGTGAAGGTAGGCTTTTTAGTGGAGTAAGTGGGTTAAATCCTAGGTGCCTTTATCATCTTAGTATATCAAATCAAAGGTGTGGTCTCGACATGTATAATCGATGCAAGTTCTAGAATAACAAATCCATGTTGACACACTCATAATCAAAAAGTGAGCAAGAAAAAGAATATATGTTCTATAAGGCTCAAAATCTCACAAAAATTATGGGTATTTTGATGTCATCCTCGTAAATTTCAAACTTCAAAGTAATATTTAAATTTAGGTAGACAACCTAGAAAAAATTTTTAATTCAGAAAAATAGACTTATCATGCTTGATTCTATAGTATCTTAAAGTATAAATCATCAATGCACAATTATCAATGACTTAATCTAAAACATATCAATAAAAATCATAATCCACAGGAAATTTCATTCTAATCATAATATGAAAAACTTACTTAAGAAACAAGACATAATTCAGGATTTTTCAAATAATACTATAGTTAACCCCCCCACACTTAAGATGTACATTGCCCTCAATGTACAAAGATAGATAATAATAATAAAATCATAAGATAGGGAGAGAAGTGAAACTTCCTGAATTTTGGATGGAGTTAATGAAAAGAAACCGGATAGGATTGGAAGAGGTGAACGTGGGGGAGTGCCTTGAACCGTTTGAATTTGAATCCTCGAAGCAGCCGGCCTGATTTTATTGTATCCTAAGCTAAATCTAAATGGCATGAAGAATAAGAAGAAAATATAAAGAAAATAAAATAAAAATAAAAGAAATAAAAATAACAATAACAATAAAAATAAAAGTAAATAATGGAAATTGAAAGAAGAAAGACAATTGGAAAAGAAAAAGGAAGAAGGGGGGTTTAAATAGAGATGCAGTCTGTGTTTTGGGAAAAAAAAATTTGTCCTGTTGCCACATGTCTACAGCCACGCCCTTTTTCCTACCTATGGTGCCCACACGGCCACGGCCGTGTGCAAGGCCGTGTGATTATGAAAAACCTACGCCTAAACATGGAAATAAATAAAACTAAACTAATTAGTAGGGTTAGTGCTAGGGTTGCCTCCCGAGAAGCGCTCGTTTAAAGTCTTGAGCTAGACTTACCTCTCATTCGCATTATCAGGGTTGTTTGAGGAGGTGAAAATCCTTTCTCATGCGATCAATTTGGTTTTTGATTTTAAGTCGAGTAGTGTTTACCTTAAAAGTGCTGAATTTAGGATTAGTTACCTCGACTGTTCCATCTGGGAAGATTTTGAGTACCTGATCTCCTATCTTAAGCTGGGTTGTCCCATCGTTAAGTTTTTCGTGGAGTTGCCTCATTTTTGCTTCGTGTATTTTTAGTTCCTCTTTGAAGTGTGTCTTCCACTCGTCTAGTTCATCGATCCGAAGCCTATGAATTTCTTTTTTATCGTCACGAGGTTTAGGATCTGGCATCTGTGAAAGAGCTTCAAGAAATGGCAAGTTAATATGAAATTTCTTTGGAAGTTTAAGAGACTTACCGACTTGTTCCTCTGTGTGGTCTTTCTTTATCATATTGGGGTATGGCACACGAGGTTGGTACTCTGTACTTACCGGGTTTATTAGATCATGACTTACCTCAACCTTACCTTCACTTACCACAGGCTCTTGCCTAAAATTGGGCTCGTCTAACTCTTCACTATCTTGAGCTGTTATGGCTTGAATTTGCTCCTTTTCCCTAGGTAAGCTTTTTTATTGTATTTTAGAAACTAACTTAGTAAGTTGCCCAATTTGATCTTTGAGCTCCTGTGTCGATGCTTCCTATTTTTCAAGTTATGTTTCTACATTTTGGAAACATGTTTCTGTGGCTGCTATGAATTTTGTCAGCATCTCCTCAAGGTTTGACTCCTCTTCCTGTTGGTGAGGTGGTTGTTGAAAATTTGGAGGAAGTTCCGGTCTTTGGCTACTTTGATCATCCCACGAGAAATTGGGATGGTACCTCCAACCTGCATTACAAATGTCACTATAAAAATTATTTTGAGGTCTAAAATAGTTACCCATATAGTGGACTTGTTCATTCTCCATGCCATATCCGTAGGGTGGGTACTCAGGATTCGCCATGCCTCCGCTTGTTTCGTACTGCATAACTGGATGTACCTGCGAAGAACAGTATAAACCATCAAATTTTTTATTTAACAATTCTAACCGATTTGATAGCCTGGTTACTGCGTCGAGGTTGAAGACACTGGTGGCTTCTGTTGGCGTTGTCCTCATAACTTGCCACTGATAGGTATTCAGTGCCATCTCCTCTATAAACTAAAATTACCTGTCAAAAGCAAATAAAAGAAAAATTAGCAAAATAGAAATTTAATTGCACAAATAAAATATGGCTAAAGTAATAAAAATTAAGTGTTCTTAATATTTCAGTTCCCCGGCAACGGCGCCAAAAACTTGATCGTTGTTTTATGCGATGTCAAAGTCTTAAAATTTATAATGAGAATGATCGAGCCTAAAAACTAACTATGACAACGATTGAGGCAAGTATACCTATCGAACAGTGGTATAGCTTAGTGGCAAGACCAGATTGTCGAACCCAAAGGAACCGAAAGTACTAATACTAACTTTCTTTTTATTAATTAGCCTTAAAATTGAAGTGAATCGGTTTATTCTAGAAAATTAACTAACTACTAAGCTAAAGACGATGAGACAAAAAGAATGAAATTAGGAAAATACTTATAGGAAAAACCAATTGATTAAAACAATATCCAAGGAAGAATTCACCTAGACTTCACTTGTTATCTAACTCTGAACCAGATGATTTATTCATTTGACTTGACCCGTAAGACCCCTAATGTATAGTAAACCCTCTCTCGAAGCGAACAACGTCTAACCCTAGGTTGATTAATTGAAATCTCTTTCTAATTAAAACCCCTAGAAATGCATTAACTCGATCTATGGAATCCCATATTAGGTTTCACCCTAATCCGGTAAAATCTCGTCACCCTATCTCTAGGCGTGCGATCAACTCCGCTTAATTATGCTAGATCTACTCTTAGGCAGGGACTTTTGCTCCTCCACCTAAGCACATCAAACTTGAATTAATATCCGCAAAATATCAACACAAGAATTAAGAACACATAATTAAGAACAAGTCAAATATTTATCATATAGTTCAGCAAACGATAACAAGATTCATCTTAGGTTTCATCCCCCTCAGGTATTTGAGGGTTTAGTTCATAATGATAATAAAATACATCTCAAAAGAAAAGATAAAACAAAACATAAGAAAAACTCTAAAAGCCCCTGAAGGAATTGAAGAGAGATCCTCCGTCTTGAGTATCACTCTGGCTTCTTGAGATGAATCAACTGGCTTTCTTCAAGTGATTTCCACAATTCTGATCTTTCTGGCTCGGCTCCTTGGCCTAGCTGAACGCCCCTTGAAATTTGGCCTCTATGGTGTTTATATAGGCTTTTGGAATGTGTTTCTTTACCCCTAAGTATCCAAACCCGAGTGAAATTCCTCTTCTCCACGGCAGGGACACGCCCTTGGCACACGCCCGTGTGAATCATGGCCAGGTTGTGTTCAGGTCTAATTGGGGAGGCACGGCCGTGTTGCTTGGGACCAGGCCGTGTCAATTTCGTGATTTGGCACATTTGGTCCGTTTTAAGGCCGTTTCTCATTCTTTTCATCCTCCGGTGCTTTCCTGAGTATAAAACATGAAAACAAAGGATTAAGAGCACCAAATTACACAATTCAAGGCTTAAATCACCCAAAAGCATGCTAAACGTGGGTTTAAAATATGTTATTATTTTGGTTTATCAAATACCCCCACACTTAAGCTTTTGCTTGTCCTCAAGCAAAATTCTCAACTCATGATTAAGACGAACTTTCTTGATTCATAATATTCATCAATAATGTTTCATCATAATTCAAAGATAATTCATACATGGATAATTCAACTCTAAGAGTCCTAAAGATTCAAACAATCTAAGCCATGCATTTGTGGCATAAAACATATGTGTTTCCCCTCATCTAAATGATTACCTCTGATTCAAAATCGACAAGGATTGACATCCTCACTAAAGATTCACTCAAATCACTCGAGGTGTTTAAGGTTCAAGAAAAAGCACTCAAAAGTCGAACATGAAAAGTTATTACCATAGGCTTGCATGAAAATCAAATCTCTGCCACTATAATATGAGATGATACACAAATCAAAAGGTCTTTAACAGGGTTGTAACGGGGCTTGGGTTAAGGTGTGGATATAGGCAGAATTAGAAGGTTAGAATCGAGACTGACCTGACAATTTACCTAACCAGAAACAATAAACTGATAATAAATAATTACATCAATTGGAAACTTGTAATATTAATACTAATAACACGAGCTTCTTTTAGAGATTAACAGTTTAAGCTCAAATATCATAGAACTAATAATGAATATACTTCGTTGTTGTTTTTTTTAAGAACAAGTCAAATATATATAATAGTTGATGAATTTACTATCGAAATTAATAGGCAATCGATCAAATCAAATCTCGATATAAGGGTAGTCAAAAGGAATGGTGATAACAAAAACAAAGGGTTTTGGGATAATATTAGTGGGTGAGTCAATAAAAAGGGTTGTTAGGATCAACGGGGTTCACTAGGGGTTAATAAAATGGGTAGGCTTTTTAGTGGAGTGAGTGGGTTAAAACCTAGGTGCCTTTATCATCTTAGTATATCAAATCAAAGGTGTGGTCTCGACATGTATAATCGATGCAAGTTCTAGAATAACAAATCAATGTTGACACACTCATAATCAAAAAGTGAGCAAGAAAAAGAATATAAGCTCTATGAGGCTCAAAATCTCACAAAAATTATGGGTATTTTGATGTCATCCTCGTAAATTTCAAACTTCAAAGTAATATTCAAATTCAGGTAGACAACCTAAAAAAAATTTAATTCAGAAAAATAGACTTATCATGCTTGACTCTATAGTATCTTAAAGTATAAATCATCAATGCATAATTATCAATGACTTAATCTGAAATATATCAATAAAAATCATAATTCAAAGGAAATTTCATTCTAATCATAATATGAGAAACTTACTTAAGAAACAAGACATAATTCAGGATTTGAGAATAATGCAAAAAGTTTGGCACCTAATTTCAGGAATTTGAGAATAATGAAAAAAGTTAGGCACCTTTTAGGTTGTTCACCCCCCACACTTAAGATGTACATTGCCCTCAATATACAAGGATATACATGAACAATTAAGTAGAAAATCAAAATATATGGAGAGAAGTGAAACTCCCTGAATTTATTTTGGGTGGATTCCTTGAGTTGGAGGTGTGGAGACTTGATTTGGAGGTGAAAGATAAGTTGGAGGAGGCGTCTCTGGTGGTGGTATGGGGGCTGCCCACTATTACTGCGCTAGATGAAGAAATTGGGTAGCCCGTGAAGAAATAGCCAGGAAATACTAAGAAAAATTTAAAATAAACTAATTATTTATTTAAAGAAAAGCAAGCTAAAGTGAAGGAAAATAGAAAATAAAATAAAATTAAAAGAAGAGATTAATGGACCGAAGGGTCCTTATTGTTGGATGGTTCGCGAGGGGGTGTGATTTCTAAGGCTGCGGTGGTGTTGACAGTGGTCGTGGTGGGGTGCTTATAACATCCTGAAATTTCGGGATTTTATGTTTTGCATTATACCATGCGTTAGGCTAGTTAAAAATGTTAGTTGTGTATGTTTAGGGGCCTTGAGAAGGCTTGGGGTTGAGTTGGGCCTTAGCAAAATTTTTGTGTTTAAGCACTTAAGGGGGAGAAGGCAAGTGGCATCAAGACTTAAGGAAATAAGTGTGTATTTTGCTAGCACAAGTGGAGCTAGTAGCAGAGTGGTGTGGAGTCGCATGAAGGGGCTTAAGGGGTGGAGTTCGAATCCCACCTAATGCAAATTTTTGGTGTTTTTTTTCAAAGTGTCGGCCATGGTTTAAAGAAGGTAAGGAAGACTTTCTAATGATGGAAAGAAGACTAAGGAAAATGGTAAGGAGGAGATCAAGGGAAAAAGAAGGAAAGAAGTAAAGGAATTGTGGAAAAAAGGGGGATATGTTGGCCAAATCTTAAGGAAGTGCTTGGGGAAAGAATTTTGGTCAACACTTATCTTTTTGGTATAGGTGGTACACGATTTTGGTAGGGAGAAAAGGGGAGACGAAATTCTTTTGGCCTTTTTGCAAGTTTGTGCATGAAAGGCTTTCTTTTTTTTTTCAACATTTTTGGTGCTCTGTTTTCCAATCTCTTCCCTTTGATTGCCAAATTTTCTTAGGCACTTTGAGAAGTGTTTTTCCCATTTGAAAGTTCTTTTCTTTTGACCATTTGGTACTTCTTTTCTTGCCTAAAATCGTGACCTTAAGGAATACCTTCTCTTCTTTTTCTCATCTTTTCATAGTTTGCTTTTCTTTTCTTTTCTTTCTCACCATTCCCCAATCTTCCTCTTTTTCATTAGTCAATAATACTTGATGGCCGAATCTTCCTTGTCCTTTTCTCTCTAAATAGCCGAACCTTATAGCACTTAATCTCTTCTTCATTATTTCTTTTTCTTTCGTGTTGGGCACTCTCTTCTTTGACCAAAATGGTAAGTGGTTTCGTTCCCATCTTTTCATTTTCTTTTCTTCATGGCCGAATATGTACCCCTTATCATTGGATGGTTCTCTAAACCGAATCATCACTCTCTCCTACACTGTCACATCGTGTTCTCCTTTCATTGAAGTATTATAGTGGGAAAGCCGAATCTTACATCTTTGTCGATTCATCCGTAGCCATAAGCCCAATTGGTGGGAGTCAGATCTATCATTGTTAAGGTAAGGAGTTTCTTCTTGGTTCATTCGATATCTTTCTACTCGGTTATTTTGTTAATCGGATCGAAAGTTGACTAATCGATTATTTTAGGAACTAAACCACTCATTTTTCTCTACTCGTTGGTCCTTCGGAAGTAGTGGTAAGCCGAGACACTTTCCTTAGACTTTCTCTCATCGTAGTATTATTCTAACCGAGATTTTTCCAATGGAGGCAAGTGGTAGCAATACTAAAGGAAAATCGATAGGAGGGCGAAAAGGGAGTGGACTTGCAATCTCTACTCCCAAGTTCAAACGAAGGACAGTGTCGGCAGTTCAGGATTTTCCACCGGGTTGTGGACCATCATCCGGTGAGAATAGGCAAATCGTGGTCGTTCACGATACTAAGGGTAAGCACTCTTTAGATCGTTTGATTTAGATTTCGATTAAGACACTATCTTTTGTTAGTTAATCGAGTGTTATGGTGACATAGGTGACGACGATCAAGAAGGTTTAGTTCTTACCGTAATCAGGTGTGTAATCTCACACCGAAATCCTGTAAATCCGTGATTTATCATCATGTTAGAAAAATAGATTGTTGTTGCCTACGAATTTAATAACCGTAATATGGCTTGAATCGAGTAACTTGCTTAAACAACGTTAATTTTAAGATCTGTAAAAATCAGTATTAATTTGTAAAATTACCAAAATGCCCCTATGGGCCGATTTACCAAAATGCCCCTATGGGCCGATTTACCAAAATGCCTTTATGGGCCGAATTGCTAGAATGCCTTAGTGGGCCAAACTATCAAAGTGCTTCAATGGGTCGATTCACTGTAATAATTCATTAGATTAATGGTGGTTATATATATATGTGGATATTTTATTATGTACGTTGCATTCTTTTTACATTTTGCATGGGATGGGAAAAATTGTATGGAGAGCAGTGTAGCCTGGTGGCATAGCCACAACTTGTTCACTATTATGCTTACTTATGATTTCGGTGGCACGACCACAATAATAATATATTATAGCAGCTCGACTGCAAATTGGTGTGAGCGGCGGGGTGGGTTGACTTGATCCCCACAGGTGTGATTGGCTTGTCGGGGGTGTGATGGATGGATGGGTTGGGTTGCATATTTTTCATTTATATACTGCCATGTAAAATTGGGCTTAGGCCCAAGATTATGCTATGCGGGTTCAGACCCAGTGGATGACGGTAAGGGGATATACACTGAGTTCTGGTAACTCACCCCATTTTCTTAGTCCTTGCAGGTAATGATCAGTAGTAAGGACTTGGGCCCATGGATGACTCGGTGGAGGCCATACTTTGGAAATAATATTTTCGAACCTTAGTAAATTTTGTTTCCACTTTATTTCGTTACTTTTACTATTTTGGGTTTAAAGTTGTAATAAGGCCTCTGGGATTTTTATTTTGTTTTATGTTTGACGTATTAATTATCTTCCATGAACTGTTTTAAACGGGGATTTTCTAAAAACATAAACAATGGTTTTTCTTAAAATTTATCAACAAACGGATTTCATAATAAATATGCACAAATAATTTAACTTGGATTTTTCCTGCAAATTTATCAATTATATTTTCAAAAGTCACGATTTTAAAAGATCACTAGTTCGATTATCAATTCTTCAATCGACCTCTAGGAGTTAGTAGTATTTTATCAATTAATTATAATCAAACTTGTTTTCTTAACTATAACCAAATAACGTCAACTTTAGTTCTTTATACATTTTCTTCATGTGACATGCCAGATCTGGTCATACCGCATGGACCGGGTTTGGGGTGTTGCAGTGCTTCCCTAGCAGCCTTTAGAACCTAAAACCAAGAAACTAAGATAAAATAAACTAAATTAAACATAAGAGAAATAAAGAAAAGGAAAATAAAGAAGAAGAGAAAGGAAAAAGAAAAATAAAATGGTCTCAAAGACCGGCATGAACTTATATAGATCGGTCTCCCATAGGGAGACTGTGCTTGGATCCTTCCGTTTCTTTGACATGGATGTGGTGTAGCTCAAGGGCTTTGTAGATGGAGGAATAAAGGAAAGAATGGAGGGGTTGGGAGGGGAAGGAGAATGTAAGTATGGAAAAAGGGATGGGAATTGGGTGAGAAAAGAGGGCAAGGGGTGTTTTAAATAGAATTTTCACAGCTGGTACATCCCCACGCCCGTGTACCATGGGCGTGTTGTGTAACACCCCTAACCCATATCCGTCGCCGGATTAGAGTTACGAGGCATTACTCGACCAAATACAAGTCAGTACACCTTTATAAATACTAACACATTAATTGATGCATAATCAGTTACTACTATCATGATTAATCATGTAATTTCCATTTACATATCAATTACGATAACAAACATATCACAAGCAATATCATTAAAAACTTATACAAATAAATATTCATACAAATAGTAGAAGTACTATTCATTTAGTCATTTAGAAGTAAGGGCCGAATTGATTATGACCAAGCTCAAGTAAGACCTAATCATTCATATAAATGTTTCTCATATTACCATTTAAATTCCATCACATATGCACCTTAGCAAAATAATTACTTCTAAAATTTAGCTATCCAAACCTCATAGTCGAATGCACATGAACATCCATTAAACAATTTAAAGTTTCCAACTAAAACAATGTCATGGCCAAATATTTACAATGAGTTTGTTTTCATTCAATCATTTATAAATCAAATTCATTTATGACATGCATAAATTACATCCTATTTCCTGCATGGTTATCACATAAATGCACAAAAAATAACTAAATGCTTATCCATCAACCAAATTGTACTTTATTCTTTAATCAAACCGAAAATTTTCCCATACTCAAATTTCTCATAGCATAATATGAAATAATTCCTAAGCTAAGCTTATAAGTCATTCCATAAATATGCATTTATACTATATGGATAACTTACCTTTAATGATCTCATGAAAACACACCTACCATAATAAGTTTATGAAATGACCGAATATGCACATACATATGCAACATCTCAAGCATATTTAATTAACTCAAACATAGAAATAAAGCCATTTTCGCATGGCACTTATATACATACACATATACATCATTTGAGTCAACTCCATAGTAGTTTAGCCTATATATGCCATAGACTTTAAGTTCATAGACAAAAGAGGTACCCAAAATATCGACGATAGTGTGATGAGATTCAACGATGATCCCTGAGCACGAGATGAACACCCAAAAGAGGGCTACAATACACAAACAACCAAAATCAAAGTAAGCTTTCATAGCTTAGTAAGTTTTAAGCATTTAACTCACATATACGCTTTATCATGATTTAATAAATTATTTCATTTACAACTTCCTTGCCGAATATTCAAACGTACTAAAATAGATTTCATAACAACATTATATGCATATATATAAATATGTATATATCCATACACCACCTTCACATGATAAAATAAATAGCATATGCCTCTTTTACTTACCAAATTTCTACTTACATTTCAAGCCACCATCAATCACAAGTTGTTATAAATAATACATACCTTTTGGTTATTTACCTCTCTAGCCTTAACCACCCGAGCATAACATATGATTGCATACTCGAACATTTTATTATCCTTATCAACATTAATAATACGAGTCTATTAAAAAGCATCAAACCTGTATATCTGTTACAAGAATTTAGTAACGTATCGCACACATAGTACCGTTACTTTAACATTCTGCACACTTAGTGCCAAGTTTCCGTAACGTATTGCACACTTAGTGCCGTTACTTTGAAAATTCGCCCACATAGTGCCTTATAACCGACTTCGTACACTTAGTGCTTGGTTATAAGCTCGCACACTCAGTGCCTTTCATAACCTGTCATTCATTCGAATGTACACTTACATATACAAGATCCAATCCACGACTTCACATATAAACGCATACACATAGGTATAACTTTATTATTTTCTATCCAAGTCTATATCATATTCGGCCAAGACATTTTGATGTAACTAACCTTTCCTTTAGGTATATTCATATCCTAGTTTAGTATCCCTCATATCTATTTGCATCATTAACATGTAAATGTTCATTTCATGCAATTAAATCCAACCTCCAAGCAACCTCACATTCGGCTGAATTATACCAAGTTCATACACACATTGGCAATGTGACATTTAACATACTTACTTCCATTTCATGAAGGCATATAATATATAATAAAATTCGATTTAACTCAATTGCTTAAAACTTACTTCAGAAATCGACGGATTAGGGTTTCCCGGCTATTCGTTCAATTTCGCCTTTCCCTGATCCAATCCCGTGTCTTTATGTTCTTGATCTAAATAAATTCCAAATTAAATTCATTCAAAGATATTTTCATTCATTTTAATACAAAAATCACATAGATGGGCAAATTACCATTTTACCCCTGACATTTACAATTTTTACAATTTAGTCCCTAATACACAACTCACAAATTACTCAAAATTTGGCTACCATTCTTTAGAGCTGAATTTTCCTAGGGACTATATAAGTCCATATTTCTCATAAATTTTGCAATTTAACCCTCCAAAATAATATTTTCACAAATTAACCTTAATTAGCTAAATTCATCAAAAACTCAAGAACAAAATATGTTCATCTAGCTCCAATCTTTCATTTAACACCATAAATCATCACAAAGCTCAACATATCATCCATGGCATATCTCACAAACATCACTAATGCACAAAATTAATACATGGGCTTGATAGTAGAGTGAACAACAATCTCAAAAATACAAAAATCATCAAAAATCTAAAGCCAAAACTTACCTAATTTTGCTTGATGAGTGTCGAAACCCTTGTTTGTTTTTCTCTCTTTTTTTGTCTTTTGGTTTCGGTCAAGAGGAGATAAAATGATGAACATGCAATGGCTTTCTTTCTTTTTTTATGTTTTATTATATTATGCTTATAAAATATATTATAACATTAATATATATTTAACACATAAAACAAACATATAATATATATAATAAAGCCATATTACCGTCCACTATAATTATAATAGGGGTTATTGCAACATAAAACCCCTTTATTAAAAAGACACATTGATTTAACCTTTCAATCAAGCAAATAGCTAATTTCACCACTCATGCAATTTAATCCTTTTTCTTGAATTGAACATACAAACAGTCAAATTATCCCACGATATTTTAACACATGCTCAAACATATATCAGAGATATCAAATATAATATTAAAATATTTTTCTAACTCGGATTCGTGGTACCGAAACCACTATTCCGATTAGGGTCATAATCGGGCTGTTACAACTCTCCCCCCTTAAGGGATTTTCATCCCCGAAAATCTTACCGTTGAATAATTGTGGGTAACGTTCTTTCATTGATTCCTCGGTTTCCCAGGTTGCTTCCTCAACTCCGTGTTTAAGCCACATTACTTTAACCAACGAGATTTTCTTATTTCGTAACTCTTTCACTTCACGAGCTAGGATACGAATCGGTTCTTCCTCATAAGTCAAGTCGGGTTGAATCTCAATCTCTAATGGGTTAATCACATGAGAAGAATCGGATCGGTATCGTTGAAGCATCGATACATGAAAAACATTGTGAATCTTGTCTAGCTCAGATGGCAACATAAGTCTGTACGCAACCGGGCCGATACGCTCAATAACTTCATATGGCCCAATAAATCTCGGACTCAGCTTTCCTTTACGACCAAATCTAAGTATCTTTTTCCACGGCGAGACTTTCAAAAACACTCGATCGCCCACTTGAAACTCTATATCTTTACGTTTCAAATCCGCATACGACTTCTGACGATCTGACGCGGCTTTCAAACTTTCTCGAATTACTTTTACTTTCTGCTCAGTCTCTTTGATTAAATCAACCCCGTGTATCTTACTTTCACTTAGCTCTGTCCAATATAGAGGTGTACGACATTTAAGACCGTACAATGCTTCATACGGTGCCATTTTGATACTCGATTGAAAGCTGTTATTGTATGCAAATTCAATCAAAGGCAAGTATCGTTCCCACGTACCCTCAAACTCAAGAACGCAACATCTCAACATGTCCTTGAGTATTTGAATAACACGTTCGGATTGACCATCCGACTGAGGGTGAAAAGCAGTGCTGAAATGCAATTTAGTACCTAGAGCATCTTTCAGTTTCTTCCAAAATCGCGATGTAAACCTCGGATCTCTATCCGAAATAATAGAAATAAGTACTCCGTGCAATCGTACAATCTGCGATATGTACAACTCAGCTAACTTGTCAAGTGAGAAATCATGCGTCTTCGAATGAAATGGGCCGATTTCGTCAATCTATCAACAACAACCCAGATTGAGTCTTTCTTGCTCGGTGTTAACGGTAACCCAGATACGAAATCCATCGTGACTCGATCCCATTTCCACTTAGGTATCATAATTAGTTGGAGTAGTCCCGATGGCACCTGATGCTCGGCTTTCACTTGTTGACATGTTAAACACTTCGACACATAGTCTGAAATATCTCGTTTCATACCATGCCACCAGTAATGCTGTCTCAGGTCGTTATACATCTTCGTACTACCCGGATGAATCGACAATCTACTATTATGATCTTCATCACAAATCATTCGAATCAACTCAGGATTCTTAGGTACACATATCCGATTCTTAAATCGTAGACATCCCTCAGCATCTAACTGAAATTTTGAATCAGCACTCGAGCCACATTGACTCCTTTTTGCTATTAAGTCATTATCAACCTCTTGAGCTTCTCGAATCTGTTGTACGAACAGTGGTCTCGCTTTCAATTCTGCAATAATCACACCATCATCAGTCAAAGCTATATCCGCATTCATTGCACGTAGAGCAAATAGTGACTTTCGGCTAAGTGCGTCAGCCACCACATTAGCTTTCCCCGGGTGATAATCAATCACAAGCCCGTAATCTTTTAATAGCTCCAACCATCATCGTTGTCTCAAATTTAGATCCGTCTAAGTCATTAAATATTTTAGACTCTTGTGATCCGAATAGACATGACATCTTTCACCAAATAGATAATGACGCCATATTTTCAAAGCAAAAACTATGGCGGCCAACTCAAGGTCGTGAATCGGATAGTTCTTCTCGTGCGGTTTCAACTGTCTCAAGGCGTAGGCTACAACTTTACCCTCCTGTAACAAAATACAGCCCAGCCCATTTAAGGATGCATCACTGAAAATAACGAACTCCTTACCCGACTCTGGCTGAACAAGCACTGGAGCTTCTGTTAGTAAAGTTTTTAGCTGATCAAAACTCTTTTGGCACCTTTCTGACCACTCGAATTTAACGTCTTTCTGTAATAGCTTTGTCATCGGTGCTGCTATCATAGAAAACCCTTTCACAAAGCGTCTATAATATCCGGCAAGTCCCAGAAAGCTACGAACCTCAGAAACATTTCGCGGAGGTTTCCAATCAAGTATAGCCGAGATTTTACTCGGGTCAACCCGAATGCCCGATGCCGAAACAACATGCCCCAGGAAACTAACTTCATTCAACCAAAACTCACATTTGTTGAATTTCACGTACAACTGCTTATCACGCAAAATTTGTAACACAAGTCTCAAATGCTCAGCATGCTCGATTTCGTCACGTGAATAGATCAGAATGTCATCTATGAATAAAACCACAAACCGATCTAGATACGGTCTGAATACCCGATTCATCAGATCTATGAAAACAGCAGGGGCATTAGTGAGTCCGAATGGCATTACTAAAAACTTGTAATGGCCGTATCTCGTCCGAAAAGCAGTCTTTGGTACATCCGAGTCTCTAACTCGCAACTGATAATAACCTGACCTCAGATCAATTTTTGAGAATATCGAAGCTCCCTTAAGCTGATCAAATAAATCATCGATACGTGGCAACGGATATTTATTCTTTACGGTCACTTTATTGAGTTGTCAATAATCGATGCACATTCTCAAAGTTCCGTCCTTCTTTTTCATAAATAAGATTGGCGCACCCTAGGGAGAGAAACTCGGTCGGGCAAAACCTCTATCTGTCAATTCTTGCAACTGAGCCTTCAAATCTTTTAATTCGGTCGGTGCCATTCTATACGGAGCTATCGAAATCGGAGTCGTCCCTGGCACTAACTCAATACCAAACTCTACCTCCCGAACAGGTGGCAATCCTAGTAATTCCCCCGGGAACACATCCGGATACTCACAAACAACCGGTACAAATTCAATCTTCTTTTCTGTTACTTTGTTGTCAATCACATACGCAAGATAAGCTTCACAACCCTTTCTCAAATACTGTCGAGCCAACATCAATGATATTACAGCTGGTAGCCCATTCAAATCTGCAGATTCAATTCGAATTATCTCGTTATTCTGACAGCTCAAATCAATAGTCTTTTGTCTGCAATTCACTACTGCATCGTGTACGGTTAACCAATCCATACCGAGGATAATATCGAACTCATCAAATGGTAGCAACATCAGATCGGTCGGAAAACACGAGTCTCGGATCATTAAAGGGCAATTCTTGCACACTCTATCAACTAGCACACACCGACCCAGGGGGTTCGAAACCCGAATCACAAACTCAGTAGACTCAACAGGTAGAGTCTTGCTGGATACTAATGTTTCACACACATACGAATGAGTTGAGCCAGGATCAATCAAAGCAATTACACTAGTATCAAAGAGAGTGAATATACCGGTGATGACATCTGGAGATGAAGCCTCCTCTCTGGCACGAATGGCATAAGCTCTAGCCGGTGCACGGGCCTCTGATCGAATAGCCGCATCTGAAGTCCCCCTCTGAGCGCCACTCCTACCTCCCACATTACGAGATGGTCTACCTCTAGCTGCAATGCTGCTCGGTCTCGCACTCTGAGCAATACCCTTTTCAGCTGTCTCTGGGTAATCCCGAATAAAATGATCCTGTGAACCACACTTGTAACAAGTGCAATTATTAGATTTACCCTAACATTCACCAAAATGCCGTCTACCGCACTGATGACACTCAGGCTTATTCAGTCGGGTATTGCCAACACTAGCAATTGATGTAGCCTGAGAACTCACTGGTGGTCGTTCTCGTATAGAGATCCCTGTGTTAGGTTTGGACCGGCTACTATCATTCTTAAACTTCTTTGTTGACACTTGAGGAAATTTACCCGTAGATTTCTTTCGGAAATCTCTAGCTTCAAACTCGGCTTTTCGCTTTTCTTTCCCTAGCTCTTCGGCTTTACAAGCTCGTTCAACAAGTACTACGAACTCATTTATTTCGAGAATGCCAACTAGAAGTTTTATATCTTCATTTAACCCTTCTTCGAATCTCCGGCACATAGCAGCCTCAGATGAAACACATTCACGAGCATAGCGACTAAGCCTCACAAACTTGCACTCGTATTCAGATACGGCCATACGACCCTGTTTAAGCTCGAGGAAATCCTTGCGTTTGGAGTCTATAAATCGCTGACTGATGAATTTCTTACGGAACTCCGTCTGAAAGAAGTCCCAGGTAACTCGTTCCTTTGGAACAACCGATACGAGAGTATTTTACCAATAGTAGGAAGAATCCCGTAATAATGATATGGCACACTTCAGACACTCATCAGGTGTGCAAGACAGCTCATCGAAAACACAAATAGTATTATCGAGCCAAAATTCAGCTCGCTCAGCATCATCATCACCTTCAGCTCTAAATTCTTGAGCCCCGTGTTTTCTAATTCGGTCAACCGGAAGCTTGCTTACTCTCTCAGGATTTACGATCAGGGGTACCACCGGTACTACAGGGGGAGTGTTCAGATTCATGGGTTGTTGAACAGCCGGATTGGCTCGAATATACTGACTGAACCAATCATTCATCATGCTATAGAAGGCTTGTTTAGCCCCCTCATCGAGATTACTCGCAGCTGGTCAAGATTCCTCCAGCGCGGTTCCTTGCGTGGGAGCAGGCGCCACGCTCTCGACATCGTCAGCTATAACTCGCTCGGGATCAGGATCCATTACTATATGAAAGGAACAAACACATTTCACTGTCAGAAGTCATCACACCATCACATTATAAACTATGGCATGTATAGCTAGACTCACACGTGCTACGTTAGCCCGAGAACCGACTAAACCGTAGCTCTGATACCAATCAAATGTAACACTCCTAACCCATATCCGTCGTCGGATTAGGGTTACGAGGTATTACTCGACCAAATACAAGTCAGTACACCTTTATAAATACTAACACATTAATTGATGCATAATCAGTTACTACTATCATGATTAATCATGTAATTTCCATTTACATATCAATTACGATAACAAACATATCACAAGAAATATCATTAAAAACTTATACAAATAAATATTCATACAAATAGTAGAAGTACTATTCATTTGGTTATTTAGAAGTAAGGGCCGAATTGATTATGACCAAGCTCAAATAAGACCTAATCATTCATATAAATGTTTCTCATATTACCATTTAAATTCCATCACATATGCACCTTAGCAAAATAATTACTTCTAAAATTTAGCTATCCAAACCTCATAGCCGAATGCACATGAACATCCATTAAACAATTTAAAGTCTCCAACTAAAACAATGTCATGGCCAAATATTTACAATGAGTTTGTTTTCATTCAATCATTTATAAATCAAATTCATTTATGACATGCATAAATTACATCCTATTTCCTGCATGGCTTATCACATAAATGCAAACAAAATAACTAAATGCTTATCCATCAACCAAATTGTACTTTATTCCTTAATCAAACCAAAAATTTTCCCATACTCAAATTTTTCATAGCATAATATGAAATAATTCCTAAGCTAAGCTTATAAGTCATTCCATAAATATGCATTTATACTATATGGATAACTGATAAACCAAAATAGTAACATATTCTAGGCCCACATTTAGTATGCTTTTGGATGAATTATCCCTTGATTTATGTAAAAAGGTGCTCTTAATCCTTTCTTTTCATGTCTTATACCTAGGAAAGCACCCAAGGATAAAAAGACTGAGAAACGGGCTCAAAACGGATCAAAATGGACCAAAGAGGAAATCGACACGGCCTGGACTTAGACCCACACGGCCGTGCCAAGTCAATCATCTAGAACACGATCTAACCCCGACTCACACGGTCGTGTCTCATTAAAGAAATCCGAACACGACCTGTCCACGATTTACACGGGCGTGCGCCATGGCCGTGCCTCTGCCGTGGAGAAGAGCAATTTCATTCGGGAAAGGATACTTAGGGAGAAAGAAATGTATTTCAAAAGCCTATAAATACACCCTAAGTATGACCTGAAAGGGGGGCCCAAAGCCATCATCTAGGGGCGTCGTGCTAGGCCAGAGAAGGCAGATTTGTGGGGATTCACTCAGGGATAGCCAGTTGATCCATCTCAAGAAGCCAGAGTTATACTCAAGACGGAGGATCTCCTCTTCAATTCCTTTAGTGGGTTTTAGGGATTTCTTATGTTTTGTTTTATCTTTTCTCTTGAGATGTTTTCCTTTATTGTTATGAACTAAACCCTTCGGATACAGAAGAGATGAAACCTATGATGAATCTTGTTATTGTTTTACTGAATTATATGATAAATACTTAGTTTGTTCTTAATTATGTGAGCTTAATCCAAATTTAATGTGCTTAGGTGGAGGAGGAATAGACCCTGCCTAACAGTAGATCCAATATAATTAAACGGAGTTGATCGCACGCCTAGAGATAGGGTGACGAGATTTTGCTTAGGATTAGGGTGAAACCTAATATGGGAATCCACGGATCGATTTCATCGCTATTCTAGGGGTTATTATAAGAGAACGAGAGTTCCACTAATTAACCTAGGGTTAGACGTTATTCGCCTCGAGAGAGGGTTTAATATATGTTAGGGAGTCTTACGGATCAAACTAAGTGAATAAATCGTATGGTTCAGGTGTTAGATAACAAGTGAAGTCTAGGTGGGTTCTTCCTAGGGTATCGTCTAAATCAACCGAGTTTTTCCCAAGTTATTTTCCAAATTCATTCTTCTTTGTCTTAGAGTCTTTAGTTTAGTAGTTAATTAATTTATATTAATAAACAACTTCACTTATTTTAGGCTAAATAATAAAAAGAAAGTTAGTATTAGTACTTTTAGTTCCTTTGGGTTCGATAATCCGGTCTTGCCTAAGCTATACTATTTGTTCGATAGGTGCACTTGCCTCAATCGTTGTCGAGTTAGTTTCGAGTTCGATCATTCTTTTATAAATTTTAAAGCTCGATTCACAATGATCAAGTTTTTGGCGCCATTGCCGGAACTAAAATATTAAGAAAGATCTATTTTTATTACTTTAGCCATTATTTTTATTTTTCGCAATTTATTTTTATTTTTAGTTTTACTTTTACAATTTGCTAAATTTTCTTTCTTTCTTTTCTAGCGAGTACCTCTAGTTTATGACTAGAAGGAACCCGAGAGGACCTTTAGAATACTGACGGTGATATTGAAGCTACCGCTCGGAGAAATCGCAGAGAAATTAGGCGAGCCCTAAATTACCAAAGAGAGCAAGAAGACAGATCCAATCCTACTGAAGGGATGGATTTGTAATAATCTTCCACCACAAGATGTGGCGAGAAAATAATGCTCCTCGTACTATGTTTGATTATGCTAAACCTCATTTAACGAGTAGAATCTAGTATTGTTAGGCACTATAGTCTGCTAATAATTTTGAATTAAAGCCTAACATCATACAAATGATTCAACAGTTTGTTCAATTTGATGGTTTGCGGGGCGAAAGATCCAAACGCTCATATAGCTAATTTTTAGAGTTACGTGATACCTTCAAAATAAATGGCGTTTACGATGATGCCATACGACTTCATTATTTCCTTTTCATTAAAGAATAAAGCTAAACGATGGTTAAACTCGTTACCACGGTCGTCAATCACTACATGGGAACAAATGACCAAAAATTTTTATTAAAATATTTCCCACCGCCAAAACGGCCAAATTACATAATGATATATCTTCTTTTGTGCAGATGGATTTAGAGACATTATACGATGCATGGGAGAGATATAAGGATCTCTTGAGAAGGTGTCCGCACCATGGTTTACCCTTGTGGCTTCAAGTCTAAACTTTCTATAACGGTGTAAACCCATCAACAAGACAACTAATTGATTCAGCCGCCGGTGGAACCTTAAATAATAGAACTCCTGAGGCAGCCTACGAATTTATAGAAGAGATGTCACTGAATAACTATCAGTGGCAAGTTACAAGAACAAGGCCAACAAAAACAGCTGGAGTTTACAACCTCGACACAGTAACCATGCTATCAAATCAGGTAGAGTTGATGAATAAGAAGATTGATAGTTTGTGTTCTTCGCAGGTACATCCAGTCATGCAGTGAGACACAAGTGGAACTGTGGCGAATCCTGAGTACCCACCCTACCAACCAAGACACAGAGAAGCGACAGGATGAACTATATAGGTAACAATTTCGATCTAATAATAACCCATATAGTAATAATTATAATCCAAGTTGGAGGAGCCACCCAAATTTTTCGTGGGGAGGATAAGGAAATCAAGGAAATCAAAGACAACAACCTCCTCAAAATTTCCAAAATCAGCCCTATCCACAAGAAAAGAAGTCGAATCTCGAAGAGACGTTGAACAAATTCATAGCATCCACGAAGCCCGTCTCCAAAAAGCGAGGTAACACTCGACACTCAACAAACATCGATCAAAGCGATCGAGAACCAAGTTGGAGGACTTACAAAGGCAATCGGAAATTACCCGATCGATCGAGAAATTGTAAAGCTATTATCCGAACGACCGCAAGGGCGTCTCACCGAATAATCTTGAAATTAATCCAAATGAGGAAATCCAAGCCATAACAAACTCAAGAAAGCGAAGAAGTAGACGAACCCAGTCTAACACAAGGAAACGAGGTAGAAAAGGTAAAGTTGAGGTAACACAAGACAAGCCAAAATCGGTAATCAAGGAGTACCAACCTCGTGTACCTCCCTGAGGCATTAAGAAGAGGCGACCACGTAAGATCGGTTCGGTAAGTTTCTTAAACTTTTAAAGAAATTACATATTAACTTACCATTACTTGAATCTCTTTCGCGAGATGCCGATTCTAGGAAATTTTAAAAGAGCTTACGACAAACAAACGGAAGTTAGACGAGTCGTCACATGTGGAACTTAACGCAAAGTGCTCAGCAATTCTCCAAAATAGGCTACCACAAAAGCTAAAATATCCAGGGAGTTTTACAATTCCATGTTTAATTGGTAGACTAACTGTTGATAATGCGTTAGCTGATTTAGGGGCAAGCATAAATGTCATGCCTTATAAATTGTTTAAACAATTAGGTCTAGGGAAACCCAAACAAACTAGGATGAGCATTCAATTAGCTGATAAAACTGTTAGAATTCCTAGGGGTATTATCGAAGATGTTCTTGTAAAAATCGACAAATTCATTTTCCCAGTAGACTTTGTTGTCTTAGACATGGATGAGGATAAGTCGATCCCCCTAATTTTAGGAAGACCCTTTTTAGCAACTGCCAGGACTAAAATTGATGTTGATGCAAGAGAACTCATACTTTGCGTAGGTAATAAGACAGTCACCATTAAGGCTCTCGACTCGGCTAGAACATCGAGTAATCAAGGTGAGAATGTAAATTCTACTGATAACCATTCGGTTAACCCTTATTTTCAGGAAGCACCACCAAAGAATACAACTGAACCCGATCCTAAACCCCATGCCAACAAAGAAATAACTCATGAAGATCGAGGGATTCAATTCGATGATCTAGACGAGTGGAAGACACACTTCAAGGAGAAATTAGGGATAGACGACGAAGAACCGGAACCATACAAGATAAAACCGAATGAGCCCCCAAAAGAGCTAATAGGAACAACAAACCACTTCAAAATAGGGGACCAGGTACTGTTAGATCAGGCAGATCCTCGAATATCTCCTCCGGGCCCTAGCACAAACAAAGAAATATCTTTTAGGGTAACCAGTGTTTTCCCACACGAAACAGTCGAGGTAAGTAATCCTATTTTTGGTACTTTTACTATTAACACATCTCGACTTAAATTTTTTCACGAAGACGCAAATGATAGCATGAGGAAGGACTTCCAACTCCTCAAGCCACCCTGACAAAGCGAACGAGAGGAGAGTCTAGCTTAAGACTATAAACGAGCGCTTCTCGGGAGGCAACCCGAGCACTAACACAATTATTTTTTTTTACATTTTGCTTTAAATTTATTTTTATTTTTCTTATTTTCTTTACACCTAGTTATAAACTAACCGTAAGTGCAAATTCAGGACACGGCGGCCTTGCACACGGCGTGGGCGTGGCGCAGTGTGGACCATAAGAATCCTGTCTTGACATAGCGGCCGTGCGAATCAATTCCAACCACTTTTTGATGTCACAGATCCGACCACTACACCACGGGCACCGACAAAGGGGCACGGCCGTGCCCCATAACCGTGTGAAGCTACTGACTTTCCAACCACGGGCAGAACACTCTCGTGCCTTAAAAAGCGTGCCAACATGCGACTTGTCGAACACGGGCTGAACACGAGCATGGGGAACCAACACGCCTAGGAACATGGCCGTGCGATGCGGCCGTGTGAATCGACACACCCTCCGTCCACGAGCGTGGGAGAGCCTTAGATACAAAATTTATTTAAAACCCACAGCCCTCCCCCTTCACCCCACCTTCTTCCATCTTCTCTTTCTTTCCTTACATTTCTCCTCTTTCTTTTTCCTTTTCCTAATAAGTCCTTAGACTCTTGAGCTACAACAACATCATATCCATGGAAAAGAAGCATAAAAGGCCAATCACAGTCTCCTCAAAGGAGACCGATTCACATGAGTTCATCCAAACAACAAGCCAAGGGTCTTTGAGACCATTTCTTGTTTTTAGGTTCTTAAGGCTGCTTGGGAATCACGCCACTTCCACCATCACCAACACCTCTGTCACCTTCAAAGTCACACCCACCTCTCGAACCATCTACCAATAAGGATTCTCAAGCCCCTTTATCTTTTAAACTTAGTTTATTTTCCTTCTTAGTCTCCTTATCTTTAACTTTCTTGTCTTTAATTATATATTTAGTTTATTTTAAATTTTTCTTAATAAATCCTGGCTAATCCCCCACGAGTCCCTTAATTTCTTCATCTAGCGCAGAACTCGTGGGCGACCACCACATCCAGACTGGCCCTCCAACTTATCTTTCACCACGACCACTGCCAACTCAAGGATTACATCCATATTTCAGGGGGTTTCACTTATCCCCATATCTTTTGATCTGAACATTACATATATATTATCTAACTTTGTATATTGAGGGCAATGTACATCTTAAGTGTGGGGGGTGAATCTTAGATATGCCAAACTTTTTGCATTGTTCTCAAAATCCTGAATTTAGTCTTGTTTGAAAGTAAATTACTCATATTACTAATTAGGATGAAATTTCTGATGATTTATGATTTTTATTGATATGTTTTAGATTAAGTCATTGATAATTGTGTATTAATAATTAAATTTGAAGAATACTAGAGAATCAAGTATGATAAGTCTATTTTTCAGAAATTAAAAATTTTCTAGGTTGTCGAACTGAGTTTAAATATTACTTTGAAGTTTGAAATTTACGAGGTTGACATCAAAATACCGATAATCATGAACCTTAGGCTTCCTACTCACTTGAGTCAAATAGCCTAGGCTAACTTTTTCTTTGCTCTTAACATTGTATAATCAATAGAATCGTTAAAGCATTCAGACATACTTTCTTACAATTGCCTTTATTAAGCACATACCGCGCCACACTCTATACTCATACTCATTTCCTTGCGACTCGCTCACGAGTGCCTATATTCACTCATTCACATGACTTTAGTATAATTTTCCTTTCTACCTCTAGACTCATCTATCTGTCCCAAAGATCACTAGGAATACTCAAAAACGCATAATATAATCATTAACATAATTTCAAAGCCAAAGCTGCATTCTAGAGGTGACCTTATATGGAAGCACTTCTAAATGCCAACGCCAATGCCATATTCAAAATATGGTCTTATGTGGGCTGCCACCTCAAGTATCAATGCCATATTCCGGATATGGACTTATACAATTCTCGTGTTCATTGTAGTCCCCTAGGACTTCAACCTCGTGTTCAACAACAATTACTCTATATAGTAGAGTATCATGTATCAATATGATACAAAGCATTCTCAAAATGCTAACATAATCATTGCACTAACCGAATACAAACTTGCTCAACTTAACTCTCATAACATCTCGTCATAATTCAACGGTGGTAAGGGGTGAGGTCGTAGCATCCCACAACTTGACTCTCGTGACCACATACATATGATTTACTGTTCATCATCGATGAAATATCATCATCGTCACACAACTCGTCACAAGTGATTTTTCACGTTTATCACGCTACAATTGTCCCTATCACTTATACTTTTCGAACTCTGATTTTACTTACTCAAGTTCCACATTAATATCTACTCAAATACTCAACATTTAACTCTACTTTCTCTTACTATGACTCATTAATCTATAGAATGTCTTACGGGTTTTGGGTACGTCGTTTACTTGATTGCCATAGTCCAACTATGGTCTTACTCATTTCACAACATCATAGCCCAGCTATCTCTTTACATGTCATCACGAGGCTATAGCCTCACTACGGTCTTACACGAAATCTCATATCAATACCAATGTCATACCCCTGATACGATCTTACATGGAACTCATGTCGTTGCCGATGCCATATCCCAGATATGGTCTTACACGATTCTATACCGAAGCCAGGTCCCAGACGTGGTCTTACACGGGATCACTATTTGTCACCAATGCCATGTCCCAGACATGGTCTTATATGGGATCACATGTATCGCCATGGTCCAACCATGGTCTTATTCATCATTTTATCATTGAACGACCGTAACCATTCCTGCATTCTACTCAGTCAAACTTCCCAGTTTAACTCTCTCACCAAAATACTCGTAGTTTCATACAGAGTCACGAAATAAAACATTATACATCATCCATTTTAATAGTCGCACATGAGATTCAACTATGTGGACATATTGATCATGCATCGTTCAAACAATTACACATACACATATACCCTATTCTCTGGGTAAATTTACTCACTATATGCACCTAACCCAATAGGTTGAGTATATAACGCCTTATGCACATCCAGCCAATGCAGATAAACTTCTCATTTCACGCATTATCACACACATGTCATATACTTCTACTCATACCTCTTTGAATCTCATCATTGCATAAGAGCATTTCAATTTCCCCACTATCACTTACAACATTATTGAATTTAGCTCGGTTGGGAACCATCACTGTTTTAACAAAACAATTTCGTTAGAGCCGGGAGACATCACACTATCACGGTCCACATATGGCATGTATAGTTAGACTCTTACTCACACTAGGTTAGTCCTATAACCGATTAAACCTGGCTCTGATACCACTAAATGTAACACCTCTTACCCGTATCCAATACTGGAACGGGGTACGAGGCGTTACCGGACTTAAGCCTCACGGTCGCTACTTAGGCTAATCGTGACTACTCTCTTCATTCACCTCAATCACCTCATTCTCGACTTACGAGGCCTCACTCATACACACGAGGGCTCTTGAAACTAATCCGAAACTTTTACGATTCTTAAAATCTTTCTCTTCAATTACAGGGCTCACACACCCGTGTAGAATGAGACACGCCCGTGTATAGGCACATACGCCCATGTCCCCAGACCGTGCCTAAAAACCCAGTATTCTGCCAATTTGCCCACGGTTAAGGCACACGCCCATGCATTTTGGGAGCACGCCCGTGTACCCTATCACACGTCCGTGCCTTTCACCCGTGGTCGACACTGACTAATCACACACGATTTTGACACGCCCGTGGGCCTAAACCGTGTGCCATACCTTAGTATTCTGACTTATTCAACACGGCCTCGGCACGCCCGTGTGTTTTAACCGTGTGACCATTCCAATTCTAATTTTAAAGTGCGGACTTCACCGCGGCCTGAGACACTGCGCGCAGTGCCTACCCATGTGAACAAAAACAAGGCTATTTGACAAGCTCTTTGCATCCCTATAGCTTACACAACTTATACTCATCCATCACATTCATAATCACTCAAGTTAAATTGCCATCCCACATAGATGAATACATCTTTTCATGTGACATAATAGCCAACAACTACGGCAATATACAATTATCCCATAACTCATTTAGGCCAACACATTTGGCACAATAACAATGACTTAATCAACCTCATGTACTAGCCCTATACATGCCATGACTCATAATGACTTGATACCTCATACCAAGTGTCTCCTCGATAGTGTGAAAATATCTCCGGCGGTCTCCAACCCGAGCTAGCTAAATTAACCTATAAGAGATGAGAAAGAAAGAAGGATAAGCAATAATGCTTAGTAAGTTCATATGCAATTAAGAATCAACTATCAATATTCATATGCTTATACTCAATCACAAGGTATTGGCATGAGTTTTACTCTTGAACTCACAGTTACCTATTCAATCGTTCATAATGCTTACTCATTTCATCTCTTACCACATTCTAACCATATCTCGGCTTAATGCTCGCATTCATTAACTTACCATGCCACAAGCCAATTCGCTCATTTAATTAGCATACATCCTGCACTAATCATCACAAGATCATATAAAACAACACATCATGCATTCTTAATAAACCATTCATACTACCAATCTCTCGGTGGTTATGCACTTAGCCCACCATTGATTCCCTTATAGGGTGGTATCGCACACAGCCCACCAATCATTTATACCTATGGTGATTTCGCACTTAGCTCACCAATCATTTATAAGCGATGGTATCGCACACAGCCCATCGATTACTAATTTATCAGGTGGTAACGCACACAGCCCACCGATAATAATATAGTTGATGGTATCGCACACAACCCATCAATTAATGATTTATCCGGTGGTAACGCACACAACCCACCGTGAATAACATAATGATGGTATCGCACACAGCCCATCACTAACCATCAATAAGATGATATCGCACATAGCTCACCGTTATTTACATTCATGGATAATAATCCACAGTATATCTCTATTTCAAATGTTCATTCGAGAACATCCTCACATGCTTCTATTCTTACTTAACTTTCTACGGTACTCATTATCATTCATATAGTACATCAATAAATCTGTCTCATGCAACTAAGGTGCATCAACTACACATACCCACTAGGGGTTCATCATAGATTGAATTCATCTCAATTCAGTTCTACACATACTTGTGCTACTCATGGTACAACCACATACATTCAACATATACATTGAATCATTCGAATTATTAAATAACTCTCTTGAGTCTCATGCACATAGTTCTCATTATCATCATACCCCAATTGGGTCTTACATACACTAACATATCGGTGCCATGTCCCTGACATGGTCTTATACGAATTCTTACATCGAGGCCATATTCCAATATGGTCTTACTCGAGACTTTAACCGTCATCACATCATGCTATACACTTTTCCCATTACTCTAGATTCAATCCCATTGACATCTCATCAAATGATATTTCATACATTCATATAGTAAACATACATTCCGTTCAACATTGGAATACTAAATTAACTCATAGGTAATTGCAACATTCGCACATGAACTTACCTCGATGACGAAAAGGCCAAAAAGGACTTTTTGCCCACATTTCTCTTTTCTCCCGTTCTAGGTCCGAATCTCATTTTCTTCAATCTAGAACAATAAAATTTACTCATTTAATCACTTAATGATCATTTTAAAACATAATATCCACTTGGGCAAAAATGACCATTTTGCCCCTATACTTTGGCAAAATTATGATTTTGCCCCTAGGCTCGTAAATAAATTTTTATCACATTTTCTTGATAAGTCAGCCTAGATGAACATTTAATCCTCTTACAACTATCAACAATTCCAAACATTTCATGCCTTAATGAACAACTTACAACTTTTGCATTTTAGCCCAAATTAGGTGTTTTCATGACAACACCTTTCACAAAAGTTGTTTCTCCTCATCCTATCATTCATTTTCTTCCATAAAAATTCAGCAAATAGCATAAACTCTCTCATGGCAAGTCCCTAGACTCTCAACCATATTACAAATTAGTCCCCTCATTAGCTAGCTTAAGCTTTAGGGACTCCAAAAGTGCAAAAATTATCAAGAAAGATCATCAAAAACACTTACTTATGAGGAGAAATGTTTGCTGAAATTTTTAAGCTTCAAAACCCCATTCTTACTGCCCATTTTCGGTGGAAGAGGAGAAGAAATAAAAAAGATGATAGCTTTTCTTATTCCATATTATTTTATTTCTTTTTAATACCTAACATGACAACATTTAATGCTCTTGTCCCCCTTTGTCATCCTTTGACTGGCCAAGCCACTTAACAAGTCCAAATTGCACATTTGGGGCCTCCAATTAATACTCTATAGCTATTTAGCACTTCTAGGAATTAAAATGGAACTTTCGCACTTTATGCGATTTAGTCCTTTTTAGCGATTAAGCATGAAATCGCTAAAATTAAAGCACCAAAATTTTCATGCACCCTTATAAACATGTTATAACACATAAAATAACATGAAAATAATTTCCTCTATCCTCAGTTTAGTGATTCCGAGATCACTGTTCCAACTAGCCCCTAAATCGGGCTGTTACATTAAATGCATCTAAACATTCCTGATCAAAATTGAAAGGAACATCTTTTTCGAGTAATCTTGTTAAAGGCTTAGCTATTTTAGAGAAATATTTAATGAATCTTCTATAAAATCCAGCATGTCCTAAAAAACTTCTAATAGCCTTAACTGAACTAGGGGGAGGTAATTTTTCTATGGTTTCAATCTTTGCTTTATCTACCTCGATCCCTTTACTAGAAATTTTATGTCCTAACACGATCCCCTCTCTAACCATAAAATGACATTTCTCCCAATTTAAGACAAGGTTTGTTTCCTCACATCTCATTAGAACTCGTTCTAAATTTTTAAGGCAAAGATGGAAAGAATTACTGAATACCGAGAAGTCGTCCATAAATACCTCCATAATGTCTTCCACAAGTTTATCAAAGATGGCCAGCATGCAGCGCTGAAAGGTAGCAGGAGCGTTACATAATCCAAAAGGCATTCTATGATAAGCAAACGTACCGTATGGATATGTGAATGTTGTCTTTTCTTGATCCTCGGGAGCGATTGGGATTTGGAAGTAGCCGGAGAGTCCATCTAAGAAGCAGTAGTACATATGCCCAGATAATCTTTCTAACATCTGATCAATAAATGGAAGAGGGAAGTGATCTTTTCTGGTGGCGTCGTTCAACTTTCTATAGTCAATACAAACTCTCCAACCTGTGACTGTTCTTGTAGGAATCAGTTCATTCTTTTCGTTGACTACGACAGTCATGCCTCATTTCTTTGGAACTACCTGCACAGGACTTACCCAAGTACTGTCAGAAATAGGATAAATTATTCCTACATCTAGAAGTTTAATTACCTCAGCTTTAACAACTTCTTTCATTTTGGGGTTCAACCGTCTCTGAGGTTGCACACACGGTTTATACTCATCTTCCATTAAAATTTTGTGAGTGCAGAATGATGGGCTTATTCCTTTAATGTCAGAAATTTTCCATGCTATGGCTCTTTTATGTTTCCTTAGTACCTTAAGCAACTCTTCTTTCTCTTTGGGTTCCATTTCTGAAGAGATGATTACTGGTAGTGTAGAATTATCCCCGAGGAATGCATATTCTAGATGTTTTGGCAACTGTTTTAATTCTAAATTTGGTGGTTCATCAATGGAGGGTTTTTGTTTTGGTTCGTCGTTAATTTTAATATCCTCTATTTTCGTCTGTCTAGGGGAGGATGTGTTAAGATTCAATTCATCGATATCGTCATCTATCCTTTCACCTTATGTAAGAAAGAATTCCATCGTGTCATTGTGCATGATTTCCTGCAAAGATTCTTAAATAATGTGATCAGTGGTATCAACAAAGTAACAAGAATCATCTTGTTCTCTAGAATATCGCATAGCCTCATAAATTTGAAAAATATTTTCCTCATCGCCTACCCTTAGCGCGAGTTTACCATTACCAACATCAATGATAGCCCTAGCAGTGGCTAAAAAGGATCGTCCCAAAATTAAAGGTACCTCTACGTCCTCATTCATGTCAAGCACAACAAAATCAACAGGAAATATAAACTTATCAACTTTTACCAGGATATCTTCAATAATTCCCCTAGGATATTCAATAGATCTGTCAGCTAATTGAATACTAATCCTAGTGGGTTTGGGTTCTCCTAGACCAAGTTGCTTAAACATTCTATAAGGCATTAAATTAATACTAGCACCTAGATCAGCTAATGCCTTTTCTATGTTCAAACTACCAATTAAACAGGGAATAGTAAAACTTCCTAGATCTTTTAACTTAGTTGGCAGCTTGTTTTGGATGATGGCTGAACATTCGTCATTAAGTTCCACTATTGAAATTTCTTCGAACTTTCTTTTATTTGTAAAAAGCTCCTTTAAAAATTTTGCATATGTTGGCATCTGCGAAATAGCTTCAACAAAAGGTAAGTTAATATGCAGTTGTTTAAATAGTTCAAGGAATTTACCATATTGTGCGTCTAAGTGGTCTTTTTTCAACTTTGCTGAATATGGAATCGATGGTTTAATTCCCTCACGAATTGGAGTTGCATTTGCCTCATCGGGTTCGTGTGATGACTTTTTTTTCGTTTCAATTAATTCCTTTCCACTTCTTAGCGTCACTGCTTTTACCTGCTCTTTGTCCTTAGGTAAAATTTCTGATCGTATTTCAGAAACTAACTTAGTAAGTTGTCCAATTTGATCCTTGAGCTCCTGTGTCGATGCTTCTTGTTTTTCAAGTTTTGTTTCTATACTTCGAAAACGTCTTTCTGTGGCTGCCATGAATTTTGTCAGCATCTCCTCAAGGTTCGGCTTCTTTTCCTGTGGGTACTGCTGCTGTTGGAAATTTGGAGGGTGTTGTTGTCTTTGATTTCCTTGACCACCCCATGAAAAATTGGGGTGGTTCTTCCAACCTGGATTGTAAGTATTACTATAAGGGTTATTTTGATATCTGAAATTATTACTTACATAGTTCATTTGTTCGCCTTCTATGCCATGTCCGTAGGGTGGGTACTCAGGATTCGCCACACCTCCACTTGTTTCGCACTGCATAATGGGTTGTACCTGCAAGGAATTACACAAACCATCAAATTTTTTAGTTAACATATCTACCTGATTCGATAGCATGGTTACTGCATCGAGGTTGAAAACACTGGCGGCTTTTGTGGGCTTTGTCCTCGTGACTTGCCACTGATAGTTATTTAGGGACATCTCCTCTATAAATTCGTAAGTTGCTTCAGGTGTTTTATTATTCAGAGTTCCACCAGCTGCTGAATCGATCAACTGCCTAGTTGAGAGGTTCACACCGTTGTAAAAAGTTTGGACCTGTAGCCACAAGGGTAATCCATGGTGTGGACACCTTCTCAATAGATCTTTGTATCTCTCCCATGCATCGTAAAGTGTTTCTAAATCCATCTGCACAAAAGAAGAGATATCATTCCTTAATTTGGCTGTTTTGGCCGGTGGAAAATATTTTAATAAAAAATTTTTTGTCATTTGTTCCCATGTAGTAATTGATCCTCGGGGAAGAGAATGCAACCACTGTTTAGCTTTATTCCTCAAAGAAAAGGGACATAACCGAAGTCGGATGGCATCATCAGAAACGCCATTAATTTTAAAAGTGTCGCAGAATTCCAGAAAATTTGCTAAGTGTGTGTTAGGATCCTCATCCTGCAAACCATCAAACTGAACGAACTGTTGTATCATCTGTATAGTGTTAGGTTTCAATTCAAAATTATTTGCAGCAATAGTAGGTCTAACAATACTAGATTCAGTACCAACTAAACTAGGCTTAGCATAATCATACATAGTTTGAGGAGCCTGATTTTCGGCCATCTCTGGAGGTAGCAAATTATTCTCAGCCATCTCCTCGGTGGTATTGATGATGTTTTCTTGCTCTTGTTCTGTGTATTGTAGACTTCGCCTAATTTCTCTCCGGTTTCTGCAAGCGGTTGCTTCGATCTCACTATCGTAAATTAAAGGTCCTGTCTGGTTCCTTCTAGTCATAAAATAGAGGTACCTACAAGGAGTAAAGACTAAAATTTAGAAAGATAAAAATAGAAAACAAAATAAGAGTAAAATTGCAGAAAATAAAAATGGCTAAAGTAATAAAATTGAGTGTTCTTAATATTTTAGTTCCCCGGCAACGGCGCCAAAAACTTGATCGGTGTGCCACAGTCTTAAAATTTATAATGAGAATGATCGAGCCTAAAAACTAACTATGACAACGATTGAGGAAAGTGTATCTATCGAACAGTAGTATAGCTTAGTGGCAAGACCGGATTGTCGAACCCAAAGGAACCGAAAGTACTAATACTAAATTTTTTTATTATTATTTAGCCTTAAAATTGAAGTGAATCGATTTAATCTAGAAAATTAACTAACTACTAAGCTAAAGACGGTGAGACAAAAAGAATGAAATTGGGGAAATACTTGTGGGAAAAACCAATTGATTACAACAATAACCAAGGAAAATCCACCTAGACTTCACTTGTTATCTAACTCTGAACTAGATGATTTATTCATTTGACTTGATCTGTAAGATCCCCTAATGTATATTAAACCCTCTCTAGAAGAGAATAACGTCTAACCCTAGGTTGATTAATTGAAATCTCTTTCTAATTAAAACCCCTATAATTGCATTAACTCGATCTATGGAATCCCATATTAGGTTTCACCCTAATCCGACAAAATCTCGTCACCCTATCTCTAGGCGTACGATAAACTCCGCTTAATTATGCTAGATCTACTCTTAGACAGGGACTTTTGCTCCTCCACCTAAGCACATCAAACTTGAATTAATATCTGCGAAATATCAACACAAGAATTAAGAACACATAATTAAGAACAAGTTAAATATTTATCATATAGTTCAGCAAACGATAACAAGATTCATCTTGGGTTTCATCCCCCTCAGGTATTTGAGGGTTTAGTTCATAATGATAATAAAATACATCTCAAAAGAAAAGATAAAACAAAACATAAGGAAAACTCTAAAACCCCCTGAAGGAATTGAAGAGAGATCCTCCGTCTTGAGTATCACTCCGACTTCTTGAGATGAATCAACTGGCTTTCTTCAAGTGATTTCCACAATTCTGATCTTTCTGGCTCGGCTCCTTGGCCTAGCTGAACGCCCCTTGAAATTTGGCCTCTATGGTGTTTATATAGGCTTTTGGAATGTGTTTCTTTACCCCTAAGTATCCAAACCCGAGTGAAATTCCTCTTCTCCACGGCAGGGACACGCCCTTGGCACACGTCCGTGTGAATCGTGGCCAGGCGGTGTTCAGGTCTGATTGGGGAGGCACGGCCGTGTTGCTTGGGCCCAGGCCGTTTGAATTTCGTGATTTCGCCCATTTGGTCCGTTTTAAGCTCGTTTCTCGTTCTTTTCATTCTCCGGTGCTTTCTTGAGTATAAAACATGAAAACAAAGGATTAAGAGCACCAAATTACACAATTCAAGGCTTAAATCACCCAAAAGCATGCTAAACGTGGGTTTAAAATAAGTTACTATTTCGGTTTATCACTTATAATGAGGCTTATGAAATCATTGAGAGGATTGCCAGCAATAATTATCAATGGTCAACCAATCGAGCAGCGTCAGGAAGACGAGTTACTGGAATACATGAAGTAGACGCTCTTACTTCACTCGCATCTCAGGTATCATCAATATCCTCAATGTTAAAAAATCTTACTACTAATGGGTCTAATAGTTTTACAGCACAACCACCAAATCAATTTGAAAATATAGCCTGTGTCTTTTGTGGGGAAGGACATTTGTTTGAAGAATGTCCATCAAACCCAGAATCCGTATATTACATGGGTAACCAGAACTAAAATCGAGGAAGGCAAGGACTACAATCTAATTTCTATAACCTATCATGGCGAAACCACCCGAATTTTTCCTGGAGTAACCAAGGGGCTAGAACCAGTAACACTTACGCCCAACCTAGATCGATCCAGCCACCTAGTTTTCCCCAACAAGTTCAGAAACCAACCCAAGCTGAACCATCCAATGTCTTAGAAAATTTGTTAAAGGCATACATGGCGAAGAATGATGCCCTAATTCAAAGCCAAGCAGCTACATTAAAAAATATGGAAAACCAAATGGGCCAGCTTGCTACTGAACTCAGGAACCGACCACAAGGTGCTTTACCTAGTGATATGGAGAATCTGAGGAATCCAGGGAATGAGCATTGTAAAGTGTTGACATTGAGGAGCGGAAAGACTTTAGAGCCCAATTCTGTCGAAGTTGAGAAGGAGCCAGCTGACGCTCAAGACTTAGAGGAATTTCAACCGAGTGTTGAAATTTCAGTTTCACAAGAACCAAAATCTGTAAAATCCAACAAGGTAACTTCAGAACCAGCTAATTCTGATCAACTAACAACTCTGTTAGATGCAGAATTACCACAGAAGACGAATCAACCAGTTCTAGTAAAGAAACCTCCACCACCCTACCCTCAAAGACTTTAAAAGCAGAAGCAGGAAATTCAATTCAAGAAGTTCCTAGATGTACTCAAGCAACTTCATATCAACATCCCGTTGGTTGAAGCACTTGAACAAATGCCGAACTACGTAAAATTCATGAAGGATATCCTGTCTAAAAAACAAAGGCTTGGAGAATTTGAGACGGTAGCCTTGACAGAGGAGTGCAGTGCATATCTTCAAAACAAACTACCCCCAAAGTTGAAGGATCCTGGATGTTTTACCATACCTTGCAACATTGGAGCAACATATTGTGGTAAGACACTATGTGTCTTGGGTGCGAGTATCAACTTGATGCCTATGTCAATATTTAGGAAGTTAGGGATAGGTGAAGTTAGACCTACTACAGTTACACTTCAATTAGCAGATCGATCCTTAGCACATCCAGAAGGAAAAATTGAGGACGTATTGGTACGTGTAGACAAATTTATCTTTCTCGCTGACTTTGTGATTTTAGACTTTGAAGCAGACAAAGAGGTGCCAATCATCCTAGGAAGACCGTTCTTAGCAACCGGAAGGACCCTTATTGATGTGCAGAAGGGCGAGCTTTCTATGCGTGTTCAGAATGATCAGGTAACATTTAATGTTTTTAAGTCTATGCGATTTCTTGACACAATTGATGATTGTTCTGCAGTTTTCGATTTAGAGGAGTTAATCATGGAAAAGGAACTCAACTATGTTGAGGACCCATTGGAAAAATTTTTGACATCAGACCCTCCAAATGATGAAGAGGAGGATGAAAACTTAGCTTTGCTAGAAGCTAATCAAAGGGGATTTAATCCGCAATCTCGTTTTGAATCTTTGGAGTTAGAGAAAAGGGATTACGCCCAACCAAAAGCGTCAATCGAGGAGCCACCTAAATTAGATCTGAAGGTACTTCCCTCACAATTAAAATATGTTTATTTAGGTAACTCTTCTACTCTGCCTGTGATTGTTTCAACAGAATTAACTACTGAGCAAGAAGAGAAACTCATCCTTGTATTGAAACAATTCAATAAGGCTATCGGATGGACCATAGTCGATATTCGCAGTATTAGTCCATCTATATGCATGCACAAGATCATACTAGAAGATGGCGAGAAAGAGACGATTGATGGACAACGAAGACTAAACCCCATCATGAAGGATGTAGTAAAGAAAAAAATCATCAAGTGGTTAGATGCGGGTATAATTTACCCTATCTTAGACAGTTCATGGGTAAGTCCGGTCCAGTGTGTGCCAAAGAAAAGAGGTATTATGGTCATTGAAAATGAGAATAATGAGTTGATACTGACTAGAACAGTTATGGGATGGAGAATTTGCATTGATTACCGGAAACTAAAAAAGGCCACTAGGAAAGATCACTTTTCTCTGCCGTTCTTGGACTAGATGCTGGATAGACTCGCAGGGCGAGACTGTTACTATTTTCTCGATGGATACTCAGGGTATAATCAGATTACAGTAGCACCAGAAGATCAACACAAGACAACATTCACCTGCCCGTACGGTACATTCGCATTTAGGCGCATGCCATTTGGTTTATGTATTGCACCTGTGCTACATTTCAAAGATGTATGATGTCTATTTTTACTGACATGGTTGAGAAATATTTGGAAGTTTTTATGGATGATTTTTCAGTATTCGGGGATACATATGATGATTGCCTAGCCAATCTAGCCAAGGTACTAAGGCGATGCGAAGAAACAAACCTTGTACTTAACTAGGAAAAGTGTCATTTCATGGTACGAGAAGGTATTGTTCTAGGGCATCGGATAACAGGACATGGAATCAAGGTAGATAAAGCAAAGGTAGATGTTATTGAAAAACTCCCACCTCTGACATCTGTAAAGGGTGTTAAGAGCTTTTTGGGCCACGCCATTTTCTATCGAAGATTTATCAAAGACTTCTCCAAAATTGCTAAACCCTTATGCAAATTATTGGAGAAGGACACGGCGTTTAAATTTGATGAGGAGTGCTTAAGAGCTTTCAATGATTTGAAGAGTCGGTTAGTCTCGGCACCCATAATAGTCACGCCAGACTGGGATTTGCCATTTGAATTGATGTGTGACGTAAGTGACTTCACGATCGGAGCTGTCATGGGTCAGCGAAGGAACAAAGTTTTTCATCCCATTTACTATGCGAGTCGGACTCTGACAGGAGTTCAACTGAATTACACGGTAACAGAAAAATAGTTACTTGCTATTGTGTTTGCTTTTGACAAGTTTCGATCTTATCTTGTAGGTACCAAAGTGACTGTCTATACGGACCACTCGGCAATTAAGTATTTACTTACCAAGAAAGACGCTAACCCAAGACTGATCCGGTGGGTACTTCTACTTCAAGAGTTCAATCTAGAAATTCAAGATCGAAAGGGAGTAGAAAATCAAGTAGCAGATCACTTGTCCAGATTGGAGCCGCAAGAAGGGAATTCTCCACTTATACCAATTCAGGAGACATTTCCAGATGAACACATACTGAAGGTAAATCATGTCCATAATACCCCTTGGTTTGCTGATATTGCTAACTATTTAGCTTGTGGTTTGATGCCGATTGATAAGACATATCATCAAAAGAAAAAGTTTCTTCACGATGTGAAGTAGTATTTCTAGGAAGATTCATATTTGTTTAAAAAGTATGCAGATCAAATGATCAGGAGATGCGTGGCAGAAGATTAAGTACATAAGATTTTATACCACTGTCACTCAGCTCCGAGTGGGGGACACTTCAGAGGAACACGTACTGCGGCCAAAGTATTACAAGCTAGATTCTTTTGGCCAACACTATTTAAATATGCATATGCTTATGTAAAAAGTTGTGATCGATGTCAGAGGGTCGAAAATGTCACCAATAGAAACGAGATGCCTCGAACAAACATCATTGAGGTAGACTTGTTCGATGTTTGGGGTATTGACTTTCTCGGTCCTTTCCCTCCGTCTTTTGGTCACAAGTACATCTTGGTAGTTGTAGACTACATGTCTAAGTGGATTGAGGCTGAAGCATATCCGACAAACGATGCTAAGGTTGTGATGAAGTTTTTGCAGAAGCATGTGTTCACAAGGTTTGGAACCCCACGAGCCATCATCAGTGATGAAGGGTCCCATTTTGTGAACAAGTGGTTGAAATGGTTACTTGACAAATATGGAGTGAAGCACAAGGTTGCCACAGCTTACCATCTGCAGACAAATGGTCAAGCTGAACTGGTAAACAAAGAGATCAAAGGCATACTTGAGAAAGTAGTTTGCCCGAACCGAAGAGATTGGTCCAAAAGACTGGATGATGCTTTATGGGCCTACAGGACAGCATACAAGACACCTTTAGGGATGTCACCCTATAGGTTGGTATTTGGGAAAGTCTGTCATCTGCCTTTGGAGTTAGAGCACAAAGCTTACGGGGCTCTCTAATGACTCAACTTGGATCTTAAAATTGCTAAAGAGAAACGAATGCTTCAACTTAACGAGTTAGAAGAATTCCGAATGTCTTCATACGAGAATGCCAAATTACTTAAGGAGAGACTCAAGAAATGGCATGACAAGCACATTCGAGTTCGAGAATTTGAAGCAGGTCAGCAAGTCTTGTTATTCAATTTCAGATTAAGGTTCTTCCCAGGTAAGTTAAAATCACGTTGGTCCAGTCCATTTATGATTCATCGAGTCTATCCATACGGATTTGTTGAACTTCAAGGTAAGGGAGGTAATTTTCGAGTTAATGCTCAACGCTTGAAACATTACTGGGGAGATAAAATTGAACAGGATCAAATCTCGTTTATTTTATCAAATGATTAAATTTTCTTGTTTTATCTTTAAATAAATGATTTAGGATGTATTTTCGGGATTAGTATGTTTAAATAAATTCTGTCTAGGAGATTAGAACTTAAGCGGGACCGCTTGTGACCCCTCCAATCTTTCCTAGGAATTGATTTTGACATAATTTTCCGAGAAATTATTCCCTAAATGGCAAAACAATTTTTTAAATTTTCAAATAAAATGTTCAATTTTGATCCAAGTTTTAAAATTGCAACTCAATTTCAAATTTTCATTAAGTCTAGGGACTTAATTGAACTATTTTTTAAAAAAAAAATTGTTGCACTTTTTGTAAATATTAAAAATTAGATGCCTCTTTTTGTAAATATTTTCAAAAGGCTTCTAGAATAAACATTTTTAATTTAATAAAAAAGATGATAATTATTAATATATAATTATATCTATTATAAAATATATTAATTATTATCAACTTTACATAGAGTTAGGATTAGTTTTAATTTAATCATATTTTATTTTGATAAATTTTTATCTTAATAAATTAATAGCAAATAATAATTTAATATGCATTGTATTAATTATTAATTGTTATTTACTTTGAGTATAATTAGAACTTAGAATTTTTAATTATTAAATTTCTCTAAGAATTCTACTTTAACTCCTATTTCTTTCACTATAAATACCACCAACCTTCTCTATCTTTCTTCATTCAAACTTCCATCCCACCAAACCACCTAGTGCCGTAGCCTTCAACTGCCTAACTACTCGGCACCCTCACCCAATCGGGCAGTAGCCCCACGCCTACCGTGCAGCAGCTGCTCCTTGGCGCCATACCTGCGCACGTCCAGCTCCAGCACTCGTCAGGCGTGCTCGACACGCCCGCAAGGATCCGCGTGCCTAGTGCTACTTGCTCCCATGTTGTTGCCTCCTCCCACGCACATCCGTGCGACACATCAACCCCGCACCAACATCCTTAGCCGACAACCCTCCAACCTACCCTAAATCGACCTCTTTTGTTTTCTAATTATTTTTTTTAGGAGTTCTTAATTTTTATAAAAATGTGGTAAGACAAATTTTTCTCTTAAATTTTAAATTTCATTTAATCATTTAATTTTTCAATTTCTTGAATTATTAATATTTTATATTAATTAAATTTTTGAGAAATTGTTTTCCATCTTATGTTCAGTTAATCATGCCTCGCAAAAGAACTCGTGCCTCTACCCAAATTGACGAATCACAAAGCAAATTCCACTGTGAAGAAGCCAAAGCGAGATACGAAAGTGTTTTCAAGAATCAACAAATGCATCCAGAGAAAGGCTTCACATTGAAAGAAAGCAACTATATTGATTTTATGGCGCGTATTCGTTAGGTTGCTGAAACTCTCAATTGGGAGTTGTTTTGTGAGAAGAGACCTAGTGTGGATGAAGAGTTAGTGCGTGAATTCTATGCAAATTTAACCTCAAGTGATTTGACGGAAGTTCCAATTCGCAGAATCAAGGTACCAATAACTTCAAATGCTATTAATGAGTTCTTTGAATTACCTGATTTCGAAAATGATGAATATTCTTCCTTAATGAGCAATATCGAGCCTAAAAATTTGTAAGAAATACTTGAGGAACTTACAGTTCCAGGTTCTAAGTGGACTGTGTCAAAGCAAGGAATCCACACTTGCAGAAGAGAATATTTGACACCACTCGCAAAGGTATGGTTCTATTTTATCCATTTCAGCCTTATGCCTAGTTCGCATGGGACTACAATCTCATTGGAGCGAATGGTCTTATTATACTCGATTTTAACTGGAAAAACCATTGATGTGGGAAAAATCATCTTGAGAGAAATGCGACTGTGTGCGTTAGACGTTACGCCCACTTACTTTCCTTTTACAATAAAAATTTTGTGCTTGAAAGCTAAAATACTTGCAAACATAAAGAAGACAAGCTATAGCCAGGGCACGATCACAGATTGGGACCTCTACCGAATAGCTGGAGACTTTTTTCTACATCAACGAGTTGAAGAGAGTGAGGATCCCGAAGAAGAAGAAGAAGAAGATCCCACAGAGATCGAGCCAGTGCAATCGGCTGAAGTCCCTGATAAGGTGGAACCAATGGAACCAGAAGCTGAACCTGATGTCGAGTCTTCAATGTTCAGAGCTCAACTGCCTCGCCCAGATCTTCGAGATGAGCTGTCAAAGTTGATGGACATAATGCAACATATGCAGTGGCAGCAACAAGCTTACTTGTAACGCCCCGAATTTGGGCCTAGAAGGAAATATGTCTTGAGCATGGGAACACATAAAAGTTTATGTGTGCAAGAAAATGAAACAACTACTTGTTTGCTTTGATGGTTAAGTGATTTAGGAGTGTTTGGGAGTGTCTAAGAAGTCATGGGTTCAAGCCCTGGCTTTTGCAAAATTTTGGTTTTCTCTTAAGTGAACCTTGGTGTTAGAATGTAGGCTTTAAAAGAAATTGTGTTGTAATTATGACACAAAAAGAGCCTGTGGTGTAGTGGAAAGGTGGTGTGTGGAGTTCTCTTGAGGTCTAAGGTTCAAGTCATGGCAAGGTAAAAAGAGTATTTATTTTGCTCTCTTGCCATGTGAGAAGCAAAAGTCGATTAGAACTCTACAAAGTTGGAATTTGAAATGGTCAAGAAGAAGTTTGTGGAGAGGATGATGGAGGAATTTGAATGAAGTTCAAATTGGATGGTTGAGTGATTTGTGGAGAGATTTGTGGAGGGATGTTGGGAGAGATTAAGGGAGGAAAAAGAGGAGTTTGAAGGGGAGTAGAATTGTGCTGAATGGGTAATTGAAGGCTCATGAATTCAGCTATGATTGCCTCCTCTTTTCATTTTTACCTATTTGGTTTCGGTTTTGTCTACTTGAAGGCCGATTGTGGTAAAGGTGTGTTCGGGTTTTTGCATTTTGGGACCCTTTTTTGTTTATTCTTTGGTAACCGATTTTTTTTTCCTTTGTACCGAAGTTTGTGAGAGAGATCGATTTTGGCAATTCTCTTCCTCTCCTTGCATCTAGAGTTTCTTTTGGGCCGATTCTCTCTTCTTTTCTCCCCCACTCTCGAGTTTTGGTGACTTCGTTTTCCCTCTCACTCAAACACTTTGCTTTGGCCGATTATTTCCTCTCCTCCTCTTTTTCATTTCTTTCGGCTTTAGCCTTGGTACATGACCGATTCTTTCCTTCTTTAGCCTTTACTTCTTCATTTTGGTTTTCGATTTGACATCTATTCTCTGGAAACCAGTGAGTATTCTTGACTCTTTCTTGTATTTTTTTTCAAGCCATCTCTCTCTACACTGTTGAAAGCCGAATACTTCTTTCTCCTCTTGATTCTCTTGTTTTCGATTGTGTTCTGCGGGTTTTAGAATTCCACGAGGAGTGAAGGAGTACTCAAGAAATACTGAAGCATTTCAAAACGTTCCTATCATCATTCATCTGAAGGTAACCTTGTTGCTATTATTGTGCTCAATCTAGAATGGGTTGGTTGTATATTTTGTTGTGGCCGAATATTACTTTCCTTTACCTAGGGGTTTTGTGAGTATGATCAACCTTTGGGTTTAGGCAATCGTGTCTAATGGGAGTGCACTTGTAACGCATATATTCGGCAAGCAACGGGTGATCAATCCTAACCAGCGATCTAAGTGGGCTAAGCCACATCTGTCGATCAAGGCAAGTATTAAATCATTTTGGATAGTGGTATTGAAAGGGGTTATCTAAATCCTATTGATTAAGAGACTGATGGTGTATCGTGGTTGATTAGGTTTGGAGTTCCCGTGGATCTTAGCACATTTTCTCAAACAGGTATGTAATCACACTATCTCTGCTGTGAATCGGCAAAAGCCGAAAAGCTGAAACTTTGGCATTTGAGGCCTCACGAGCATGCAATCGCTCGTGTGGTAAACCGAGCCCACAAATCATGAGCGATAGATTGCAGAGGCCACTATGAGCGTTCTCGTGATCTTGGGCCTCGTTTGGCTGAAATGGGTCGTGTGGGCCCCACACAGATAAAATCCACGTTAAGTGGCAAATACTGGACTGGGCTATGTAGTTCGCATAGCCGTGACTGAATTTGGGCTAAATGGGCCACACGAACGTATGGGCCCACTTGGGCTGAATAATGGGCCTTGGGCCCATTTACACCGTTATGACCATTTAGGTTATCTGTGTCGCTCGAGGTGACTGTAGACCTTCGGAGAGGTCGTTATCTGCACCGAGACCCCAAAATAAGTAAAATGACAGTAATGCCCCTGTAGGGTAAAATGATCGTAATGCCCCTGTAGGGTAAATGACTATTTTGCCCCTCGAGGGTAAATGACTGATTTGTGATATGATTTGACTGATTTGACTGTGATTGAATGACTATGATTTTATTGACTTAACTGTGAATGATATGATGATTTGTGGGTCAGACATTCTGCATACATGACATACTGCATGGGGTTGGGATATTGGTTATGGAGGAAGTACTGTTCTGATACGGTCGCACGAGACGACTGTGGACCCAGTAATGATCTGTTAAGGTCGCACGGGTTGCACGAGACGACTGTGGACCTACCGATGGCTTTAATCCAGTTAATCTGATTATGGCTCTGTGCCAACCTAATTATGGCTCTGTGCCGTCTTGATTATGACTTTGTGTCGATCATATTTATCCATGGCTGTGTACCGGTCGTAATTATTGATGACTTTGTGTCAATCATACTTACCCATTGTTGTGTGCCGGTTATATTACCGTAGCTGATGGCTATGTATTGATCTTATTACAGTTACCGATGGCTATGTGTCAATTATGATACCGTTACTGAAGGCTTAAAGCCGCATATATACTAGCAGCTTTGCTGCGATTTTGGTTAGTCTTTGCAACCGCTAACAACAATCGTAAGTGTAGGGATGGCGCGGGTGATTTATTCCCCACAGGTAGTGCAGGGTTGGACGGAGGCAAGTGCAGGGTTGGATGGGTTTGCATGCATCATGCATCATTCATACTAAGACTGTTACTATGATGGGCTAGGCCCAATTGATTCTCATATATGGGGGTCAGTGACCCAAATGATATTGTTTTGGGCTTTGGCCCATATACTCTCAACTTAATCAGTGCTCATTATCGTTAAAGGGCTCGAGCCCAGCATCGGTTCTATTTATGCATACTGATTATTTCTTTAGTAAGGGGATTACACACTGAGTTTTTCGTAAACTCACTCCGTTTCTAACCTTTCAGGTAATCCCCAACTTTAGACAGTTTGGAGCTGCGAGGGACTCGGAGAGGGCCACACAACTGCGTATGTTTTATTCTATTTTGCTCATTACTTAAACATTTTGATTTTGATTCGGATTGTAATAAGGCCTTTAAAATTTCTGGATTTTAAATTTGGGATTTTATTAATTGTGATTTATATCTGTTAGAAGTAGAACACGGTTTTCCAAAACAATAACTATTTTCAAACGTTGTGTTTTCGCAACTCAATTTTTAAATATCACATTTTCGTAAATAATTTGTTTTAAATTAAGCTTCCGCAACAAATAAGGTTTTAAAGGTAATAACATTTTAAAAGGGAATAACTTTTTAATAAACCACGATTGAAAATAAACAAACGCAAACTGAGGTTTTGTACAAGTTTTAAATGACAAGAAGTTTTAAATTTCAAGGAGGGTTTTTAATGAAAGCATGGTTTCCGAAAAACACTTCAATGTGACACACCAGATTCGGCCCTAACGTCTAGGCTGGGTTTGGGGTGTTACATTACTGGAGATACTCAAAAATAAGGGATGACTCGATGAGAAGTGCTCTTACGAAAATTTACAATAACCTATTTATTTTTGTGTCTGAGTTTCCAGATTACATATTTAAACCATGGAGCCCATTATCGAAGAAGGAGTGAAGCGATTCATGCAAAGACAATAATGATGGAGAAAAAGATGAGTCGAATTCGGAAGGATCTGTAAATAAATAAATGGGGGATCTCAACTTTATTTTATTTATGTTCTTAGGTTATATTATGATTAAGTTAATTAGGAATTTTTATTCTCGCATAACAAAACAAGAGATGGAAATCATTAATAAAATTGAACAAGTCGCGAAGTATAAAGTGTGGCAATGGATATATACATGTCTAGGATTGGATTTAGAAAGAGCTTGGTACTTAAGCAGTCAAATTGACTCACTTCCTTTTTTCTAGAATCCTACCTGGTGTATAGTATCTATTCACTTTAAACAATGAGGGCGTTGTTCATTTTAAGTAGGGGGACCGAAAAATTGAAATTATTTCCACTTAGAATAAATAGTTCTTTTAATTATGATTAGGATATATTTTGTTCAATAATTTGAAATTTTTTTAAGTATGCTAAATTTCAGTATAAATAAAGTTCTATTATTTCAATAAATTGTTATGTTAGCTTAATAATGATATAAATGTATTTTTAATAAAGCATGCAAATCGTACCATAAAATTTTTAGTTCCTTAGGAAAGTTAGGCATGCATGAAAGTTTAAGTCTCTAGAATTGACTTAGTAGTTTCTTGAGGCGAAATCCTAGGAAGCATGGAATGTTGAAAATGATTTAGGCAACTTTTGTTTGGACCGTTTGAGCCTTTCAAGCCAACCTTGATGAAATTTTATCCTTTGAAACCCAACTTTGAGACTATATGGCCTAATTTTATTTGAACCCTTGCAATATTTAGCCATCACTTCTCTCTTAATTATCTTTAAATTGTCCCAAACACTAGACTCAGTACTATTCAATATATTCTTTGAAAATAAGTTTGGGGGAGTTGAAAAGAAGTATCAAATGCTCAAAAATTTTGTAGTACATAAGCAAAATGCTCGTAAAAAAAAGCATACGTACTTGAAAGAAAATAGATGTACAAAAGAGCATGTGAAAGCAAAGTAAGTTGGTGTATTGAGGTAAATTATTCCAAAGGTCCGATTGAAGCTGAGTCTAAGGTTTTAAGCCTAAATTTATCTATCTTTTACCTACCCCTAGCCTAGCCACATTACAACCTTTTTAAAGACCTATTGATTCAAGTTTTCTATGCTACCTACATTAGTGGAGAGAAATTGCTATGTTCAACATATGAAGGCATAAGTTAAACTTAATGATTGCAGCTTAATCTTGAATAAGGAAATAAAATCAAATTGGTAAGGGTTAACATGTCTTTGTTAAGGAAGCATTTAGTCTAATTTTGCTATCATAATAGTTGTTAAGATTAATTTGAACGATATGTATACTTAAGTAGCATAAATATCAAATTTCTTGTTCTTGAGCATAAGTATACCAAATTCATGATTGTTGGGAAGAATGTCGTTCTGAAGGAGTTTTTCAAAGGTGTTTTCGAAAAATTCTTTTCAAATTTGTGCATTACTCGGGACGAGCAATGAATTAAGTTTGGGGGTGTGGAAACACAAAAATTTACACACTTTTTCATGCCCTTTTTAACTTAAATTCATGCAGTTTCGATAAAATTCCTGTCGGAAAATAATTAATTTTTATAAAATAATTAAAGTGTACTTAAAATATGAACATGTTGAATTTTAATTAATTTTATAATTAATTTTGATGAATTTTGGTTATTTTCGACAGATTTGCACAAAGGGCAAAAAATGGCTCGGCAGACACTACTAGAAGCACAAAACCGAGAAGCAATTTGAAGTATCAAAGCGAATTAATTTTTAGCCTAAGACGGTCCAAAATTATGTGTATTAATTCATAATATAATTAATTTTAATTTATATCCAATTTAATTTGGGTTAATAAATTGTTATTAATAAATTATGAAAAGTGGTCCAGTTGAGCCGAACCGAGTGAACCGAACTGACCAAGTAATGGACAGCACAAAAATGTGCTAACCCAAATCAGCTTATTGGCTGATTATTTAGCTTGCAAAGAGTCCCTTGAAGACTTGTTCAAATAGCATTCAAACCCCTCCACAAATGGTGGCTTTCTAGATTTGCCCCAAAGCTTAATTTAGCAAGTTTGAAATCATCAAACTTGCCACATGTGTGGCCGGCCAAGGGAGGGCTCTTTGGCTGCTAATTTTAGCTATTTTTAGCAGCCCTCTTCAGCTATAAAAACCCACTTAAGCTGATCATTTGAAACATATATCAAGCATTCACATCTTTTCTCTCTTCTCTCCACTTTCTCTCTTCTTTTCCATTCCAAATTCCCTAATTTAATCAATTTAGCTTGAATTTAATTCGTGTTAGGTTGATTGCATTTCGTTTGCTATAATTGTTAAAATTGTGTTTATGTTGTTATAGGCCTCGGTAAGATGCTTGATTAAGTAAAATCATGACTAAGTTATTCTTGCATTACAATTGTGAGGTAGCTAATGAATTAATTATTTAAACATATTGAAATTGTAATTAATGGACACAGTACTTAATCAGTGCATGTTTAATCATCTAAGGTAGTTGAAGGTTAAATTAGCAATGGTATCTGACGATACATTTGCCTTGCATAACTTGCAAGATTATTGTGACTAAACTGTTTCAAGGTAGGGTTACTTTGTTACTTCACGTAGTCTTTTATGTGCTTATTAGATTTAATTAATGTGAAAAATATAACATCGGTAATGACAAATATATCGCAAAGAAAAGAGAAATAAAAATAAAGAACAAACAGATTTTACGTGGAAACCCTTTCGGGAAAAAAACCACGGACAGAGGAGAAGAAAATTCACTATGTCGAATTTGAAAAATTACAAGAGGAATAGACTATGTCTATTTATAGGCTTGTAAAGCCATATTCTAATAGAGTGTAGTAAGATTAAAATACCTTATTCTAATCAATATAAAATAGATGGAGTTTAATAAGGTTTAAAAAACCTCATTCTAAAATAAAATAAAAGAAGTGTAGTTCTATTGAGATTTTTCTTTTATTTTATTTTACCACTGTATTTTATTTAAATAAGGATTCGCGTCACTTAATTCTAACAATCTCCACCTTGACATGAATTCTCAATGAACAAGTTCTTCATCGCGAACTCTCAACGAACAAGTTCTCAACCTCTTCCATAAAACCCCTTAAGGGTTTAATTTCAACAATGAACACCAACCAAGTCTAAGCAATGCTCAAACTTGGTTATAGGAAGTGACTTAGTCATCATATCTGCAGGATTTTCATGAGTACTAATTTTGCTCACAACAATATCACCATGAGCAATAATATCATGAACAAAATGATACTGAACATCAATGTATTTTGTTGTCTCATGAAACATTTGATCTTTTGTAAGGAATATGGCACCCTAACTGTCACAAAATACTGTGCTGATTTGAAGGTCTTCATTGAGTTCACTAAAGAGTCCCTTCAACCAAATAGCTTCTTTACAAGCCTCAATAATCACCATGTACTCAGCTTCAGTGGTAGACAAAGCGACTGTAGTTTACAAAGTAGCTTTCCAACTGATTGCACAACCTCCGATTGTAAAGACATAACCAGTAAGAGATCTTCTTCTATCAAGGTCTCTAGCAAAATCAGCATCAATATACCCAATGACTCCATCTCTAGTTCTTCCAAACTGTAAGAAAACATCAGTAGTACCTCGTAAGTATCTTAAAATCCACTGAACTACTTTTCAATGTTCTTTACTGGGATTCGCCATGTATCTGCTAACTGCACTGACTGCATACGATAAATCTGGACGTGAACAAACCATAGCATACATGAGAGATCCCACTGCACTAGAGTATGAAACATGTGACATGTACTCAATCTCATCATCTGATTGTGGAGACAAAGCCGATGAAAGTCCAAAATGGTCAAGCTAAAGGAGTACTAACAGCTTAGCACTCTACATATTGAACTCGCAAAGAACTTTCTCAATGTACCCCTTCTGACTTAGGTACAATTTACTTGCTTTTCTATCTCTGAGAATCTCCATACCAAGTATCTTCTTTGCTGGTCCCAAATCTTTCATCTCAAATTCTTCACTTAGTTAGGCTTTGATCTTTCTTATCTCTCATTTATCTTTTGCTGCTATCAACATGTCATCAACATAAAGAAGTAGATACACAAAAGAACCATCACTATTTTTCTTAAAGTAAACACAACTATCAAAACTACTTCTTTTGAAATCATGAGAAGTCATAAAGGAATCAAACCTCTTGTACTACTGTCTTGGTGATCGTTTCAAACCGTAAAGGGACTTTTTCAAAGAAAGCAAACATAGTCCTCTTTTTCTCGAGATCAGAAACCCTCCGGTTGTTGCATGTAAATATCCTCCTCAAGTTCTCTATGCAAAAATACAGTTTTACATCTAATCTGCTCAAGCTCCAAATCATGCATGGCCACAATACCAAGTAAAGCTCGAATCGAACTATGCTTCACAACCGGGAGAACACATCTGTGAAGTCCACTCCTGAATTTGGTGTAACCCTTTGCAACAAGCCTTACTTTATATCTAGGTTCTTCAACTCCTGGAGTCCCTTCTTTCTTTTTAAACACCCATTTACAAATGAATGACCTTTTACCTTTAGAAAGTTTCACAAGATCCCATGTTTTGTTTTTGTGGAGTGATTCCATCTCCTCTTGCATAGAAAACATCCACTTTTCTCGAGTCTTCACACTAACCCTCTCGTAATAATTAGATGGCTCTTGGTTTGCATCTATATCTTCAGCCACATTTAAAGCATAAGGAACTAGATCAGCCTCGGCATATTTCTTTGGAGGTTTAATTTCTCTTCTAGTTCTATTTTTGGCGATAGAGTATTGTGGTGAAGAAGCAACTCTATTCTCAATTTTTGTACTGGCTTAAGGAGTCGGCTCTGTATTAATCTGATGCTCCAACTGCTTTTGATTTTCTTTATTGGAAGAGTCTTTAAGAGATAAGTTAGGTAGCATAGCAGTTTCATCAAAAACAACATCTCTGCTAATCACAACTTTTCTATTTTTAGGACACCATAACTTATACCCTTTTACGCCAGCTTTATAACCAAGAAAAACACATTTAATAGATCTCGGTTCCAATTTTCCATTATCAACATGAGCATACGCAGGATACCCAAAGATCTTTAAATTAGAATAATTAGCAGGATTACCAGACCATACCTCTTGTGGAGTTTTTTTCTCAATGGAAATGGATGGAGATCGGTTGATCAAAAAACATGCAGTAGAGGCTGCTTTGGCCCAAAACGACTTTGGTAAGTTGGCATTTGACAACATACATCGAACCTTCTCTATGATCGTTCTGTTCATTCGTTCTGTAATGTCGTTTTGCTGTGGAGTATGACGAACTGTCAAGTGTCTCACGATCCCTTCTAACTTGCACAGTTTATTAAACTCATCAGAACAAAACTCTAAGCTATTGTCTGCGCGGAGGTATTTTATTTGTTTTCCCGTCTATTTTTCAATCATAATTTTCCAAGACTTAAATGCAGAAAACACATCACTTTTCTTCTTCAGGAAGAACGCCCAAACTTTTCTGGAAAAATTATCAATAAAAGTTAGCATATAATTAGCTCCACCTTTCGAAGGCACTATTGATGGCCCCCACAGATCAGAATGAATATACTCCAACGTTCCTTTCGTGTTATGGATTCCTCTGATGAATCGAACTCTCTTTTGCTTCCCAAAAACGCAGTACTCACAGAACTTCAGTTTGCAAATTCCTTGCCCATCAATAAGTCCTCTTTTGCTCAATTCTGCCATGTCATTCTCACTCATATGCCTTAGGCGCATATGCCAAAGTTTAGTAATATCATCATCTGACAAGGAAGCAGCGGCCGGCAATGTGATCATCAATAACAATGAGAACCCTACAAAACATATAACTTGGCGCCTTTTCTCCGCCCTTTCATCACAACGAGGGAACCTTTGGAAATATTCAAAATCTCACTTTCAGTTGTGTATTTGTACCCTTTTGAATCAAGAGTACTTAACGAAATTAAATTTCTCTTCAATTCTGGAACATGTCGTAAGTCACTAAGTATTCTGACAACTCCACCAAACATCTTAACTTTAATTGTTCCAACACCTGCGATTTTACACGAAGCATTATTTCCCATCAAAACAACACCTTCAGACACTGTTTCGTAAGTTGTAAACCAATCCCGATTGGGACTCATGTGGAAGGTGCAACCTGAATCAAGGATCCACTCATCGCTCACTTTAGAATTATTGATAGAAGCGACTAGAAGTTCACCATCGCTGTAGTCTTCTACAACATCAGCTTCACCGAAATTTTCTGGTTGTTTTCCCTTTTGATTCGCAGCCTCCCTTTTAATATTGATCTGTAGCTTATAGCACTCAGATTTAATGTGTCATTTCTTCTTGCAGAAGTTACAAGTTTTACCTCTGTTTGAATACTTCGATCAACCCTTAGATTTACTGCGAGAATTATGTTCATGTGTCCTTCCACGATCATCATCAGCATTCAGATCTTGTCACCCACGAACAATGAGACCCTTTCCCTGAGAGTCGGGTTTAACCACAAAATGCTTCATCTTATCATACGAGGTCAAAGAATCATAAACCTCATCAACTGTGAGAGACTCGCGGTTATATAAAACCGTGTCTCTAAAGGTTGAATAAGACGGGGGCAACGAACAAAGTAGAATCAACCCTAGATCTTCCTTATCATACTGAACCTCCATGGCCTCCAAGTTTGAGAGAATTTCTTTAAACATCATTAATCGCTCGTGTACGCAGACGCACCTTCCTCCAAACGATGAGCATAAAGACGTTGCTTCATATGCAACTTGCTTTGGTTAGAGTTTTAGACATACATATTTGTTCCAAATTTCTTCCATAATGCATGTGCGCGATCTTCTCCTTCATCACATCCTGCAAAATTTTGTTAGACAAATGCAGATGTATCTGTGTTAACGCCTTTCGATCCTTGTGCTTCTTCTCTTCCTCCGTCACTATCGAAGGCATCTTATCTACCCCTAGCAGGGCTTCCTCTAAGTCCATCTGTGCAAGAACTGCATGCATCTTTATCTGCCACAACGCGAATCTGGTGTTGCGATCCAACAGCGAAATTTCATACTTCAAAGACGCCATTACCGTGATCGAGATGAAAACCTGGAAGCTCTGATACCAATTTGTGAAAAATATAACGTCGGTAATGACAAATATATCGCAAAGAAAAAAAATAAAAATAAAGAACACACAGATTTTACGTGAAAACCCTTTCAGGAAAAAACCACGGGCAGAGGAGAAAAAAATTCACTATGTCGAATTCAAAAAATTACAAGAGGAATAGACTATGTCTATTTATAAGCTTGTAAAGCCATATTCTAATAGGAGCGTAATAAGATTGAAACACCTTATTCTAAAGAATATAAAATAGATGGAGTTTAATAAGGTTTAAAAAAACCTTATTCTAAAATAAAATAAAAGAAGTGTAGTTCTATAGGGATTTTTCTTTTATTTTTTTTTACCACTGTATTTTATTTAAATAAGGATTCAGGTCACTTAATTTTAACAATTAATCGTTTGAATTGACATAGGGATATGTATAAGAGATTATTTTGATTTAATAAGTATGTATGTGCAATAACATATTTGCCTATTAAGATTTGTTTAATCGGTTGAATTGACATAGGGATATAGTCAAGAGATGAATGGATTTTGGTAGGTGAGTATGTTCATAAGTTAGCAAATTACCGAGTTGCCGTGAATTTATTCGTAACAATATAAACATGAGTTTAATAATTCTAAGTTAAGAAATGTAATTAATCTAACACAATTATGTCATCTTGATTATAATCGTATTTTGAAATCGTGCATTTGAGATTTATTTATTTAGTTTACTTAGTTTAAAATCTTAGTTTTTAATCACCCTCTTCAAACAAAATATTTTTCTTCACCAAAGTGTTTTAGATAGCATTCATAAATAATTCTTTTCACAGTCCCTGTGGGTACGATAACTCGACATTTATTTGTCACTTTATTACTTGTTGCGATTGTGTACACTTGCACATTTCCGTCGTTCCACCTAGCCACACGGGCGTGTGTCTTCTGCACCTTTGAAAAATTTTAATGTTTTCCGAAAAATTCTTTGAGTACCCGATTTAATCCCGACTTGTTTTTAATGTGTATTTTGGGCTTCGATGGCTCACGTAAGGGACATTATGCTTGGTTTCGATTGGTTTCTGATATGAATGCTATATGATATGAAATATCTATTTATTTGTTCTGTAAATTTCGGTAATGCTCTATAACTCTGCTCTGACGATGAATACAGATTAGAGGTGCTACAGTAATATCATTGTAAGTCAAAGATATTAGCTGCTAGTTTTAAAGACTTCCAGTAATTAGAAGTTCAATTTTTTAAAGAAAATAAGAGAGAGAAAGAATGAAGTCATTTACATCCCTTTGCTGATGCATTTCATATGGAGTAAAGCCATACATGGTAATTTAGTTTTTAAGCTCCATTTTGACAGAGCACAACCAGCTAGATAATTCAATCTGAAAGATTGCGGTACAAACCGGAAAATCCAACTGCTTCAAAAGCACGGCAGCTTCAGCTCAAGCTTGAATGATTCAGAGTCTGAGATCAGCTCTCCCCGAGAAGGTAATTTTCAGAAAAACATTAAAAAATTTCTTTTATCTGCAATAAATCACCATACATGCATAAGGCAAAGACCAGACGTACGTGCAAGTTTTTTACTATATATTATAGCAATCACTTCTTAGATGCTTGTTTACAGTCCTGAAATGACGAATCTCCATATGCCTGGTAAGAAAACAATGGTGTGTGTTAAATATTTTGAACAGAAAATTTTGACATAAAAGCAAAATTATGTAGAAAACAAAGTGTTAAAATTAAAAAAAAAAAATAGAAGAAAACAAACAAGATAAGCAACAATGACCTAAAAATTGGCTTTAAATCTTAGGGCTGCTGTCACATTATTCACTAGCCACCACGTAGATTTAACAGTCTTAATTAACTGAACTTTAAGCAGAAGTTACGTGTCCGGTGCAACTTCTCTATGTGTTCTCTCTTCTCAAAAAGAGAAGTGTTGATCCCATCACTTTTAGATTGCACTGACATTATCTACAACTATAAAAATGTAAAGAAGGAAAAAATTTCAGCTTTGAGTAATTCCCTTTTCTTCGTTTCTTAATACATTATTCAAAAAATTCAACTAGAACTGACATGAAGAATATATCCAACACACCTGGTCAAGCAGATGTTCCATATTTGTTTCCATGCCTACAATATTACTTTTCATCCTGTTAAAATCAAAATTCCAGTAAAAGAAACAGTGCTTGTGAACAAACTTCAAAAGTCCAGATAACTTGATCGAACAAACAACAGTTGCTACCACATCAAAAATCTTGCTGAATCAAAAGGAAATAACAAAATATCTACGAACAGATATAATATTTACAAACCCTATATTTTTTCCCAAATTACGATTCTACTAGCAGTGGCGGATGTTAAGAATTGAAACAAGTTACCGTTTAATTGCATCCGTGGTACTGATAAACTTGTTGTAATTCTCGTAAACCAGCATTTGCAAGTCGGTATCGATAAATTCTTAATTTCGGCTGCCATTTCAACATGCCTCTGACGAAGCGCTTCCAAATTCGACTTCCGTATCTATACATTTCAATCCAATCCATGTTTTAAGGTATCAAACCCTCCGAATCAACTATAAATCCAACCAAAAACATGAATAATCTAATCTAATCGACGAATTCCATTCCGAACAATCGATTTCTATAAATCTAGCATTAGAATTCTGTAAAATTTCAATCCGTAATTCAGATCAAAACTATTTGGAACGTACCAGGAGATTCATGTACTGATCGGCATTGAAAGAAGTAGTTTCGATAGCGTCTAAGCTGCCGTGGTTTGAAGGAGAGTCGTTTGTCGAAGAAGGATCTGGAGAGTAGAAGCTCAACAGCCGATGTCTCATTCTCTTCGCCTTGTCGTCCAAAGGAATTCTCACTTGACTGAACTGAACTCCGACTCCGAATCTCACTTGACAGCAGCCGCCATTCCTCACCTTAAATGCTCCGAGTTCTCATAAAATATAATTAAAACTGCTCTCTTTTATATATGTATATATTTTTTTGTAAGAATTTCTCCATTGGTGATTTCATAATCAAGAACATGCTTCAACGGGTGATTTATAAATTTTATATAAAATTAATAAATTAAATATAAATGTTTCTTATGTATTCTTTTTAATTTTTTAAATTGTCCACAATAGTCATGATATTGACATTGATTGGGTTGTCTTAATATTACATGGCATATGGATAGGAAAATAAAAATGTAGGTTGGAAAGACTACATTTCGATTAAATACCAATTGATGTTACGTATTATTAAATCGAGACTAAATATATTATGGAGGTATTTATATTAAGAGTCGGATTGTATTTTATCTTTTTGTTCTTAGAAAATAGACAAATCAATCTATATATATTAGATTAAAGAATAAGCTGATATTTTTTTGTTAAAAACTTTATCCAATTCTACTCTTAAAAACTGGAGTAACTAACGAAATAACCAAATAATTAAATGTGGCATACCACGTGTATCTCATGCTGATGTATATGAAATTTTAAAAAAAAAGGGATAATTTTGCTCTTTAATCTAATTTATAGGAACTACTTTACTTAATTTTTGAGTTAATTTGACTCATAATATAAATGACTCAACGGTATTTTTACCTTAAATTCCGTGTATTTTTTGTGTATATATATAGTAAAAGCATTTAACAAATCCTCCTTCATTTATTAGAATCTCATATGAGATATCATGCAATAATTATCATATCTTCTCTCATTTATATAAAATCCCCTAGGATTACATAAACAAAACAACCTAAAAAAAATTCATAATCTTAATAATGTAACAAAAATTCATTTTATAATTTTGACATTATATAATTTGAAATATTCAATTTAACGCGATGTACGCGTTAATCATATAGTATAACGATTGTTATAAATTTTATTTTTATAAAATAAACACGTGTGAATCACATCATATCGCAGTTCATATAAATTCTTTAATAAAAACACATGCGATAATTTAATATTAAAATTCCTCGATTTCCGGAAAAGTCATAAATAAACATAAAATAAAATTATGATAAATAATTAATAATTAAGAAATAGAAAATCCAGTTTAATTTATATTACCATGTGCTGGTATTACAAAACAAAAGGCTGAATTTTGCATGAAGCCAACGTGCATGCCTTTCCATGCCCCATTAATTTCCTTATATTTTTTTACCCTCTATTTAAACATTGTCTTTTATCATCATTACTCCAAAAAAAACTATTCTTAATTTTATTAAGCAAAATATAATCTCATCACATCCTTTGACAGTCCTGTACTCAGTCATCTCTCAGGTTCTATTTATCTTCTAAATTCTCATTCTTTTGATTTTTTCTAATCATACATACATACATACATACATACATACATATATATGCTAAATTCTTATACATTAGCTAGTTTTATTTTGTTTAAGAAATAATGATGTAATTTTGTATAAAAAATAATGATGTAATCTATTACAAGTTTGAGATTTTTTTTTTTTTTGGATAATTAAGATTTTTATTTATTTGAGTTATGCCCAAAAATATTCTTTTTTTTCTTTCATTGAATTAATTTTTATATTTTTTTCAAACAAGAAAGAAAAGGTATAATTCCGAAAAGATTATTACAATTATATATTAAAGTTTATGATAAAAAAATATCATCTTATTTTTCTTAATTAAGAGATTCATATTTTTTTAATTGGAAATTAAAAATTTAAAGTTAATGAATCTCCTAATTAAAGAAAAAAAAACAGATGAGATTGCATTTTATTCACTAAAATTATACCGACTGGAAAAGAAATTTTAAAAAGGAGTGAGAGAAATGATGGATTTTCTTAGATTTGTGAAAAAAAATGGAAATTTTTGTAAGGTGAAAAATTACAATAATTAACCATTAGAATTTTTTTTTTAGAAAAAACCCCTCTTTTCCAAAAAAAATTATCTTTAAGAAGAACCAAAGAAAATTCCTATTTCTTTTCTCAATGTTGAATTTTCTTCAAAGATGGTCATATATATATAAAATAAAATTTTAATCCAATAATTAAAATGTTGTTATGTTTTTATTAAAATTACCAACATGAATACACATATATAATGAAAAGGTGAATGTTAAAGTTGATTTTTTTATAAGGCAGAAAATCTAATGAAGCTCAGCATATTTATAGCGTCACGCCCTGTCATAATCCTCATCTTATTGGTAATTTATAGTTCTTCTTTAATTTTCTCTCTTTTCTATTTTTCTTATTTTTTTGTTACATGTATAGTAATTGCTTTATAAGTTCATGAATGGCTATATAAAATTATGAAAAGTAAATTTTATTTTATAAATAATGGTTTTTTTTTCTAAATTGATAAATACCTTTTGGACTATTGAAACTTATCTTTGTATTGAAAAAATAAAAATCCTTGCAAATTTGCTTATAATTAGATTCGCGCCATAATCGAGTATTTTTTGACCGTTTTATTTGAGAATTCAAAAAGTTCGTTAATTATGTATATTTAGAAAAAAATATTTTAACTACCGAATAAGATATTAACTCATTTATTAAAAATAAAAAACTATTTCATTGATATCTTGGTATAATGGAGACTAGTTCATTTGAATCCTCCTATATGCCTGGTTATGACTTGCCTTAATTACTTTTACGTATTACGAAAAGTTTTATATTGATCCTTAGATTTAGATATAGCATTTTAGAGTAAAATATATATATATGAGACTTAAAAGAATTTCTAATGAACAAAGTTATCAATGCAGGCATTGTTGGTGTTGATACCACCAAGCATAATGATCACATGGTGGCATAAAACAACCAGACAAATTGAACAAAATGTGGATTTCAATACACATAACTTGGATTCTGGATTTCAATCACAAATTCACATCATTGCAAATTCAATACCTCCATTAAATTCATCTGCTGCAAGTTTAGCAAAGCTTTTAAGTTCTTCCTTCAACCAAACTGATGAAATCTCATTCGATGAGATTGAAACTAAGGTATGCATTAAACCATATACATACATACATGTATACATTGATACATAGAATTAAGAATGTTACTTATTGTTTGCAGGTGGCACCTACATTGTTCCTTGCATTTACTACAATTCCATACCTGTCTCAAATTTCATATGTTGGATTAGAGGGTCTGTTTTTTTCTTACTACATTGATGGAAATCAAACTCTATCAACATATGCTAACTCCTCGTTTTCGAGCCGAAAGAAGCATGTTTGGTACAAGCAACCAGTGGATAATCAAACAGGGAAGCTATATGGAGAACCTGTTAGATCCCATTCATTCAAGGTTGTGAATACAAGTTGGTTTCAAGTAGCATTAAATCATTCACGGGGGTATTCTTCATTAGAAAATGGGTGGAACAATGGTGGGGAACCTTTGTTTCTCACTAGTGTTAGCTTGCTTGGAAAAGGTGTTATTGCCATGGGAGTACCAGTTAAAAGATTAACTGATAGACTTGGTGGTATTAATCTTTATGGTGGAAGCTTAAGCTTGATTACAATGGATGGAAAATTGTTACTAAATGGAATCCCAAACACCAAATTCATCTATGTTAATGGTACTATTTTCTTACAGTTTATGTGGCCAAATGGTGTTAAAAATTTCCCATGCAGCAATGATACCTCAGAAACCTATATGATGGACATTGATGGAAAAGAGTATAATGTTCGTTGTTCAACAGTCAAAATCTCGGGAGTACAATCCGTATGTTATCCGAATTCTTCATTTTTCTAGGTGTTCGCAGTGTTCACGTCTAGTTTTATTAACGAGTTTCGGTTTTTTGGTTTTGGTTTTCAGGTATATGCATTGGCTTTACCACATGAAGGAATAGCAAGCTTTGTTTATAGCAAAATCAATTATTCTCACATTGCTCTTGTGGTAACAATGGTGTTATTAGTCATCCCTCTTGTTTTCTTCATATCATCAATGACCACCAATGCTCAAAGGGAGATTTACCTACATGATAAGCTCATTAAGCAAATGGAAGCAACTCAACAAGCTGAGAGAAAAAGCATGAACAAAAGCCTTGCTTTAGTTGGTGCCAGCCATGATATCCGAGCAGCCTTAGCCGGTATTACCGGTTACATCGATTTATGCCTGGCAAATGCAGCCCCTGGGTCGGATTTCGAGACATATTTGAAGCAAATGAGTCTTTGTTCACAGGATTTATTAGGTAAATTCATTTCACTTGCCTATTGGTACCAAAACTTTGGGCAGTCTAATCTAAATAGTTGTATATATAAATTTCAGGGCTATTGAATTCTATACTTGATACTAGCAAAATTGAAGCTGGAATGATGAATTTGGAAGAACAAGAGTTCAATTTGGCTGATTTGATTGAACATGTGGTTGATTTATATCATCCTGTGGGTATGATTAAGGGTGTTGATGTTGTTTTAGACCCTTGTGATGGATCCATTACTAAGCTCTCACAAGTGAAAGGTGACAGAGGGAAACTCAAGCAAATATTAAGCAATTTATTGAGCAATGCTGTTAAATTTACTGTTGAAGGGCATGTATGTGTTCGAGCTTGGGTCGGAAAGCATGATTTCGAAACCGAAAAACTTGCTTCTACTCGGAAAGGTTTAGGCAAGTACGTGTCCCGTTTGTTTTCCGACAAAAACGAAGGCAATGGTGATGTCAAAGCGGAAAGTGCAGTTAGACAGAATCGTGATTCGGTGGAGATTGTGTTCGAGGTCGATGATACAGGTAAAGGTATCCCAAAAGAGAAACAAAAATCAGTGTTTGAAAACTATGTGCAGGTTAAAGAAACAGCAGCTGGACAAGTAGGTACTGGTTTAGGCCTTGGAATTGTTCAATCTTTGGTAAGTTACAACTATTGCCTACATACATACATTTCCATGTATGGATGAATTAACTAATTCAGAACTTACTTCATTAGGTACATTTAATGGGCGGAGAGATTGGAATTGTTGATAAAGAGTTTGGTGAAAAGGGGACTTGCTTTAGATTCACCGTTTTCCTCACAGCTTGTGAGACTCAAGGTGATGCCATGTATGGTGGCACAAACTCGAGCTTTGCCATTCGAAATTCTAGTCCCAAACTCGGCATTCGTACTCCTAGTCCCAAGTTAGACGGATCACAAGTCGTTCTCTTCATGCAAAACATCGAAAGGCGAAGAGTTTCACAAAAATTCTTGGAGAGTCTTGGTATAAGTGTATTAGTTGTAGATCAATGTCACCAGTTTCCATCTGCTATGAAAAAGATACAACCCAAGCTAAATTCTTTACGCCATTCTTCAAGGAGATCAGATATGAGTTGTAGAAGTGATATCTCAAGTTCGAGTTCTAAAGATATGCCTTTAAGTGCCATGGAAGGAGCTGAACATAAATTGCCTTTCAACCGACGCAAAGATACACCGAGCTTCATACTACTTGTGATTGATGTCAATGCAGAGTCATTTTCCGAGCTGTGGAGGATTGTAGCTGAATTCCGAAGAGGCCTTCATAGTACATGTTGTAAGGTGATATGGTTAGATAAACCGACTTCACCTTGCATTGATCCAAAAAGACTCGATCCCGATGATGAAATTCTGTTACAACCTTTCCATGGGTCACGTTTGCATCGAGTGATAAAACTTCTTCCGGAATTCGGAAACTTGTCACAAGGTATTTCATCTAGTTCAGAAAGTTCAAAGCATCCATATAGCAAGACAAGGTTGAGAAACACTCAACGTAATGACGAGATACAAGAATACATCAGTTCGAGCGATGAACGGTATAGTAAGCAAGGATCATCATCACCTACACTAGTGCACACGCGCAGTAGGTTGAAATCAAAAAGAAAGAACGAGGACAGTGCCGAGTCGAGTAACGGCGAAATGCCCTTGATTGGAAAAAGAATATTGATTGCTGAGGACAACAAAATGCTAAGCATTCTTGCTATAACTACTGCTACACAGCTTGGTGCCGATGTTGAGCATTGTGAAAATGGAAATGAAGCTTTAGAACGAGTGTGCAATGGTCTCAAAGCTCAGAGAAACTATGATTATGTATTGATGGATTGTGAGGTAATGTATATAAATGATTTCTCACTACTTCATGAACTTTTAATGTATGGTGGATTTAATGAGTTTTGATCTTTGTTTCTCTGTGTGTGTTCTGAAAGATGTTGCCGATGAATGGATATGAAGCAACGCGACGAATTAGAATTGAGGAGGAACGATATGGTGTTCGTATTCCGATCATTGCGTTGACCGCTCATACATCAGGGACGGAGGCGTTGGAAGCTGGAATGGATGCTCATTTGAATAAACCTCTTGTGGCAAATGAATTGATGAAAGTCATCGAAAGTCTCCAGACAAAAAAATGATGGCTGATTTATCTCATGCATACTTTTATATGTTAGGTTTTGTACAACATGTGTTGATACATTGTGGGCAAGAAATCTAGTGGGTAGTAGATCTCGAAGTACAAAGTTAGAACTATGTTTGAGTCATTTATTTAAATAAATAGCATATGAGGGATGCAAAGTTTGAGTCATTTTTGCTTGCATAAAACAAGTGTTGCTTCAGCTTCTAAAGAGTTTACCAGTAAGACAACCATGCTGCCCTGGAGCATAGCTTTTTTGCTGGCTTCCAAAGCAACCTGCAAGGGGAGCTCCTCTGCTGCCTCTTTTGAACTATATTGTTATCTTCCGAGTGATTGAAACTCCAAAAGTGTAAAAATATTTTCAAGAGCAGCAATTGCAGACAGAAACCTGATATGTCCCGTAGAAGGTAACTAAACGTGCTGGCAACATACTGTTTAAGAGCGACTTGGACAGCCTGAGACCACATAAGAGTATCATTATACGGAGCATTGTCCTCAATATGAAAGTAAACTATATTTTCTTATGAACACAAAGAAGCCTCAGTTCTAGTTGAGACACATGCTCAACAAGCAGTGACATCAAGAGCAATCTCTTGTCTCCATCAAGTACAAAATGCTAAAGACATCTCCAAATGTCAAGATAATAAATTATTTGACTAACAGACACTTGTAAAATGTGCATTTGTAACCAATGATAAAATTGTTAATTAATTACGTTTAATATTCAGATAGCCATTGCGTAATCATGAACAAGAACAGGTCAGGAAAAGCAAATGCACCCTACTTACGAAGAACACCCAGGAGATTGGCACAAGAAATCTTGATATCTAATGGTAAAGCTTTGCCTATCTAGCTAAGTTCTTATACATTAACTAGTTTTATTTTGTTTAAGAAATAATGATGTAATCTTGTATAAAAAAAAAAAAAAAAACAAAAACGAAATAATGATGTAATCTATTACAAGCTTGAGTTTTTTTTTTTTTTGTAATCTTGATATGCCCAGAAATATTTTTTACCTTTTTTTTCCTTTCATTAAAATTAATTTTTATATTTTTTTCAAAAAAAATAAGAAAAGATTTAATTCCGAAAAGATTATTATAATACCAATATATATTGAAGTTAATGCTATATAAATCTCATCTTATTTTTTTCCTTAATTAAAAGATTCACTTAATTCGTGTGTGTATATATATAGCAGTATTACAATATTCTTTAGTGTAGTTTCTAGGGGGATATCTTGATTTTTTTTTTAAATAAAAAAAAAAAAAAAGTCCGGGACGAAAGAGAAGAAGAAGGGACAAAAAAGATTTATAATACGAAAAGGAGCGAGTGGAGAGAACATAAAAAATCATAAGGTACGAGCTTAGAGCCTTACGTCACTCTAGTATGCTAATAACTTCATTGGCTACTAGATCTACTCTATTTTTTGTGGTGATGCTATTTTTTATATATTCTTGGCAAAACTTAAAGTATTTGGATACATTGTTTATGTTTTGTAGTATTTTTTGTAGTATTGTTTATGTTTCATGCAATTTGTATGAGTTATTTAGATAGATTCATTCATTAGATAAAAAAAATATGAAATTCCAAAGTATTTTGAGGATGGCGAATATAATGATAAATACTTTTGTGAAAGGAAGAGTTAGACGAGGGATTTATATTAAATTGGCTAATTGCTTTTTACTCCAATTTAACTTCATGTACAATGTGGATATATATGCTATGGAAAGAGTAATCATGAAAACAAAACCATGTGACACCAAGGTATATAGCTCTATGGGATTTCATTTGGTTCTTAATGAGCATCACATTATACGTTTTGTTAAATTTGCTTTTTTCATCATTTTTAAAATTCAATTTCATCCAATTCATCACTTAAAATATATTGTATAACCAGAGGCGGATAAGAGGGGGCTGGCAATGGCCTTGCCCCCACTAAAATAGAAAATTTATATTTAGGTCTTTGAATTTTTTTTAAAATTTTAAATTAGTAAAGGTGAAATTGTACTTTGGCCCCCTAAAATTATAGAAATTCGATTTAATTCTTAAAAAATTATAAAGATATAGACCATAAAAAATTAAATTTTTATTCGATCCCCCTAAAAATATGTTCTGGCTTCGTCCCTATGTATAACCTACCCTCTAAATGGGTATTAGATTGGGTAGGGGCTCAAAATTACAGGTGTAGAGTACATAGTACATGCCTTAGTCCCCTCTCATATTTTTGTTGTGCGCCCAATATAAATATAGATTTAAAGATATATGGTAATTAAAAGTTAAAATCGGTGAATCTCTTAATTAAGGAAAAATATCAGATGAGATTATATTTTATTTAATAAAATTATATTGATTTAATTTGCATGCAAACAAAAGGAAATAAAAACAATTTAAACAAGGGTGAGAGAGATAATGAATTTTCTTAGCTTGGTAATAAAAATGAACATGCAAAGTTTTGAAGAAATTTTTTATATTTTTTCTCAATTGTGACGATCTATTTATAATGAAAATTTAAATGATAAAGTTGGTTTTTAAGCATATTTTTATACATTAATTTTTTTTTTTTATAATGCAGAAAATCTAATGAAGTTCAGTTTATTTATAGCGTCTCGCTTTATCATAGTCATTTTATGGTAATTTGTAGCTCTTCTTCAATTTTCTCTCTTTCTTTAATTTTTTTGTGTTATATGTTTAGTAATTGCTTTATAAGTTCATTAATGGCTATATAAGACTTTTTTTTTTTCTAAATTGATAAATAGCTTTTGGATTATTGAAAGTTATGTTTGTCTAGGAAAAATTTAAATACTGGCAAAGTTGTTAAAATTTTATTTTTTTGGATAATTAAGATTTTTATTTATTTGAGCTGTGCCCAAAAATATATATTTATCCTTTTTTATTTTATTAAAATTATTTTTTATATTTTTTTTTCAAACAAGAAAGGAAAGGTTTAATTCCGAAAAGATTATTACGATACCATTATATATTGAAGTTAATGATAAATAAATCTCATCTTTTTTCCCCTTAATTAAGAGATTCACTGATTAAAAGTTAAAATAAATGAATCTCTTAATTAAGGAAAAAAATAAAATAAATTTGCATTTCATTCAATAAAATAATATCAATTTAATAGGAAAAAAACAAAAAGATAATGAGAGAGATAATTGATTTTCTTAGATTTGTAAAAAGAAAAAAAAGACTTAGAAAGTTTTGTAAGGTAAAAGATTAAAGTAATTAACCATTATAATTTTTTTTTTTTTAAAAACTCTCTTTTTCATATAAAATTATCTTAAAAGAAGAAAAAAAAGAAAAAGTAAATTCTTGTATCTTTTCTCAATGTTGAGTTATATATATATATGAAAAGCTGAATGGTAATTTGAAATGCAGAAAATCTAATGAAGCTCAACATATTTATAGCGTCACGCCCTGTTACAGTCTTCATTTTTCTGGTAATTTGTAGCTCTTCTTCAATTCTTTCTTTTTTCTTTTTTCTTTTTTTGTTAGTAATTGCTTTATAAGTTCAAGAATGGGTATATAAGAATATAAAAAGTAAATGTTATTTTATATGTAATGAATGTTTTTTCTTTTTAAATTGATAAATAGCTTTTGGACTATTGAAACTTATCTTTGTTTTGAAAAAATTTAAATGCTTGCAAATTTGTTAAAATATATTTTAAAATTTTACTTCAAGAATTCGATTGGCGTTATTATCGAGTATTTTTCGACCGTTTTATTTGAGAATTCAAAAAGTTGTTAGTTAGGTATATTTATAAAAAAAAATGATTCAACTACCGAATAAGAGTTTAATACATTTATTAAAAAAATTTATTTCATTGATATCTTGGTATAATGGGAACTAATTCATTTGAATCCTCTTCTAGGCCTGGTTATGATTTGGCTTAGCTCCTTTTACATATTGCAAAAAGTTCAACATTGATCCTTAGATTTAAATGTACTATTTTAGAGTAAAATATATATATGAGATCGTAGAAAATTTTTTAATGAATAAAGTTACCAATGCAGGCATTGCTAGTGTTGGTACCACCAAGTATAGTGATCACATGGTGGTATAAAACAACAAGACAAATTGAACAAAATGTGGATTTCAATACCCATAGCTTGTATTCTGGATTTCAATCACAAATTCACATCATTGCAAATTCAATACCTCCATTAAATTCATCTGCTACAAGTTTAGCAAAACTTTTAAGTTCTTCCTTCAACCAAACTGATGAAATCTCATTCGATGAGATTGAAACTAAGGTATGCATTAAACCATATATATACATACATGTATACATTGATACATAGGATTAAGAATGTTACTTACTCTTTGCAGGTGTCACCTACATTGTTCCTTGCATTTACTACAATCCCATACCTGTCTCAAATTTCATATGTTGGATTAGAGGGTCTGTTTTTTTCTTACTACATTGATGGAAATCAAACTCTATCAACATATGCTAACTCCTCGTTTTCGAGCCGAAAGAAGCATGTTTGGTACAAGCAACCAGTGGATAATCAAACAGGGAAGCTATATGGAGAACCTGTTAGATCCCATTCGTTCAATGTTGTGAATACAAGTTGTTTTCAAGTAGCATTAAATCATTCATGGGGGTATTCTTCATTAGAAAATGGGTGGAACAATGGTGGGGAACCTTTGTTTCTCACTAGTGTTAGCTTGCTTGGAAAAGGTGTTATTGCCATGGGAGTACCAGTTAAAAGATTAACTGATAGACTTGGTGGTATTAATCTTTATGGTGGAAGCTTAAGCTTGATTACAATGGATGGAAAATTGTTACTAAATGGAATCCAAAACACCAAATTCATCTATGTTAATGGTACTATTTTCTTACAGTTTATGTGGCCAAATGGTGTTAAAAATTTCCCATGCAGCAATGATACCCCAGAAACCTATAAGGTGGACATTGATGGAAAAGAGTATAATGTTCGTTGTTCAACAGTCGAAATCTCGGGAGTACAATCCGTATGTTATCCGAATTATTCCTTTTTCTTGGTGTTTGCAGTGTTCGCGGCTAGTTCTATTAACGAGTTTTGGTTTTCAGGTATATGCATTGGCTTTACCACATGAAGGAATAGCAAGCTTTGTTTATAGCAAAATCAATTATTCTCACATTGCTCTTGTGGTAACAATGGTGTTATTAGTCATCCCTCTTGTTTTCTTCGTATCATCAATGATCACCAATGCTCAAAGGGAGATTTTCTTACATGATAAGCTCATTAAACAAATGGAAGCAACTCAACAAGCTGAGAGAAAAAGCATGAACAAAAGCCTTGCTTTAGTTGGTGCCAGCCATGATATCCGAGCAGCATTAGCCGGTATTACTGGTTTCATCGATTTATGCCTGGCAAATGCAGCCCCTGGGTCGGATTTCGAGACATATTTGAAGCAAATGAGTCTTTGTGCACAGGATTTATTAGGTAAATTCATTTCACTTGCCTATTGGTACCAAAATTTCAGGGGGGTCTAATCTAAATAGTTGTATATATAAATTGCAGGGCTATTGAATTCTATACTTGATACTAGCAAAATTGAAGCTGGAATGATGAATTTGGAAGAACAAGAGTTCAATTTGGCTGATTTGATTGAACATGTGGTTGATTTATATCATCCCGTGGGTATGATTAAGGGTGTTGATGTTGTTTTAGACCCTTGTGATGGATCCATTATTAAGCTCTCACAAGTGAAAGGTGACAGAGGGAAACTCGTACAAATATTAAGCAATATACTGAGCAACGCTGTTAAATTTACTGTTGAAGGGCATGTATGTGTTCGAGCTTGGGTCGGAAAGCCTGATTTCAAAACCGAAATACTTGCTTCTACTCAGAAAGGTTTAGGCAAGTACATGTCCAGTTTGTTTTCCGGCAAAAACGATGGCAACAGTGACGTCAAAGCAGTAAGTGCAGTTAGACAGAATTGTGATTCGGTGGAGATTGTGTTCGAGGTCGATGATACAGGTAAAGGTATTCCGAAAGAGAAACAAAAATCAGTGTTTGAAAACTATGTGCAGGTTAAAGAAACAGCAGCTGGACAAGTAGGTACTGGTTTAGGCCTTGGAATTGTTCAATCTTTGGTAAGTTGTAGCTATTACATACATACTTTATTAACAGCGTACTGATTTAATGAATTAACTAATTCAAGACTTACTTTATTAGGTACGTTTAATGGGTGGAGAGATTGGAATTGTTGATAAAGAGTTTGGTGAAAAGGGGACTTGCTTTAGATTCAATGTTTTCCTCACAGCGTTTGAGATTCAAGGTGATGCCATGTATGGTGGCACAAACTCGAGCTTTGCCATTCGAAATTATAGTCCCAAACTCGGCATTCGTACTTCTAGTCCCAAGTTAGACGGATCACAAGTCGTTCTCTTCATGCAAAACATCGAAAGGCGAAGAGTTTCACAAAAATTCTTGGAGAGTCTTGGTATAAGTGTATTAGTCGTAGATAATTGTCACCATTTTCCATCTGCATTGAAAAAGATACAATCCAAGCTAAATTCTTTACTCAATTCTTCAAGGAGGTCAGATATGAGTTGTAGAAGTGATATCTCAAGTTCGAGTTCTAAAGAAATGCCTTTAAGTGCCATGGAAGGAACTGAACATAAATTACCTTTCAACCGACGCAAAGATACACCGAGCTTCATACTACTTGTGATTGATGTCAATGCAGAGTCATTTTCCGAGCTGTGGAGGATTGTAGCTGAATTCCGAAGAGGCCTTCATAGTACATGCTGTAAGGTGATATGGTTAGATAAACCAACTTCACCTTGCATTGATCCGAAAAGACTTGATTCCGGTGATGAAATTCTGTTACAACCTTTCCATGGCTCACGTTTGCACCGAGTGATAAAACCTCTTTCGGAATTTGGAAACTTGTCACAAGGTATTTCATCTAGTTCAGAAAGTTCAAAGCATCCATATGGCAAGACAAGGTTGAGACACACTCAACGTAATGACGAGATACAAGGATACATCAGCTCGAGCAATGAACGGTATAGTAAGCAAGGATCGTCATCACCTACACTAGAGCGTACTCGTGGTAGGTTGAAATCGAAAAGAATGAACAAGGACGGTGCCGAGTCGAGTAACGGTGAGAAGCCCTTGATTGGGAAAAGAATATTGATTGCTGAGGATAACAAAATGTTAAGCATTCTTGCTATAACTACTGCCACACAGCTCGGTGCCGATGTTGAGCATTGTGAAAATGGAAATGAAGCTTTAGAATTAGTTTGCGATGGTCTCAAAGCTCAGAGAAACTATGATTATATATTGATGGATTGTCAGGTAATGTATATTTATGATTTCTTACTATTGCATTAACTTTTGATGTATGGTGGATTTAATGAGTTTTGATCTTCTTCTTTTTTGTGCATGTTCTGATAGATGTTGCCGATGAATGGATATGAAGCAACGCGACGGATTAGAATTGAGGAGGAACGATACGGTGTTCGTATTCCGATCATTGCGTTGACTGCTCATACATCTGGGACGGAGGCGATGGAAGCCGGAATGGATGCTCACTTGAATAAACCTTTAAAGACGAATGAATTGATGGAAGTCATTGAAAGTATTGAGACAAAAGAATAATGGTTGATTTATCTCATGTTGTATTTTCATATGTTAGTTTTTGTACAACATATACCGATACATTTTTGGGCAAGAAATCTAGTGGGTAGTATATTTAGGAAATACTAAATTATAACCATGTTTCAAAATGAATACAGATTAATCCTTCTATTAAAAATTCATCATTAAATGATGATGTAGAAAGTATTTTTTGAAAAAAGTTGGATAAATGGATAAATGAAAAAAAAAATTAATCTTAAGAAAAGTCAATCATCATTTACAACACAAATGGAGGGAATATTTAATTTGCAATTTATTCTATCATATATTAAATAATTTATCAAGTTTTTTAATAAAATGAACAAAATACAATCTTACTCCTTATATAGAGATCTCCATTATATTTTTATACCAATTTGTTGCCATCCTCTACTCTGCAACCAAAGGCAAAGGGTGGTATAATTTGATAAGATGTGATGAAATTATGTCACTCTTCTACAATTTGATCTCAATCAAGGTTTTCAAAATAAAATTGAATTGATCAGATCATCTTGATTTAATTAATCCAACCAATTTGATCAAATAAATTATTAAAAAAATTAAAAAATCTTTTAAAAATAGAGATAACTAGTTAAACTGGTATTTTAGCCTAGTTAATTGAGTCAACCGATCCAAACCGTCTTTTCAAATTAATATCCCAATCAGTTCCTAATCCAACCTATCAATCTGGTTTGTTCTGAAAACAATGGGGATTAATCCCTAATAAGATATTATTTACCAATAATATGCAGTTCAATTTTTCCTGCAAAAAAAAAGAAGCTTAGACTGGATGCAAACCAGTAGTCTCCTGCAATCGAGAAAAGGAAATAGGAAAGTGAGGGAAGCAAGAACATGCATGGGGACGTAATCATTTTAATGTATGTGAGATATCCATGATCACAAGGTACTTTTCAAGGATAGTAAATGGAGTTTTTTTTTTTTTTTTTTTGGACAAAGAAGGGCTGTGAAGAGTTCGTTGTACACGAGCTATGACTCATTCCAAAATGATTTTTCTAAGTCATACAAATCAGAAACCCTAAGGTTGAATCAGATCATCTGATTATAAACGCCGACTCGGTGTATGCCAAGATGTGAGCGGTAGCGAATTGAACATGAATCACGTCAGGATTGGATACGAAATTTTCCTTTCCACCATTGAATCACATCAAAAGATTACAATCCAAGCAACAATAAAGCAGGGCCATTCGTACCACTTTTAGTTTTCAACTTCTAGGGTGTAACTGGATTCTGTTCCTTCCATTTTGCTAACTTGGCTTGTATAAGTCTGTCCAAAATTGGAGGCTCGAGAGGAATCGGGTCAAGACAACGCTCTGATGCTGCAACAATCACCTACCAAACAGAAATAATACCGATATTTATCATTTTTGTTACCAGTCATACAAACAATAAGTAAAATGAAAAAAGAGCAATATGCATAGTAGTTATAGGATATGGAAAGATCAAGTTCGTAACCAGGGAATGTTTCTACTACCTCGTCAAGTAAGAAATCAATCGCCGCTTCTTCTTCAACAGTTTCCTTCAAAGGAGTCCTTAAGAATTGAATATCCAGTTGAATTTGCTGGAAACCACTTCGATTAAAGGTCTGGAGTCTGGCAAATTCTTGCAAGCTTTTAAGGCAAAGTTTTACTATAGTTGTTACAACGGACTCCTGCAAGAAGGAAATTCGGCTCATTTTGCTTCAATAGAAGCACTGGATATTGTTCCACTAGCTTGAGTATTCATAGACCATACCTGTGTATATTCAACTTTTGTAAAAATTTCAACTTTTTGTTTGAACAATTTTGCTAGATGTGTTTCTAAAAGCTGGCTCCTGGCTCTCTGTGTATTTGACCTAGTCATTTGATCATCTCGTAATTGGTTACTCCGGGATGAGGCAGTGCTTCCATTGCTGTCAGAGCGCCGGTGCTTACGCGAGAGCCCTTGAGGTAAAATCTGCCTCACCTCACTTCCTATTTCCTTCAACTAGAGCAGAGCAGAGCAAAGAAAATTCAGGTTAAGCAGAATTGTTGCATAGCCAAAATATTTAGGCATATTGAACTATGAGGAAAATAAAATAAAATCGATATCCTTATTCAATCAGAAATGTTTGAGGAAACGCTAACCTCTTGAAGAAACAAATCAACGAACATATGAACTTCTCTAGGTTCCTTGTGCTGCAAATATTAAAAATAAGTTGTTGGAAAGTTGAATGATGGACTATCTTAATTATAGGAATTTCTTTCAATACAGCATACTAACCTTGACCCAGTTTGGTGTTGTAAACCGCTTTCTTAGCAGAGTAGATACCTTCTGAGTTCTCATTTTTGTATACTGCAGAATGGAACAAAATGAATTTGTAATTAACAATGAGATAACTGGCATTGCTTGAAAAAGGAAAAGGATATCTCAAATTATTAATCCAACACGAAAAATTAAAAACCATCAAAATTAAATTATGAGCTCCCTTGAGCACAATGGCATGGGACCAAATCATCGACATTCCATGAGGTTTCCAAACCGATGAACTGAATCGGGAGAGAACACATCCCACAGTTGCAATATAAGTACTAAAAATTTCAAAAGAAGAAAGGAAGGAGTTCCTACATGAAGCAAAAGCTTTTCACCAGCTGACCGAAATATTCGACATATCTCCCCAGGAACAAAAGCAGGTCCATTTTCATAGCCTCGACCACCACCACCAGAAAAGGAAGCAGCTATTTCCTAAACAATAATACATGAAAATATGACTGAAGCCCACAGAAGCAGGGAGAGTAATAGAATTATTCCATCAGCTGGTAAGATAAAATTATTAGGTGAAGACAGAAAGTTACCTCGGTAATTCTTGGGACAGCAGTTTGTTCAATGAAAACGGAAAGTTGAGCCAACACCAGGACAAGACCAGCAAGAACTTTTTCGCCGTGTGCTCCAGTTAAATCTTGATCTTGACTGGATGAACTCTTTCTTCCCGAAAGTAAGAGAAAACGATCATCAAGAGCCCTGAAGAATTCCTGAAATCCTTCTTGAACCCAATCAATTATGAAATCTCTCAATTGAACTAGCAGCCCTAAGTCATCATCAAGAAGTTTGCGGAAATCCTGCAGTAAGCAAATAGATTAAAAGTGAAGTTCAAGGAATACACGCACTTAAATTATAAACTATTATGCAAAGAATAATGAAAATATAAAAGGTACAAGCTCAAAAAAGAATTAAATAACAAAAAAAGGCAATATATATATAACCCACAAATGCAAAGCAGCCTCCAAGCTTAGGCCATTTTTCAATCTAGAAAGTATTTCAAGCATTTACAAGGTCATTTATATGCATCCAAGAGAGAAATATGCAGAGAAGCAACATAAAAAATGGACTAGAATTATTTATATAAATAGCATATGAGGGATGCAAAGTTTGAGTCATTTTTGCTTGCATAAAACAAGTGTTGCTTCAGCTTCTAATGAGTTTACCAGTAAGACATCCATGCTGCCCTGGAGCACAGCTTTTTTGCTGGCTTCCAAAGCAACCTGCAAGGGGAGCTCCTCTGCTGCCTCTTTTGAACTAACATTTACTCTCAGAAGGGCATCTGCAAATTATACATAATGAACTCAGACTTCTAAGGTAATTTTCATTAGATGGATCTACATCAATCAAAACGAATCAACTGTACTCAAATTTTCAATATTTTAAAAGTTCATGTAGGATCTAGAAATATGTATGCTTTAACATTTAGTGCAACTCTCATTTTTCATAAATAACTCCTTATCGAACATGCATTTGAAAGTAATAATGAGGCAGCTATGGATATCAATTCTAGAATAGCAATAGTTGAGCGGCAGGTCATAGACATGACTTTTGCTTTAAGCTACCTTTAGGTTAATTATATTTTTAGTTAGAATTCAAGTGAACTGGGATCTTTAAAAATTGAGAAATGATTAATGAGATTTCTTTGGACCTCTATCAGGAAACAGGAAAGAGCAATAAAATGCCCAAGAGACCATCATTAGTAAATTTCAACTATATTGTTATCTTCTGAGTGATCTGAAACTCCAAAAGTGAAAATATTTTCAAGAGCAGCAAGTGCAGAAAGAAACCTGATATGTCCCGTAGAAGGTAACTAAACGTGCTGGCAACATACTGTTTAAGAGCAACTTGGGCAGCCTGAGACCACATAAGAATATCATTATACGGAGCATTGTCCTCAATATGAAAATAAACTATATTTACTCTGATTAGAGGAAGAGATGAAATATAGATTAAAAATACAAGGAGTCAAATGAGATTCAAGAAAGACCTCCAGAGAAAAACCAGGTAGAACAGCCTCACTTAACACTTCATCCATTAGAAGCACATCTGTCCAAATAATCCCTGCAAAGGATTAGGCAATCAATAAGAAAAAGGTTAAATAAGTTTATGTTTCAAAATACAAAGAAAAGAAATACAATAAATGAAAGCATTGTTTATATAATTCCAACAAAACTCAGAAACAAACAAATTCAAACTCACACCATCATTGATAAAACAATAATGGCACCAAGGATCAATTTTCTTATGAACTCAAAGAAGCCTCAGTTCTAGTTGAGACACATGCTCAAAAAGCAGTAACATCAAGAGCACTCTATTGTCTCCATCAAGTACAAAATGCTATTGACATATCCAAATGTCAAGATAATAAATTACTTGTCTAGCAGACACTTGTAAAATGTGCATTTGTAAACAACGATAAAATTGTTAATTAATTATGTTTAATATTCGGATAGCCATTGCGTAATCATGAACAAGAACAGGTCAGGAAAAGCAAATGCACCCTACTTACGAAGAACACCCAGGAGATTGCCAGAAGAGATCCGTCCCTTGACATACTGCTGAGTAGTTTCAAAGTGCCTAGAGAAAAGGAACCATGTGAGTAAAATGTTTTCATGCTTTGTATTCTGAGAAACAATAGAGTTACAACTTGTCATGGGAAATCTAACGAAGCTGCTTACTTGACAACCAAGTCTTGAGCAAGTTTAGTTAGTTGCCCCTCTGAGTCAGGAAATATTACTCGATAAGCACGGATAGCCTCCGCAAACCCAAGGACAGAACCCTGATTTGAGATAATTGAAAACAAGAGATTCTTCATTAGTCTATCTAGATGGCAGTTTCCCTCCCTCCCCACACCCCAAGCCTCCTTTTCATTTGAGGGCATGCTGGGGAAGGCCTATCCAACAAGCCATATATAAAGAAATTAACAAAATGCTAGTTTATGCTCATTTACCTCATGAGCTGCAATAGAAATTGAGTCTGAAACTTTTCCCTGTTTAGGATCATTAGACTCCACAGAAACATTCTCAATTTCATCTGGTTTAAGCTGAAGGTCTCCAAGAGATTGCTCTAACTTTTCAAGCAGTTTTGCCTGTAAGCTATCCACCTGCCCAAATACGCATAAGCTAGGTCATGCATAAGAATATACTTAAACAGATATATGAAGTGATATCAAAATCCTGTTTAGAAAGTAGCATCACTGTAAGTCAAAGATATTAGCTGCACGTTTTAAAGACTTTCAGTAATCAGAAGTTCAATTTTTTAAACAAAAACATGAGAGATAAAGAATGAAGTAATTTACATCCCTTTGCTAATGCATTTCATGTGGAGTAAAGCCATACATGGTAATTTAGTTTTTAAGATCCATTTTGACGGAGCACAACCAGCTAGATAATTTAATCTGAAAGTTTGCAGTACAAACCGGAAAATCCAACTGCTTCAAAAGCACTGCAGCTTCAGCTCTAGCTTGAATGGATTCAGAGTCTGAAAACAGCTTTCCCTGAGAAGGTAATTTTCAGAAAAGCATTAAAAAATTTCTTTTATCTGCAATAAATCACCATACATGCATAAGGCAAAGACCAGACATACCTGCAAGTTTTTAACTATTATAGCAATCGCTTCTTCAGATGCTTGTTTACAGTCCTGAAATGACGAATCTCCATATGCCTGGTAAGAAAACACTGGTGTGTGTTAAATCTTTTGAACAGAAAATTTTGACATAAAAGCAAAATTTTGCAGAAAACGGAGTGTTAAAATTAGAAAATAGAAGAAAACGAACAAGATAAGCAACAATGACCTTAAAAATTGGCATTGCTCCAGTGTAGAACTTGACAGCATCAGCATATGCTTCTGACTTGATGCACTTTTCAAGTCTAACGGGCAGATCATAAATGAACTGTTCTCCGAATGAGACAATGTTTGAGTAACTAGCAATTGCATGTATAAAGAGGAAGTAATTTTTTAATTTATCCTAAAGTGAAAATTTTTGTTTAATAACTTCTAATGCTAAGCTCTAAAACCTAAAACCATTATTTTGCCATGGGCATTATGATCTACTTCAATAAAACATTGCATTACTCACAATTGCTACATCCAGTTAACATGTTATCAGTTCGACCTTAGGGCTGCTGTCACATTATTCACTAGCCACCACGAAGATTTAACAGTCTTTAATACCTGAACTTTACGCAGAAGATTACGTGTCCGGTGCAACTTCTCTATATGTTCTCTCTTTTCAAAAAGAGAAGTGTTGACCCCATCACTTTTAGATTGCACTGACATTATCTGCAATTATAAAAATGTAAAGGAAAAAAATTCAGCTTTGAGTAATTCACTTTTCCTCGTTTGTTAATACATTATTCAAAAAATTCAACTAGAACTGACATGAAGAATATTCCAACACACCTTGTCAAGCAGATGTTCCATATTTGTTTCCATGCCTACAATATTACTTTTCATCCTGTTAAAATCAATATTACAGTACAAGAAACAGTGGTTGTGAACGAACTTCAGAAGTCCAGATAACTTGATCGAACAAACAACAGTTGCTACCACATCAAAAATCTTGCTGAATCAAAAGGAAATAACAAAATCTCTACGGACAGATATAATGTTGACAAGCCCTATAGTTTTTCCCAAATTACGATTCTACTAGCAGTGGCGGATGTTAACATTGATTTTAAGAATTGAAACAAGTTACCGTTTAATTGCATCCGTGGCACTGATAAACTTGTTGTAATTCTCGTAAACCAGCATTTGCAAGTCGGTATCGATATTCTTAATTTCGGCTGCCATTTCAACATGCCTCTGAAGAAGCGCTTCCAAATTCGACTTCCGTATCTATACATTTCAATCCAATCCATGTTTTAAGGTATCAAACCCTCCAAATCAACTATAAATCCAACCAATAACATGAATAATGTAATCCAAACGACGAATTTCATTCCGAACAATTGATTTCTATAAAAAATCTAGCACTATAATTCAGTAAAATTTCAATCCGTAATTCAGATCAAAACTATTTGGAACGTACCAGGAGGTTCATGTACTGATCGGCATCGAAAGAAGTGGTGTCGATAGCGTCTAAGCTGCCGTGGATTGAAGAAGCGTCGTTTGTCGAAGAAGGATCTGGAGAGTAGAAGCTCGACAGCAGATCTCTCATTCTCTTCGCCTTGTCGTCCAAAGGAACATCTTCCGTCCCCATTTTCTGCTCTTTCTACTAATGATTTGTTCACCGCGAATCACAATGAGGGAGATTTTGGTTTTAGATCGGGAAACGAGTGAAATTTTTCACAGGCAATGAAAATGAACGACTTGGCGTTGAACAAACCAGCTTGGCTGCACGGTTATTTTGGTGCACCGTCTTTCCTTAGATGCGACGCAATTCGAAGGCAGTTAATTTGTCCGAAAGGACCCAAAAAGTCCCAAATTACAAAAACACCTACTCATTGTGTAAAAGTTTTATTTGTTTAGCGCCAATATGCAATTTATTTGTTTGTAGGGATAAAAGTTCGATCGAATCGAATGAAATAAGTTAATCGAGTTGACGAATTATATTTTATCATCCTAATTTGATTTAAAATTTTCTCAAATCGAGTTGAGTGATGGAATTCGAATCGAATATATTTGTTCGAGATAAATTTTAAAAAATAATTTTGGATCCTTATAACCACTATCACCCATCGTAATAAAATTTTTCCACCTTAATCAATTTTTTTATTAACTTTCATCACCTCATAATTTATTTATTAATCTTTTATATATAGGATAGCTTCTTTACTTGCTTAGTTGTTTCTTCCCAATACAGAAAATGATGTTGTTTCTTCCGCTTTAACACGGAAATAATGCGCATCTAGCAGTGGAACCCAACCGAAGGAAATTTCTATGACAGTACACATTTAGAAGGGAGAAAAAGGTAAAATCTTTGACTGACCTGAACGTATGGGAAGTGGGATGAGAAGAGAGTAAAAGTTTTAGGGGGAAAGTGGGAGGGAGTAAAAATTTTGGGGGAAAATAAAAAGTTTTGAGGGTTTTTGGGAGTAAAATTTTAAGAAAAAGTAAATGGGAGAGTAAAATTTTAGTGGGAAATGGATTTTGGGTAGATTGGGGGGTTGGGATGGGAGGGGAGGGGAGGGGAGTAAAATTTTTGGGGGAAGTAGGAATGAGTAAAAGTTTTGAGGGAAAAGTAAAAAGGTTTGGGAGTTTGGGGTAAAAATATAAAATATTATAGTTTGATATTCGAATTATTCGAATTTGAAAACTCAACTCGATTCGAACTCGAAATTCGAAAAAAAAATTCGAGTTAACTCAAATAACTCGATTCGGTTAACTCAAAATTCGATTTTTATTTTTATTTTATCGAGTCGAATAAAATTTTACTCACCCCTATTTATTTACATTCGCAATTAGAAATAAACAGGTCGAATTCTTATATTACTCCTCATAAATTTTATATTTAGGTCGTTATATTTTAATTTAAAGGCTGAATTTTGCTTGAAACCAACGTACATGGCTTTTCACATCCTTGACATTGGTTTTCTGTTTTTTTGCCTTGTTTTTTATCCTTATCAATTTTTATCATTCCCTTCAATCTGTTTATTTTGGGTAAACTCTCAAAATAGCCATTTTTATTTACCTCATATTACATTTTAGTCACTTATGTTTGAAATGTTACGTTTTAATCACTGAGCCGTTAATTGTCGTTAACGGTGTAACGTTAAGCTAATGTGGCACATTAAATCACCATTTCAAACAAAAAACTTAGGTTAAATTATACAATTGATCCCCATATTTTTTTCATTTTGAGCAATTTAATTTTTTTCTTTTAAATTCTTTTAACTTTTCTTTTCTTTTTTTCTTTATGTTCCATTCTCTTTTGCTTCAACCTTTGTTTTCCTCCCTTCTTCGTCTCTTTTAACGTAATTTTTCTATGTTTTCTATTTGTTAAAACTAGTCTCTATACTTTTATTTTTTTGAACAATTTAAGTTTTTTCTTTTTATTTCTTTATTTTCCTTTTCTTCTTCCCCTTTCGTTTTAACAAATGAAAAACATAGAAAAACTACATTAAAAGATATGGAGAAGGGAGGAAAATAGAGAGAGAAGCATAAGAGAATGAAAAAAAAGAAAAAAAGGGAAATTTAAAAGAATATAAAAGAAAAAAAAATTGTTCAAAATGAAAAAATATAAGGACCAATTGTATAATTTAACCTAAAATTTTTGTTTGAAATGATGATTTAACGTGCCATGTCAGCTTACCGTTACACCGTTAATAACAATTAACGACTCAATGAACTAAAATGTTACAAAAGGTTAACATAAATGACTAAAACATAACATTTCAAACATAAGTGACTAAAATGTAATCTAAGGTAAACAAAAGTAACTATTTTGATAGTTTACCCATTATTTTCTAAATTCTCACTTTTATTTTTTCTAATATCTCTCTATATATATATAAGTTTATAATAATGTTATAATCTTTCACTTTTTAAAATTAAAAGGTTTCCTTTTTTTTTTATTTTATAATGGTGAAGCTTTGCTAGATAATATTTTTTAAATTAAAGGCTTTTTTTTTTAGTTTTACTTTATTTTTAATTTTTTACATTTTATTTTTTTATTTTAAAATTAACTAGATAATATTTGATGTGTTATTTAATAGTTATATTAATAATTTTAATAATAAAGACAACATTTATAATTGAGAGATGTGATTTAAATAAAGATGCACTTAATTCTAATTTATTACCATATATTACAAATTGTATTTATGGATATTGGGAGATTTGAAATTTGAAATCCAACTTTACCCTATTAATTACATATTTGTTTTTATTATCTTCAATGTTTATTTTCAATTAAGAATAATAAAATGTAAATAATTAATAATCAATATAATTTTCGAGTAATCATTGTCAAAAAGGTCAAAAAAACATTAAACAACTCCAAAGACGGAGTTGGAATCGTACTTGTACCCACACTTCGCACGCCAGCGGTGACAACCAGCACTTTCCATTTTCCAATAAAATAACCAACTAAAATACCTTAAATACCCCTCCTCCTCCATTATTTTTATTATTTTAGCCACTAACCTAATCTAACAACTACCCCTCTTTTGCCTATAAAACAACCCTTTCTTCTACATTTTAAAACCTTCCTCAGCTTCGCCTTTAATTGCTCTCTGTTTCTTGTTCGTCAATCAGCCAAGTATTCTTTCAAAATCTCCTCTCTCTCTCTCTCTCTCTCTCTCTCTTTTCTTAAATTTGGGGATTTGGTTTTAGGGTTTCGTCTTTGTTAATGTCCGATCTGTGAATTGGGGTAAGTGTCGGTGTAAAAAAAAAGCCGGTCTAATGATCTTGGGTGTTCAATGAGTTTCGCTATCCCTATGCATCGGATCCATATTCTTCACTCGTTCTCGGTCGTTTTCCTTTACTGGTTCTATGTTTTCTCAAGGACTACCTCTTTGTTCATCAATGTGATAGTTTAAAGCTAAGTTGTAGTTACTAGTTTAGTTTCTGTGATTATTGAAAGAAATTAAAATCTCTAAATTTTCATTTAATTTGTTAAAAAATTTCCCTCCCCCCTGAGATGGCTACTGTGCAAAAACCGGCGAGTTCCTCGGATTCCGACCCAAGATACGCCAACATCGACGAGAAGAAAAGGAAGAGGATGCTGTCGAACCGTGAATCAGCGAGGCGATCGCGTATGAAGAAACAAAAGCTACTCGAAGATTTAGTTAACGAAGTGAGTGCATTGCAGAAAAATAACACCCAGATCTGTGAAAAGATCAAGTTCACAACCCAACGCTTCGTCAAAATGGAAGCTTCCAACAGTGTCTTAAGAGCTCAAGTAATTGAATTGACCGAGAGCTTGCAGTCCTTGAACTCGATGCTGCACATGGCGGAAGACGTAAGCGGGTACGACGTCGATATCCCGGAGATCCCCGGTCCTCTGATGAAGCCATGGCAACTCCCTTGTGCGACGCAGCCGATATGCTCGACTTTTGATGGATAAAAAAAAAAAAACCTTCTTCCTTTATGCACAGCCAATTTGTATGTTGCGTTTTAGCCTTTGGCGAAATATTTAAAAGTAGCTTTTATCATTTATGTTTGCAGAAACCTTCTGGTATTTGCCCTTTCGTGTGTCTGTACTTTGGGATATTCTATAGATATATGGAAATATGTCAATTTACAAATGCAATGCTTCCTCATCACCATCATCAAATTTCTTGAGGATTGATTTGATTATATCATTGCTAATCTGATTCAAACCAAACATGTGGTTGTATTAACGTGTTTATTTTGAATTTGGCTCCGTAAGAAAATTTCAAGACGGCATTGGTGTTTGCATGTGTGTTTCTCCATGCTCTTTAACAGGCTGTATGATTGTTCTTTAATGTCAATGAACTTAACTATTTCAGAATTCATGGCTATTAATTTTTTTTTATTGTAAATTGAACTTTGAATCCAAGTTTTATTGCCAAAAAGCTTCTTGGTTCGATGTTGACATTCTTACTTCGATTATTGTTTATTGTTGGAGTATACCTTTAGTAAGAGTGAAATAAAATAAAATAAAGCTACATCCTATTTCGATTTTGATTCGATCAATTGAAAAATTAGATTTCACTTACCAGATTAAAAAAAATTTAACCGTTTATTAGGTTTGAGTTTTTTATTTCTTTTGCAATCCGCAATAATATTTAATGTTACCAACGATTTCAACGTGCTAAGTATATTATTTCACGGACCTAAAAGCAAATATTAATTTACTTACCTTAAATCCAATTAAAAGAAATAAAATTATATCCGATTTTGATCCGACCAATTGAAAAACTAGATTCAACACGCCTCAAAATTCGGTTTAACAAAATCTAACCGCCTATTAGGTTTGAGAGGGTTTTTTTTTTTTTTTCGTTTGTAATAATATCCAATGCTACCAACGATTTAACTTGTTAGGCATATTTTTATTTGATCAAATAAAAAACTAAAATCCCTCGCCTACAAGTAAATATTAATTTACTTGCCTTAAATCCAACAAAAAAAATATTATATTTGATTTTTATTATTTATCCAATCAATTAAAAAAAAAAACTAGATTTCACTCATTTAAAAGTAAACATTAATTTACGTACTTCGAATCCAATTGAAAGAAACAAAGTTATATCTGATTTTGATCCGACCAATTGAGAAATTAAATTCAACTAGTCTCAAAATCCGAAACCGCCTATGAGGTTTGAGTTTTTTTCTCTCTTTTGCTATCCATAATAATATTTAATGCTACCAACGATTTTAACATGCTAAGTATATATTAAGTATATATTTGATCCGATCAATTAAAAAGTCAGATTTCACGGACCTAAAAGTAAACATCAGTTTCCTTACCCCAAATTCAACTAAAAGAAACAAAGCTATATCTGATTTTGATCCGACCAATTGAAAAACTAGATTCAACTCGCCTCAAAATCCGATTTAACAAAATCTAACTGCCTATTAGGTTTGAGGGTTTTTCTTTTTTATTTGTAACAATATCCAATGCCACCACTGATTTAAATTGCTAGGTATTTTTTTTTTCGATCAAATAAAAAACTAAAATCCCTCACCTAAAAGTAAATATTAATTTACTTGCCCTATAACACCCCGAATCCGTCTCCATCATCAAATTAAGGTTACAGAGTATTACGACACATATTAAAACATTTATCATCATTAAATTATTCATATATTAATTTAAATATCAATAATCAAAACTAAATATTATTCATAGCATAAATACATTTACGGGCCTAAAATTGAGTTTACGGAGCCCTAAAAATAATTTGGAAACAACTAGGTACTAATTTGAATCAAAATAGAAAAACATGAAAATTTTGAAGATTCTGGAAACATGGGTCACACGGCCGTGTGAAAAAAGACCAGCCCATGTGGCCTCAAACATGGCTACGTGGCTACCCCACACACCCGTATGTTCAGACCGTGTAACTAACTGTGACCGTGTGAACGGTCGTGTGACAGCCCATGTCCCAGACCGTGTGCACCTTAAAAAGTTTCCAAAACAAGGTAAATTTTCATCCAACACTTAGATACCAAGCTAAATCAAAATCAATCATTTCCATACTTTAAAAACGCATTCCAACAAGCCTAAAACATGTTAAAACATTCAACCTAAGTGTCTAACCAATGTGTCCTCATTAACAACACAATTCAATTATCAACCTCAATTCACATATCATACCAAATTAATTTGCATTCAAGTTCATAAGTTCATACATAAAACTCATGCCAAACTTACCATTTCTTATTATTTATTCACATTCATTCATACCATGATTCAATCACTTACTTAAGGTTTATATCAAATGACCAAAACAACTTACATGAACATATTCACACCAAGATTAAAGGCACATACACAAACAAACTAATACCAAACTTAAGCATTTTTGTATCAATCTCATATATAACACATGAAATAAGTATTCAAAACATATACAAAACACACCTATTACATGACATATAACCCAAAATAAACGTATCAAAATCTACCTAAATATATCTGGATAGTATGATCTTCAAGTTAATCTGATCGTCTGACTCCACAAAAAGTTATCTACAAGGAACATGAAAAATGACATGAGTAAGCTTCAATAGAGCTTAATAAGTTTAATGGTCGAAACAATAAAACTTACCGTATAAACATAGCTATTTCATTAACAAGATTAACAAATAATAAATTCTGTCAATCACAGTCACTCAACAGGTGAGTTTATACATGTATGTATACAAGTTGCAAAATATATTCAATCACATGAGATCATTCAAAACCAAGTCAAAATATACATTCAGAAGACCATGTAGACACTTATAAAATTTAATAACACGTCATACAATCATTGGAAACCTGCCCGATGAACGGTATAAATTGATTCGGATACGAGGTTAACCATCCAGAACACACCAGAATGCTCAAATGAGCCAAGCCAACTAAAAACACACCTAAGCACCAAGTGTCAAGCCTGTAGGCTAGCATCCCTCCAGAACACACCTGGGCACAAAGTGAAAATCCCATAGGCTTTACATCCGCCCCCAAAAACACACCAGAATCATTGTAAATATAACACGATAGTCCGCAACAAATGTTGGACACCAGTATATTCAGTGGAAAGTAACAAATCAAAAGTCATCATCTAATCACAAGTCAACCCTGTACCGCGTGCAATATAACCTATTGGCATGCCAATTGTATCCTATCATACGTTCATCCGAGCTCGATATATCATCAGATTAATAATATTCAAATCATTTCCTTTCTCGACTCACATAAAATTATAATAATTCAATTGTGTCTAAATTATCTAATAAAATTATAATAATTCAATTGTGTCTAAATTATCTAACAACCACAACACAATATCAAAATAACATTTCAATTTATATTAACTAAACCGTACGAACTTACCAGGGCTAAACTGCAGAGACAGTGAAAGTTTAGAGACTATTCAACGACTTTCCCTTTTCCTCAATTATCTACTTGTTCTTGATCTATAAAATATTTTATTTCAATTTATTCGCATCAATTTCATATATAATTCAATTTAGCACATATTCCTTCTTATTTACAATTTTTCACAGTTATCCCAAACTTTTACACTTTATTCAATTTAATCCCTAATATTAAAACAAGCCAATTTTCACAATTACCTCATATACTATTTTTGCCAAACATTCAACCCTATATAAATAGCCCCTAAATTCTGAAATTTTCCAATAAAATCCTTCCAATTTCACATTTTATCTATTTAATCCCTAAACTCAAAACTATACAAATTTACTTTACAAAATAACTTTATTTAACAACCAAACTTAATAATCTACCATTAAGCTTAAAAAACATAACAAACTCATCAATGACATCTTTCAAAACTTTTAATAAATTTACAAATTAACCCCCGAGTTAGCTAGATCAAACTAAAATAATCTCAAAAACATAAAATTCATGAAAAAGAGGTAAAAAATAAACTTATATGCAAAGAGATGAGTAAAGCCAAAACTTTTTCTTCTCTAAACAATGGTGTTTCGGTTTCACTCAACAAAATGAAGAAGATGACACAATTTGCATTTTCATTTGTTTCTGTCTTTTAATATAATTACAAAAATGCCATTAACCAACACATTTTCAATCAAATTTTTACCTAATTACTGTCCACTAAATAAGAATGGCTTAATTGTCATATTAAACCATCCTATTTTACTTAAACACCCAATTGGCACTAAAACACTAATAACAATAGATTTTTGTACTTTTTATAATTTAGTCATTTTTCTTTAATTAATTATCTAAATGTTAAAATTTTTAATCCAAATTTTAATACGACCTTGATGACCTCGTAAATATTATTAAAAATTAACATTTAGGGTCCGTTTGTTTGCCAGTAAAATGTTTTCCGGAAAATGATTTCTGGAAAATGATTTACTTTTCTCGAAAATGATTTATCAAAATATTTTCTCGTGTTTGGATGAATCTGTAAATTATTTTCTGTTGTTTGACATTTCAAAAAATATTTTTCGGAAAAGTTGTTTTTACATATATTAATAAATTTATATACATATTAATAAATTTTTATATTTTAAATTGTTTTTACATATATTGCAATGATTTATTTATAAATAAATAAATCAAATTAAATATATAATAATACTCAATTATTAAGCTACATTATTAACCGTCATAAATTGAAAACAACCAAAGTCAAATAATGAATAATTATAAATTAGCTACAAGGATTGAATAATTATAAATTAGCTTTCAAACCACAATTAATACTAGAAATTAATAATATTATCCAAATGCATAATTAGTAGTACACCACATAATAACAACAACATTGTCCAAGTGCATAACTAATATTACTTATTTTCACCTTTTTAATAATACATTTTTCGCTCTTATCAAGTGTTTAAAATTTTATACATTAATTTAAAAACATATATTTTTTAATAAATACAGAAGATCAACTTGTGCATCGCATGAGAAAAAAATTAAAAAAATTAATAGATAGATAAATTTCAATACTTAAAATTTATTTTTAAAAACTAATAAAAATAAATAATTTGTATATTTATCTACCATCGAAGTCTGTAAGAGTTACATCATTAAGTGAAACCCTTTCCTCAACAACATGGCTAATTAGTGGTGCTTGAGTGAAAGCAGGTTGTTTTGGAGGGTGAAGATCTGAAATCTCATTACTAAGCATTGAAACAATAGTAGACATAATAGGCTTATCTTTAGCATATTCTTGGACGCATAGCAATCCAACATGTATGCATTTCCATATTTCTTTCTCATTCTTTGAATTTAATTCTGACTTTGAAATAATCTTGTCTACTAAGCTCCAAATATTGCCTTCGTTCCATAGTCTCCACGCCTGTAAACAAAAAACAACTTTGCTTAAATTATCCAACCTAACTTGACCCAAAATTTTTGAACTCAAAGCTTCTAAAATGTTCAATTGGCTCAATTCGATATAAATAACAAACTACATAAATTCTCTTGATTAGGCTCAACTTCAAGCTTAATTATTTGTATTCAAGCTCGAGTTAAACTTGCAAGCTACTCAATTCAAGTATTAAGGTTTCTCAAATTCAAACTTGCAAGAAAAATAATTCAAGTATTAATATTCTTAAATTTAGCTCACATGATAGTTGGACTCAACGATTCTCGAAATAAATCAAGTTTTCTCAAACCAAACCCATCTTATGATAAATGTCAAGAAATAGATAGATGGAGTTATTGGCCATACTTTCACCAACTTTCAAGACACCCTCCTAATACTTAATTGAGCCCGATGACATACACATGCATGCATTTTCCATGTTATTCAGACATGTCTAACATGTATTCAAAATTTTCTTCTTAAAATGTTTTCTCAGATAATGACAGGATTGAATCTCTATACTATGCCTGCACGATATATCTTACAGACAAGTATTTTAAAGAAAATGACAAACTCAAATCAATGTGGGCATATTCTAAGCAATGAGAAAATAGAAACTAGAGGGTAGAGAACCAAACGGCAACTTTATCAGCCTCTTCCTCACTCATGCAGGCTTCAAACAAATGATTAGCCTTATACCAATATATAGAATCGATTTTAGATGAATCCCCGTTAAGGGAAGCACTTTTCAATACCACCGCCATTCCAGAATAAACAAAAAAAGAGGTTATTGTTTATCAATATGCATTTTTTCCCTCTGTGGTACAATGCCAAGAAGACCTTAATCTATGAATAGGGGAAAATGTTGCAGATATGCGATTCCAACTCCAGATCTGTTGACCCCCTTAAAAAATGGTTGCATGAACTAATTGAGCTAGCTTCTAGGTTCTAGCAATAAATTATTCAGAAACATGAGAAATGAAAGTGAATGATGTCACAATCCTTATACCGGATAAATGGTCTATACTCAACAAATGACACCTAAATCAATAGATGTAAAGCCTAAAAGAACCTATAAAAAGTAGTAAGATGAAGCTCATATATATTCAGTTTAGAACCTGTTTAAGGACCTTTGAAGAAGTTTTTACAGCTGATGCAATCACAACTGTTTGCCCAACTTCAAGGCATTCAAACCAGCATGAATGTTAATAGAATTTGTGCAGAATACTGCCAAAAGCCCCATATTCTAGGACCCAACATGCCATTAATAGACAATAAAGTACATTTCTTAAATCATGGCCTTCAAGTTGACTTGCCAGTTCTATCATCACTATTTTCATTTTTAATCTTAAAAATAAGACGTGTTAATTCCCGAATGTTTAGTCGAACTCTGAAAGCAATGAGTTTACTATCATGACATTTGGGTAAAGGGACATGCCTACACAATACATACATTGATGTGTACATGTATGTAAACAAAGACCAGCAAATGAAACATATGGCAAGGAACACACACCTATAGTGTCCCGCAATTCCAACTATAGCCATGGTCATTCCAAAGAAAGTATGTGTATGTATTTCCAAAACACATTTGGTTATTTCCAAAAAGCAAATCCAATTTAACAAAGTAATCCACTATGATTATCCATATTATAATATTGCTAAGAAAAAACATAGTAAAATCACTTTTCCTCAATTTATCAAAGAACCAAAAAGAGAAAGAAAGAAATAAAAGCAACAAAGTTCCGTAAAAAAGAATTTCAAACATTTCAACATCAATAGAGCAAGAAAAGAGCAACACCAACAAAATTTATGAAAACTCCACTTTTCTCGTTAACTCTTCCCTACAGAAAAACTCAATCCAAAGAGACCTCCGTAAATCTCAAAATCCCGAATTTTTCCAAAGATTTTTTCTTGCATCTAAAAACAAGCACAAAACAAACAAGGCAACTTTTAGAAATAGCAAAAACAACTTTAAAAATTTATTACTCGACAAAAGTGAAGGTTAAGATTCATATAAACAATATACATTCATAAAAATCCATTTTTGGGACTAGGGTTTAAAATGGGGAAAATACCGAAATAAAAATGAAAGGGGTTTTAGGTTGAAAGAGAAACAAGATTATGAGAAGCATCAGAATTGGAAATATAAATGAAAAAAAATCAACTAGAAAGGAAGATTACCAGTCTTGCATTTGCGGTAGAATCTCTGACACTCTCAGCCGAAGAGGATCAGGAAAATTTAGGGGAAAGAGAGAAAGAAATTTGGCTGTGAAAGAATGAAGGAAGGAGGAATGAAGGAACGAAGGAAAAAGGGGAATCTGCTTGAGAGCTCTTTGGGAAAATGTCTTACAGAAAATCAAATGGTAAGACGTTTTCCAGAACCAATGAAGTGATTTTACCCGTGTTTGGAAATTATTTTCCTTTAGGAATTCATTTTCCACCAAACAAACGCTGGAAAATCCGGAAAATATTTTCCGGAAAACATTTTCCACCAAACAAACGGAGCCTTATGGACTTACACGTCGGAATTGTGGTTCCAAAACTACTATTTCTGACACAACTGAAAAACGGATTGTTACATGCCTTGAATCCAACAAAAAAAAAAGAAGGTTATATTTGATTTTGACATGCCAGACATATTTTTTATCCAATCAATTAAAAAAACTAGACTTCAATCACTTAAAAGTAAACATTAATTTACTTACCTCGAATCCAATTGAAAGAAACAAAACTATATCTGATTTTGATCTGACCAATTGAGAAATTAAATTCAATTCTCCTCAAAATCCGATTAAACAAAATCTAACTGCCTATTAGGGTTTTTTTTTTTGCCATTTGTAACAATATCCAATGCTACTAATGATTTAACTTGCTAGGTATATTTTTTATCTGATCAATTAAAAAATTAGAATCTACTCGCCTAAAAGTAAATATTAATTTACTTACCTTGAATCCAAAAAAAACAACAAAGTTATATTTGATTTTGAGTCGATCAATTAAAAAACTAGATTTCACTCACCTTGAATCCCGATTTAAAAAAGGGTAAATTACACCAACAGTCACCCAACTTTGGGGTAACTGACAAAACAGTCACCTAGGTTTCATTTCAGTCACTCAACTTTCGAAAAGTTACAAAACAGTCACTAATTAACTGTTACCGTTAGGTGTTAACGGAATTGCTGACGCGGCAAGTTAACCAGCTGACGTGGCAAGTTAACTTGCCACGTTGGTGAAGCAGCTCATCTTCTTCTTCTTCTTTGTAACGGCCTAATTTTCAGTGGTGTCGGAAATAGTGATATGAGATCACTAAATCTGACAGGTAAGATTGAATAAGATAGTAATTTAATATTTATGAGTCAAGTGAGAATTTAGAAGAATTTGTGGATTGGTAAATTTGGTGAATTAAAAGAATTTAGTAGGTCAAATGGGTCAAAAACGAGGTATCGAGATCTCGAATTTGAAAACCGAGGCATAAATATTTTTATAAATATTTATGGAGTGTTATTAAGTTAATATTAAAGTTTGGTTGAGAAATTTAAATGTTTGGGTAGTCAATTAAATAAAAAGGACTAAATTGTAACAAATGCAAAATTGCTACAAGAATTAAATAGCTCAAGTGTTAAAAGAAGGAGGGTTTAAAGGACAATTAAACCTAAAGGTGAAAAAGTTGGACGGTAAGGGGAAGAAAATCATCAGAAGATAAGGGAAATAAGGGCATAATTGGAAATTTAATAATTTTAACATGTATAATAAAGATAAAATTGAAAGATCTAGAGATATCTTCATATTTTCTCAGCCAAAACGCCATAGGAGGTCTGGAGAAAGCTGGTTTTTCATATTTTCACATCATGTGAGTTTATTTCTTGCTTTTTCTTGATAATTTTTATGTTTTTATGACTTTTACAACTAGATCCACTTATAGAATTCATTAGTTTTTGATTTGGTGGGTAAAATTAAAAGTTACCCTTGCTGAGAAATGGAAGTTTATGATGAATTATTATGAAATTTAAATTCTAATTTCATATTAAGGTGGTTTTATTAAGTGATTTTGATAGGAAATGATATTTAGGACCTAATTGTGAAAAAAGTTGTGAATTAGAGGTTGGTGTTGAAATTCAGAATATCAAAGGTTGTGAAATAGTTTGTAATGATAGAATAAAGTGTTGATTGAGAAAAAATTAGTTCAATTGATGGCTAAATTGAGCGGGGACTAAATTGTAAAATCAAAATTTTGGGGTAAAAGTGCAAATTCAAAAATTGAAGAGCATAAATTATGAAGTGAAATAGAAATGAAATAAATGCTAATGAATGGAAATATGTTACATTATAGATCAAGAACCCAAAGAAGAAAGAGGAAAAGAAAAAGTTGCAGAGTAGTTCCCAAATTTCAATATCTTCTACAAACCAGTCGGGTAAGTTCATATGGTTGAATTTATATGTTTATTGGTGAAAGATTGAATGATATAATGGGCTGTTAAATATGAATTTGCTGTGGGATTGTGAAAAATATGATAAATGAAAAAAATAAATGGCGGTAATTCAAGTTAGGAAAAACGCAGAATTGAGTACGTTCGTGTCGTGACACGTGATGAATTGACGGATAAGACCATGGTTAATCCATGGCAAATGTGAAAAGTAGGTATGGTATCATCCATACTGAGTTATGAAATGTAGGTATGGTATCATCCATACTGAGTTATGAAATGTAGGTATGGTATCATCCATACCGAGTTGTGAAATGTAGGTATGGTATTAACCATACTGAGTTGTAGAATGTAGGTATGGTATTAACCATACTGAGTTGTGAAACGTGACATTGAGTAACGACGTACTCAAATTCGTAAGTCGTTTCCTAATTTGATAATAAGTGATACAAAAGGTGTGAATCAAATGAAAGAGATTGAATGATCATTAATGTTGAGCTCAACTATGTGAAGTACTTAAACAATGGTTGTGAATGGCGGGAACTTTAGTAAATGTTTTATTATTGTTTTGGAAATATTATGTGTGGTAAGTTACTTTTAAACCAATGAACTTACTAAGCTTTATTAAGCTTACTTGTGTGTGTTTGATATTTTTATGTAGATTGAATTAAAGAGAAGTGGTAGATCGGATCATCACAAAGAAAGCTCACTATCCAGATCAATTCCGGTAGCTTTTGTTTTATGTTTAAAGATTTATATGGCATGTATAGAGTTTAAATGAGATGGAGAAAAGATGTTATAAACTAGTTAATAATATTTTGTAATGAAACAGTTTTTGATTTACAGCAGTAACGTGATTTTGAAAAATCACCAAAACTAGAAGAAATGGAATTAGAAAGTGAAGGAGATATGAATTGAAATCTGTTTTAGTCTATTTTCATATAAAAGAAATAGAGTAAGCAAAAGAAATGGAAATAATGAGATATTTAAAGTTTAGTGAAACTGGTTCTGAATGAATTCGTGATCCCCTGTTCTGCCTTTGAAAAATCATTAGAAATTGCACAAAAATAATTGTGGATTAAAATTTATATGTATGAAATGCTGAATGAGTCTAGTTTCAAATGAGCTAAACAAGGAGGCCATATAAATTCTGTACAAAGAGAAAATTGATTTATAGTGAAAAGAGGTCAGAGTAGTTGAATGGTGAAACAGGGGAAACTTTAATGAATAAACTGTACCAATTGGCCACATGAAAAATTCTGGAAAAATTAAAGTAAAAAGATATATGAATCTAGTTTCAGGGAAAATTTACGGATCTTAATTTGGAGTTCCGTAGCTCCAGATATAAATATTTTAGTGAATGTGATGCAGATGGACAGTTTTAAATTTTATGCCGAATTAGTAGTTAAGTTTAGTAATGCCTCGTGCTCGACTCCGGTAACGGTCTCGGGTAAGGGGTGTTACATTTATTGGTATCAGAGCTTTGGTTTAGACGATTCTCGGAACGAATGTGATGTATAAAATGTCTAGAAATACATGCCATATAAATCTGTGATAGTGAGATGTGAATGATCCGATCTAACTATTAATTTTTGTTATAGATTGTAAAGATGTCTGATAGACCCGAGGGTGCTGATCATGAAGAGGAAGTTAATAGTAGAGTACAGACTTCTGAGCAGGGAACAAGTAATAATGTTCCGATTTCTTTGATGAGAGAGGAAGAACTTAAAATTTTGATTTACGGGGTAATGAATCAGTGGTTTAGTGAAACAATACAAGGAAGAAGTCAGTCACAACAACCCCCTCCTCCCCCTACTGTACCACCAGTTACAACCCCAGTTGCTCCTCCTTCAATAGATGAATCTAGCAAAAGAACACCGATTGAGAAACTCAGAAAGTTCGGAGCTGAAGAATTTAGAGGAAGATCGGACGATGATCCAGTTAAAGCAGAGTATTGGTTAAAAAGCTTGGAAAGAGTTTTTAAACAGATGATGTGTTCTCCAGAAGACTATTTGAGGTGTGCGATTTCATTATTGAAAGAAGAAGCGTATAATTGGTGGGAAACCATTGAGGCAGTGGTACCTGTAGATAAACTTACCTGGGAATTCTTCCAAAATGAGTTTAGAAAAAAGTATGTGGGAAGGAGATATTTAGATAAAAAGAAGAGGGAATTCCTTGATCTTCGACAAGGGAATAAAACAGTGGCTGAATATGAAAGAGAATTTGTGTATCTCAGTAGGTATGCTCGGGATGTGGTACCGACAGAGGAAGAAATGTGTATTAGATTTGAAGAAGGGCTTAATGATGAAATCAGAATGATGATAGGAGGCACTGAGATTCGAGAATTTGTGGTTCTATCTGATCGAGCTCAAAAGATGGAAGAAGTGTATAACAGAAAAATGCAAAGAGACAGAAAAGGTAAAGAAGTATACAAAAGAAGTTTCTCTAGACCAACTTCAACTTTTCCGGCTAAAAAGTTCAGAGATGATTCTAGTCGGCCTGTTACAATTCTAGAACGATCGAATAAAAGTAAAACAACTCAAAGGGAGGTCGGAGTGACTAATAAACCAAAGAGCTTAGTACCGGTAGTGTGCAAAATATTCCGAGACCTAGATACAAAAATTGTGGTAGATTTCATGTTGGTGAATGTTGGGGAAGAACCGAGCTTGTTATAGATGTGGTGGAACCGATCATTTTATTCGGGATTGTCCTCAATTATTAAAAGAAAATAAAGAACAAGGCGAGAAATAAACAAATACTCCTCAGAAAAGTAGACGTTTGGGTCAAAGTAGTGCTTTCTTGATCGCTGCTCGTTCAGAATGAGAGATATCAGAGTCCGATCGTAAACAAGGGCACTGCGCACGTATATATGCTATGCGGACAAGGGAGGAAGCTTCGCTCCGATGTGATAGCTGGTATTTTCTATCTTTTGATGATTTTGTGTATACTTTAATTGATCCTGGATCTACGCATTCATATATTTGCACTGCATTAGTGTCAGAAAAGAAAATGATCATGAGTCCACTCGACTTTGATATGCAAGTCACTAATCCGTTAGGACAAAGTGTGTTAGTTAATTTAATATGTCGGAATTGTCCACTTTGAAAATACAAAGGTCGTGAATTCTCTGCGATTTAATGTTGTTACCTTTCCGAGAATTTGATGTTATTATTGGAATGGATTGGTTGATTAAACACGATGCCATAGTGAATTGTAGAGAAAAACGGGTTGATTTAAAATGTCGGATAGGGAAATAGTTTCAATTTGAGTTTGGAGATAAAAAGAATGATGTCAAAACTATTTCAGCCTTTACAGCTCGGAAATTGATTCGAAAGGGTAATGAAGCATTTTTAGCTTATATTCTTGATACTCGGGGTTCTCAATTGAATATGGAACAATTGCCGCTGTTAATGAATTTATCGATGTGTTTCGAGGAATTACCCGTTTTACCCCGATCGTGAGGTTGAATTTGTAATTGATATAATCCCGCAGTACAACTCCGATATCAATAACACCGCATGCAATGGCACCAAATGAGTTAAAAGAGTTGAAGACACAATTGCAAGAGTTATTGGATAAAGGGTTCATTAGACCGAGTACATCACCTTGGGGTGCACCTGTTTTATTTGTGAAAAAGAAAGATGGCTCGTTGCGATTGTGTATTGATTACGAGCATACCAACAAGGTAACAATTAAAAATAAGTATCCATTACCTCGTATCGATGATTTATTTGATCAATTGAAAGGTGCTGCAGTGTTCTCAAAGATAGACCTTAGATCTGGGTATTATCAACTGAAGGTTAAAGAGTGTGATGTGCCAAAGACTGCTTTTCGAACTCGGTATGGTCACTATGAATTTCTGGTAATGCCTTTTGGTTTAACAAATGCCCCTGCTGCATTTATGGATTTAATGAATCGAATTTTTCAGCCTTACTTAGATAGATTTGTGGTGGTATTTATTGATGACATATTGGTTTATTCAAAGACAGAATCTGAACATGCACAGCATTTGAGAATTGTATTACAGACTTTGAGGGAAAAGCAGTTATATGCAAAATTTAGTAAATGTGAGTTTTGGCTTCATGAAGTTGGATTTTTGGGTCACATTGTATCAGCTGAAGGAATTCGTGTGGATCCAAGTAAAGTTTCAGCAGTGGTGAATTGGAAAACTCAGAAGAATGTAACCAAGTCGCGAAGTTTTCGGGACTAGCGGGTATTATCGCAGCTTTGTAAAGAATTTTTCCATGATTGCTTCACCAATGACTCGTTTATTAAAAAGAATGTTGAGTTTGTGTGGTCTCGATGAATGTCACAGAGCTTTGACCAATTAAAGAAAATGTTAATGAAGCTCTAGTTTTGACTCAACCAGTAATCGGTATACCGTATGTTGTGTACATGATGCATCTTTAAATGGTTTGGGTTGTGTGTTAATGCAATGGAAAGGTGGTGGCTTATGCTTCACTAATGCTTAAAACCACATGAAAAGAATTACCCTACACATGATCTTGAATTAGTCAGAATTGTTTTTGCTTTAAAAATTTGGAGACACTATTTGTATGGTGAGAAGTGTTATATTTATACAGATCACAAAAGTTTGAAATACTTAATGACTCGTAAGGAACTGAATTTAAGACAGAGACGGTGGTTAGAGTTGTTGAAATATTATGATTTGGTTATTGACTATCATCTAGGGAAAGCTAATGTAGTTGCTTTGATGCACTTAGTCGAAAGTCATCCTTGTTTGCACTTCTCGCAATGAATGCTCATTTGGCTCTTAATGAAGAAGGTGTTGTATCAAGAGAATTAAAAGTGAAACCCATGTTTCTTCAAAGAAATTCAGAACCGCAGGATGAAGACCCAAAATTGGTACTTAAACGATGTGATGGTTCGAGATAATTTGGATTCGAATTCAAAGCATTGATGATGGAGGTATGTTGCGTTATCATAACAGATTTGTGTTCCAAATAATTCGATTTGAAGAATAATATTCTTTCTCAAGCACATAATAGTATGTATTCTATGCATCCGGCAAGGCGATAAAAATGTATGGTGATTTGAAAAAGATATATTGGTGGCTCGGTATGAAAAGAGAAATTTCGTAATTTGTTGCAAAATGTTTGATTTGTCGCTAAGTTAAAGCAGAGCATCAAGTGCCAACGGGTTTATTACAACCCATTATGATTCCCGAATGGAAGTGGGAGCATGTTACAATGGATTTTGTGTCGTGGGTTGCCTACTGAATCCAAGAAAGAAAGATTCAATATGGGTGATTGTTGATAGATTGACAAAGTCAAGACACTTTATTCCAATGTAATGCATTTTTCACTTGAGAAGTTAGCGTAATTGTATGTGTCGAGATTGTGAGACTACATGGAGTTCCAATATCTATCATTTCGACCGGATCCAAGGTTTACTTCGAGATTTTGGAACAAATCGCAAGAAGCTTTAGGTACTGAGATTAAATTTTAGTACAAACATTTCATCCTCAAACAGATGGACATCGAGCGCGAGTGATTCAAATTCTAGAAGATATGTTAAGATGTTGTATACTCGAGTTTGGTGACAAATTGGGAAAGATATTTACCTTTAGCCGAGTTTGCTTACAATAATAGTTATCGAGTCTAGTATAAAAATGGCACCGCTTGAGGCTCTTTATGGTAGGAAATGCAAGACTCCATTGTGTTGGTCTCAATTGAGTGAATCAAAAATAGTTGGGGTTGATTTGATTCGGGAAACCAAGAGAAAGTCCGGTTATTCGAGATAGTCTAAAAGCTACTTGAGCACCGTCGGAAGTCATATGCGGATTTGAAACGAAGAGACATAGAATATGCAAAGTGGGTGATCGAGTGTTTTTAAAAGTTTCACTTTGTGGAAGAAGGTGTTACGGTTTGGCGAAAAGGAAAATTGAGTCCGAGATTTATAGGGCCATATGAAATTGTGGAAAGGGTTGGTCCTGTAGCTTATCGGTTGGCTTTACCTCCTAACTTGAAAAGATTCACAATGTATTTCATGTGTCTATGCTAAGACGGTATAGGTCGATCCTTCACACGTAATTCCTTATCATCGAAATTGAGCTTCAACCGAGATATGACTTATTCGAAGAACCAATGAAGATTTTGGCTCGTGAAGTTAAAGAGTTGCGGAATAAAAAAATACCATTGGTTAAAGTATTATGGCATCGACATGGTATGGAGGAGGCAACTGGGAAACAGAGGAGTCAATGAGATCACAAAGATCCAAATCTATTTTCAGTAACAAATTTCGAGGACGAAATTTTTAAAGGGGAGAGTTGTAACGGCCTAATTTTCAAGTGGTGTCGGAAATAGTGATATGAGATCACTAAATCGATGGGTAAGATTGAATAAGATAGTAATTTAATATTTATGAGTCAAGTGAGAATTTAGAAGAATTTGTGGATTGGTAAATTTGGTGAATTAAAAGAATTTAGTAGGTCAAATGGGTCAAAAACGAGGTATCGAGATCTCGAATTTGAAAACCGAGGCATAAATATTTTTATAAATATTTATGGAGTGTTATTAAGTTAATATTAAAGTTTGGTTGAGAAATTTAAATGTTTGGGTAGTCAATTAAATAAAAGGACTAAATTGTAACAAATGCAAAATTGCTACAAGAATTAAATAGCTCAAGTGTTAAAAGAAGGAGGGTTTAAAGGACAATTAAACCTAAAGGTGAAAAAGTTGGACGGTAAGGGGAAGCAAATCATCGAAGATAAGGGAAATAAGGGCATAATTGGAAATTTAATAATTTTAACATGTATAATAAAGATAAAATTGAAAGATCTAGAGATATCTTCATATTTTCTCAGCCAAAACGCCATAGGAGGTCTGGAGAAAGCTGGTTTTTCATATTTTCACATCATGTGAGTTTATTTCTTGCTTTTTCTTGATAATTTTTATGTTTTTATGACTTTTACAACTAGATCCACTTATAGAATTCATTAGTTTTTGATTTGGTGGGTAAAATTAAAAGTTACCCTTGCTGAGAAATGGAAGTTTATGATGAATTATTATGAAATTTAAATTCTAATTTCATATTAAGGTGGTTTTATTAAGTGATTTTGATAGGAAATGATATTTAGGACCTAATTGTGAAAAAGTTGTGAATTAGAGGTTGGTGTTGAAATTCAGAATATCAAAGGTTGTGAAATAGTTTGTAATGATAGAATAAAGTGTTGATTGAGAAAAAATTAGTTCAATTGATGGCTAAATTGAGCAGGACTAAATTGTAAAAACTATAAATTTTGGGGTAAAAGTGCAAATTCAAAAATTGAAGAGCATAAATTATGAAGTGAAATAGAAATGAAATAAATGCTAATGAATGGAAATATGTTACATTATAGATCAAGAACCCAAAGAAGAAAGAGGAAAAGAAAAAGTTGCAGAGTAGTTCCCAAATTTCAATATCTTCTACAAACCAGCCGGGTAAGTTCATATGGTTGAATTTATATGTTTATTGGTGAAAGATTGAATGATATAATGGGCTGTTAAATATGAATTTGCTGTGGGATTGTGAAAAATATGATAAATGAAAAAAAATAAATGGCGGTAATTCAAGTTAGGAAAAACGCAGAATTGAGTACGTTAGTGTCGTGACACGTGATGAATTGATTTGATAAGACCATGGTTAATCCATGGCAAATGTGAAAAGTAGGTATGGTATCATCCATACTGAGTTATGAAATGTAGGTATGGTATCATCCATACTGAGTTATGAAATGTAGGTATGGTATCATCCATACCGAGTTGTGAAATGTAGGTATGGTATTAACCATACTGAGTTGTAGAATGTAGGTATGGTATTAACCATACTGAGTTGTGAAACGTGACATTGAGTAACGACGTACTCAAATTCGTAAGTCGTTTACTAATTTGATAATAAGTGATACAAAAGGTGTGAATCAAATGAAAGAGATTGAATGATCATTAATGTTGAGCTCAACTATGTGAAGTACTTAAACAATGGTTGTGAATGGCAGGGGAACTTTAGTAAATGTTTTATTATTGTTTTGGAAATATTATGTGTGGTAAGTTACTTTTAAACCAATGAACTTACTAAGCTTTATTAAGCTTACTTGTGTGTGTTTGATATTTTTATGTAGATTGAATTAAAGAGAAGTGGTAGATCGGATCATCACAAAGAAAGCTCACTATCCGATCAATTCCGGTAGCTTTTGTTTTATGTTTAAAGATTTATATGGCATGTATAGAGTTTAAATGAGATGGAGAAAAGATGTTATAAACTAGTTAATAATATTTTGTAATGAAACAGTTTTTGATTTACAGCAGTAACGTGATTTTGAAAAATCACCAAAAATAGAAGAAATGGAATTAGAAAGTGAAGGAGATATGAATTGAAATCTATTTTAGTCTATTTTCATATAAAAGAAATAGAGTAAGCAAAAGAAATGGAAATAATGAGATATTTAAAGTTTAGTGAAACTGGTTCTGAATGAATTCGTGATCCCCTGTTCTGCCTTTGAAAAATCATTAGAAATTACAAAAAAATAATTGTGGATTAAAATTTATATGTATAAAATGCTGAATGAGTCTAGTTTCAAATGAGCTAAACAAGGAGGCCATATAAATTCTGTACAAAGAGAAAATTGATTTATAGTGAAAAGAGGTCAGAGTAGTTGAATGGTGAAACAGGGGAAACTTTAATGAATAAACTGTACCAATTGGCCACATGAAAAATTCTGGAAAAATTAAAGTAAAAAGATATATGAATCTAGTTTCAGGGAAAATTTACGGATCTTAATTTGGAGTTCCGTAGCTCCAGATATAAATATTTTAGTGACTGTGATGCAGATGGACAGTTTTAAATTTTATGCCGAATTAGTAGTTAAGTTTAGTAATGCCTCGTGCTCGACTCCGGTAACGGTCTCGGGTAAGGGGTGTTACATTCTTCTTCTTCTTCTTCTTTATCTTCTTCTTGTTCTTGTTCTTCTTCTTCTTCTTCATCACCAAATGATAGTACTTTCTGAAAAACCCTCATGGTTATGCAAGAAAACATCATCATCATATATATATATTCTAATTTTCAGATGATAATGCCTCAAAAAAAAAAAAATGTTGTTATCCAAAAGTACCTTGTTATCCAAAAAAAAAAAAATGTTCTTCTCTCCTCTCATACCTTAACCAAGCCGACAAAACTACCTTGGAGTGCAAATTAAAGGCATGTTGCCTCGCGACGGAGGCACCTCCTAAGTAACTTAGGATCACCAAGGCTACTCAAAACCGAGTCTTCGCTCGATGCATACCAACGATTTCTCCGACTCTGAACAAGTCTCGAACCGCGATATAGGTTGGATAAGGTTTCTACCAACTGGATGGATTTCAAGTGAGGTTCTATGGGTGGTTCAAGAAGGTCACCCTTGGGAGTCCGAAAGGAAGCAATGTTTTAGCTCTGAACCGAGCGCAGCCTTATTGGATTTCAGTTTTGACCCTATAAATTTAACCCTATGGTTACCAAGCTTATTGGATGTGGAAGAAGAACCAGTAGAGTTAACAACAGTGGTATCTGGTGGATTCAAGGCATGAACTTGAGTGCCTTTGAACCTCTCTATTAGCTTAAGACCACGAATTTTTCAATTCACTATTACACCATATGCTCACTTTTTTTTTCAAATAAATTCAATATATTCTATATTGACATAGAAATATGAAATATCCCAATCTAACTCAAGAATCAACGAACAAATACAAAGAAGAAAGCTTTAAAAAAAGGGTCCTTTTTACCTCTCTGTTTTTTGCCTTCTTCAAGCACCAGAGGTGAAAAGAACAAAACTTTGCAACAAACTTTCAATCTTTGAGCTTCAATTCTCTTCCTTTCATGGCATAGATTCTTCACAAGCTTTTTTCTCTCTCTTTTTGATGGAAAACAATTTGTTTTCTTTCACAGTGAAGGCTCATTGTTATTATTATATAAAGCTTTGGCTGTTTTTGGTGTGGGGGTTAGTGGTTGATTTGGTGGCTAACTCCAATGCTAAAACAAAGATGAAAGACCCAATGTAGAGCAGGTACCCATTGGAATATTGCCACGTCAACGTCAGATGAAGATGAGAATTTGGGAAACTTGCCAACTAATGTTGGTCAACGGTTGGAGCAGAGCAGATGCAGTCGATAACAACATTTTTTTTTGGAGGCATTATCATCTGAAAATTAGAATATATATATATAATATATATATGATGATGATGTTTTCTTGCATAACCATGAAGGTTTTTCAGAAAGTACTATCATTTGGTGAAGAAGAAGAAGAAGAAGAAGAAGAAGAAGAAGAAGAAGATGAGCTGCTTCACCAACGTGGCAAGTTAACTTGCCACGTCAGCTGGTTAACTTGCCACGTCAGCAATTTCGTTAACACCTAACGGTAACTGTTAATTAGTGACTGTTTTGTAACTTTTCGAAAGTTGAGTGACTGAAATGAAACCTAGGTGACTGTTTTGTCAATTACCCCAAAATTGGGTGACTGTTGGTGTAATTTACCCTTTAAAAAAATCTAATCGCCAATTGAGTTTGAGTTTTTATTTCTCTTTTGCCATTCGTAACAATATCCAATGTTGTCAATAATTTTAACATGCTAGGCATATTTTTGATCCGATCAATTGAAAAACTAAATTTCACTCGCCTAAAAGTAAATATTAATTAATTTCTTTACCTTAAATCCAACAAAAATAAGTTATATCCATTTTGGTCCAATCAATTGAAAACTAGATTCCACTCGCTTTGAAATCTGATTTCTTTTAAAAAGAATTGAACTGTCTATAGGGTCTGAGTTTTTTTTTCTTTTGCCATTCGTAACAATATCCAATGCTACCGACGATTTTAACGTGTTTGGCATATTTTTGATCCGATCGATTGAAAAACTAAATTCCACTTGCTTAAAAGTAAACATTAATTTACTTACCTTGAATCCAACAAAAAGAAAACAAAGCTAAATTCATTTTTGATTTGATCAATAGAAAAATTAGATTTCACTCGCCTCAAATTTTGACACTTTAAAAAACCCAATCGCTTACTGAGTTTGAGTTTTTTTTCTTTTGTCATCTGTAACAATATCCAATGCTACCAACGATTTTATCATGCTATGCATATTTTTAACCCCACCAATTGAAAAACTAGATTCCACCAGCCTAAAAGTATATATTAATATACCTACCTTAAATCCAACAAAAAAATATAAAATTATATTTGATTTTGATCCGAAGATCAATTGAAAAACTAGATTCCACTTGCCTTGAAACCCGGTTTAAAAATAATCTAACCGCCTATTAGATATGAGTTTTCTTTCTTTCTTTTTCCATCCATAACAATATCCAATGCCAAGAGCTATTCTAATTAGGTATATTTTTTTATCTAATCAATCCAAAAACTAGATGAAAAAGTAAATATTAATTTACTTACCCTGAATCCGCACCAAAAAAGAAGAAGTTATATTTGATTTTGACGAAATCAATTGAAAAATTAGATTCGCCTCGAAATCCTATTTTTTAAAAAAAGAAACCTAATCGCTTATTAAGAAGATATTTCTTTTGCCATCCGTAACATGCTAAGCATATTTTTTATCTGTTCAATTCCAAAACTACATTCCACTCTCTTAAAAGTAATTTACATTCCCTAAATCCAACCAAATAACCAAAGCAATATTCGATTTTCATCTAATCAATTCAAAAAGTAGATTCCACACCCCACAACCCCCCCCCCCCCTTTTTTTTTTAATCTAATTGCGTATTGGGTTTGAATTTTTTTTTCTTTTGCCATCTATAATAATATCCAATACTAGCAATGATTCTAACATGCTAGGCATATTTTTTTTATCTTATCAATTGAAAAATTAGATTTCACTCGCTTCGAAATCTGATTTTTAAAAAGTACTAGTTTACTTACCCTGGATCCAACCAAAAAAAGAAACAAAGCTATATCTAATTTTGATTTGATCAGTTGAAAAACTAGATTTTACCTGTATCGAAATCCAATTTTTTTAAAAAAATCCAACCACCTATTGGGTCTGCGTTTCTCTTTTTCTTTTGCCATTCGTAACAATATCTAATGCTACCAACAATTCTAACATGCTAGGCATATTTTTTATCCTATCAATTGAAAAATTGGATTAGAATAGAGTTTTTCAACATTTAAATAAATATAGTCGAACTCGTATTGTATCATTCAATTTTTAACATTAGTGAATTTCTTCTCATCTGCCCGTGATTTTTTCCTGAATGGGTTTCCACGTAAAATCTATATGTTTTATTTTTCTTTTCTTATCGTTTTATTATCGTCCTATAACCATTATTGACGTCTATTATAACATAATAGATTTAGATCTTTATATTTTGAAAATGGTTAAATCCAAATTCATTGCAAGATTTATGTTTTTTTTTTGTTACATTGACTACCGCGTTTTTTTATTATTATTTCAAATGTCATGCAAGCGAATTTAATAGAAAAATTTTATAATACTAATAATTAGACTTAAATTTTGAAATCTAAAATATAGAACAATTAAATTTCTGAAAATAAAAATAGATTAACTAAATTTTAAATATATAAAAAATATAGAGACTAGGAGCATATTTTAATCTTTAAAATTTTTTTTGTTCGAAAAATTCTATGAATAAATAATGTCTATTTAATATTAAATATTTATAATATATTTTTATACAAGATCAACATGAAAATGAAGTGATAGATTATGAACTTGTGTCAAATAAATATCTGATAAAAAATTTATTATATTTATTTGGTATCAACATTTCTATATTATATTTTTCAATATCGAAGTAAAAAAATTTGGGCAACGCCAAAAAGGGAGAAAAAGAATAAAAGAAAAACATTGAATCTGGTCCTTTGCTTCGCAAACGAAAATATTTTTTTTCATCTTTTTAATTGAAAAATAAATAATTTTAAAAAAAAAACATAGAAGATTTGTGTTGAATGAAGATTATAAGTGAAATTCATTTTAAGTAAAATTAACTTATTAATCTGGCATACATCACACATAGTTTTTTTAAGGAATAGGAGTAGGAAAAGGAATATAGTATTAAACTAAAATCGTTTCCCTGACATCATCACAGAGTATGGGGGAAAATTACAAACACAACTCAAGTCATTCAAACTAGAGTCCATAGAAAATAAAACATTCGGGGGAGGTGGAGTGTGAAAATTGCTTCCCAACCTAGTCATTCACGAAATACATGTGGGTGTCTTAAATCAAATAAAATGGAAACCCCTATTCTCTTGTAAAATAACAAAGACAAAAGTTTTTTTCTTTAAGCATTTAGGTGGGGTTGGATGGACTGTGAGGTGGGATGCAGACGCTATAGTATCGTTACTGTTAAGATTATAAGAAAATGAAGAAGAACTGCTAATATTTCAAGAAGAGAGATTTCATAGAGGGATCATTGATTTGTACATACTGGTGCATGCTTATAAAGAGAAGCATGCAGCTCACAACTGCTGATAACAACTAACAGAAATAACTGCTTACTACCATTATTAACTAATAACCCTAACAGACGTTAGTTACTAATTCAGCTATCATTCTAACATTCTCTCGGCTTCTTTGATGTTTGGACATTTGCTAGCATTACTTTTGGTGCATACTTTGAGTGCTTGTCGGAACGATTCAAACAGCTTAGGGGTAATGGGTTTAGTAAGTACATCGACAACTTGATGTGTAGAAGGGACAAAGTTTACTTGTAGGGATCCAGCTAGGACCTTTTCTCGAACAAAATGATGATCTATTTCTATGTGCTTCATCCGAGCATGGTGTGTGGGATTTGCTGCTATGGAAACGGTAGATGCATTGTCACACCAAACTACAGGTATTGAACATCCATGCAAGACTCCAATTTCATCTGTCAGTTGTTTAATCCACATAAGCTCCGATACACAGTTGGCAAGACTCCGATATTCAGCTTCAGAGGAAGATCTGGACACAACATTTTGCTTCTTGGAACACCATGCAATAGGATTTTGCCCAAGGTATACAACGTACCCTGTGGTGGAGCGGCGATCTTCAATAGATGAGGCCCAATTAGAATCCGAGTAACACACAAGTTCATCTTGTCCTTTGGTGATACACAAACCATGATCAACAGTCCCAACAAGATACCTTAGCACCCGTTTTACTGCTCGCCAATGTATTTCACTTGGGAGGTTCATGTATTGGCTCAGCTTATTCACACAAAAAGACAGCTCAGTGCGTGTGACACACAAGTATTGAAGCATCCCTATGGTACTGCGATATAAATGAGTATCAGTGAATGGAGGGCTACCATCGGATGTGGTCAGTTTTGGTGTATTAACCATAGGTGTTGGTGTAGTTGCAGCTCCTTCCATGCCAGTCTTGGCAAGAATTTCTAAAATGTATTTCTTCTGACTCAGGAACAACCCGAGAGGTGTATGGTGCACTTCGATGCCCAAGAAGAAACTCAATTGCCCCATGTCCTTGAGAGTAAATTTACTGTTAAGCTGTTGAACCACGCTATTTAACTCAGCATTTGAACTGCCTGTTATTACAATATCATCGACATATACCATAAGCAGTACCACATTTTCAGATGATGTTCAAATAAACAATGAGGAATCAGCCTTGGAAACATTAAAATTCAGCTGAGTGACCAAGTATTGCCTGAGAGTGTGAAACCACGCTCGAGGTGCTTGGCGCAAACCATAGAGAGCTTTGTTTAGTGTGCAAACTAGCTGCTGACCATTGGCACCTGGAACCTCAAAGCCAGGTGGCTGGTTCATGTAAATTTCTTCTGTCAAATCACCATTGAGAAATGCGTTATTAACATCGATCTGTCGCAAAGACCATCCCTTCACGACAGCAACAGCAAAGACAACACGGATGGTTGCTGCTCGAACCATTGGACTAAATGTGTCACGAAAGTCAAGTCCAGCATGTTGGGAGAAACCCTTGGCAACTAGGCAAGCTTTATACCTGTCAACAGTCCCATCGGCTTTCTTTTTAACCTTGAACAGCCATTTGCACCCAACAGCCCTTCGGTTAGGAGGAAGAGAACAAAGAGTCCATGTGTTGTTTTTAAGAAGTGCCTGTAGCTCATTGTGGACTGCTGCTTGCCAACCCTCACTTTTCATAGCATCATAAATCTCATCAGGAGTATCACTTGATTCTGCCCTGGTTAGATATGCCTTTGGTTTAAATACGCCTGCTTTACTGCGAGTGATCATGGCATGAGAGTTGGGTTGAGGGATTGTTGGTTGAGCGGGTGGTTGATGAGCAGTAAGTGGTGCAACTATAGGAATAGAGGGTGGTGGAGATGATGTCTGAGAGGGTGTGTGACTAACCAAGGGTGTAGTTGGTGTAGGACTAGTACAGTTTGTTGATGAGTTAGGTAGTTCACTATATACTGAGGTGATGGTAGGAGAGGGTGTAGGGGTCATGACAAGCAGTCTAGAGCTTGAGGGAGAAGTAGTTGTAATGGGATCAGATTGAGAGGGGCCAGTTTTGAAAGGGAAAGATGATTCATGAAAGGTAACATGTCTAGAAATGTATATTTTGCCATGATTGTCTCGACAACGATAGCCTTTGTGTAAGGGTGAATAGCCTAGAAATGTGCAGGGTGTGGAACGAAACTGAAGCTTGTGAGTGTTGTGTGGCCTGAGGTTTGGAAAGCATAAGCAGCCAAAGACTCGAAGAAAGGAATAGTTTGGTTGAGCTTGAAATAACTTCTCATGAGGCGACATATTGCCTATAGGAGAGGAATGCAATCTGTTGATAAGGTAGACAACACTGCTGAAGGCATCGTTCCAATAGGACAAGGGCATAGATGCATGAGCAAGCATGGACAAGCTGGCTTCCACGATCTGCCTGTGCTTCCTTTCAACTAACCCATTCTGTTCTAAACTATATGGGCACGTAACCCTCTGTTGAATGCCTTGTTGAGTCAAGTACGGTCGCAAAGCCTGAAACTCACCACCCCCATCAGTTTGTAGAGCTTGAAGCTTGCAACCAAGAATTTGTTCTACCTGCTTATGAAAAATGATGAACATGTGAAGAACATCTGACTTTTTCTTTAAGAAATAGAGCCAAGTATATCGACTATAGGCATCAGTAAATGCAACATAGTAGTGAAAACCATTAGAAGAAATCGGAGCAGGGCCCCAAACATCTGCAACAACTAGTTGTAAGGGTTTATTGTATGTAGTTATAGACTTAGAAAATGGTTGCTTGGGTTCTTTGCCTAAGTGACAGGCAATACAGGCAATAGAAGCTGTTGAACCAATGTCTATATTACAATGATGTAACGCCTTTTTGAGTGTAGTAGTACAAGGATGTCCTAGTCTAGAATGCCATAGACTAAAAGGAAGAGAAGCAGTAGTAGCAAAGCATTGAGCTGAAGAAGAACCAGCTGCATATGTCGTGACAGATGAGTCAAGCTTGTATAGCTCGTTTTGCACTAACCCCCGAAGCAGTACCTCATTAGTTTGTAAATCACGAACTTGACACTGTGTAGGAGAGAACTCAAACATTACCTTGTTATCCTTTGTGAATTTTGACACAGAGAGTAAGTTTTTGGTTATCCCAGGGACAAACAATAAAGACTTCATGAATAAAGGACGTGCTCGAGTAAGTAGAGAAGACTCTCCAGTTGATTTGATAGGGAGAGCATTACCATTGCCCATATACATTTTACCTGAGCCATTGTATGGCACACTGTCAGACAATGAAGTCGAGGAATGAGTGAGGTGATGAGATGCTCCAGAATCTGGGTACCAAGCATTATCACCAACAGTCTCAGGTGTAGAAAGAAGAGCTTGAGGAGGAGTGGTTGAGTGAGAAGCTGACGGGCCTGAAGCAGGTGCAGTAATATGTTGCATAGGATTAACAGTAAATGGATTACCCCAGGTAGGTGAATGTGCTGGAGGTGCAAACCAACTTTGATGAGAGTAAGGAGGCACAATAGGCATAGGAGTTGCCATCCAAGGGTTAAAGGAAGAACCAGTACCAGTCATGCAAAAGTTGGCCTGAGGAGAGGGAGGGGGTCTATAGCCTGTGCTCTTATAGGTGGTATCAAACCTGTGGTAGCAACGATCAACAAGATGGCCAGTTTTTCCACACAATTGATATTGAAACCGAGAGCTGGAGAAGCGACCTCGCCCACAACCACGACCACTCGAAGATGGTCGATAAGGTGGTGTAGAAACATTGTTATCCTTAGAAGTAACAGGCTGTTGAGTGACCATGTGCGCAGAACTGGGAGTGTCAAGTATAGTAAGCTGTTGACGAGCTTCAGCATCAAGCAACAT